>CM068373.1:47417042-47832179 GCA_034769895.1 Magicicada septendecula
ATGTTAATCAAAATTAATAATAAAAACTGTTTTTTACGAACCGTGTGGTAAACAATAAAAACGATCAATATTGTAATAAAATAATTAAATTTAATGGGTAGTCTGAAGTGAGTGTAGAATACGGTAAACATGCACTGTGCGTATTATGTGAGACAATTAATGATAATTTTCCGACATCTTTGGACCGTTGCAAATAGAATAAGTAATGTAATGCTTAGGCGGCGTGAACCAGTTAATTACAGAGAAGATAGTGTTGTTTCCTGTACGTGCTAACATGCAGCAGCAGCAGCAGCAGGTGTAGTCTGAAGCTCCAGACTACAGACTAGTGCGTATAGTCTATTTCACAGATTTATAAATTAATAAATTACCTTAGATCCGTCGTGTGACTTTGTTTTATTATTTATAATTACGCGTTTCGGAACATATACCATACTGACGTGAGTTTTTAACAATTGAGTATGTGATTTTCTCATTTGACGATCTCAACTGAGTAAACCAATCTGATGATGGAACATATGTTCCAAAACGCGTAATTCTAAATAATAAAACAAAGTCACACAACGGATCTAAGGTAATTTATTAAATTCTTGGATTTCGTTGTCCATGACGTGCCCGTTACTTAACTAAATATCACTATTACATTAACGACTCGGAACACTAGGTTTTTTATAAGTAAAAGCATAAAGTTTTACCTTACAGCCTGAACCGGTTTTCTCCTTTAAAAGGCTTCTTCAGAGGCTGCCGCTGGTAGCGCTGTCCGTCTTGTTGTGGGTGACGGAATCGAATTTCGAAAGATCTGTGCTGTGTGTGTGGGGTGAGATATGTTCGAATAATGCGCGCGATTTGAATTGTGTCTGTTCGTTTAGGATGTCGTTTTTATTTGTTTTTGTGTGTTTGTATATTTCCAATTGTTCTAGAGTGTCTAGTTTTCGGCCTTTTGTGTGTACGTGTAGAATGTTCATGTTATTGTCGATGTTTTTATATGTGTGGTTTGCTTCAATGAGGTGGTTTGCAAAGGTGGATTCTGTAGTGGAGTGGAGTGCCTTTGTGTGTTCAATGTATCTCTGTTTGAAGCTACGTCCTGTCTGGTCTATGTAGAATTTATTGCAATTTGAGCAATTTAGCTTGTAAACACCGGGTAGATCGAATTTGTTTTGTGCTTTGTGTGTGTGTTTTGATAGTGTGTGTTCTGTTTTGTTAGTAGTTTTGTAAGCGATTCTGTATCCTGCTTTTTTGAATTTGTGGGCTATTTTTTCAGTTTGTTTGTTGATGTATGTTAATGTTATGAATTTGTTGTTTTCTGTCTTTGTCTGTTGTTTGTTTTGTGTTTTGTGTAGGAGTTTACTGACTATTGTTCTGTCATATCCGTTAGATTCTGCTAGATATTTTATCGTGTTTAGTTCGTCTTTGTAGTCTTTTTCATCTAAGGGGATGTTGTTAAATCTATGTATCATGGTTCTGAAGGCAGCTAGTTTGTGTTGTATTGGGTGACTGGAGGTGTTGTGTATTAGTGTGTCAGTTGTACTTGGTTTTCTGTATATACTGAATTTGTGCCTGTGTTCTAGTTTTGTGATGGAGAGGTCTAAGAAGTTTATGGTATTGTTGTGTTCGTATTCGGTAGTAAAGGTTATGTTTTTATGTATTTTGTTTATGTGCGTTAGTAACTGTTCACATTGTCTTTGTTTCCCCTGTATAGTATTAGAATGTCATCAACGTATCTGTGCCAATATAGTATTTTATGTGAGTGTCTGTCATTGTTTGTGAGTATTTTTGTTTTTTCTAAGTGTTGGAGGAAGACTTCTGCTAGAATGCTGGATATGGGGGAGCCCATATCCCATAAATACTACACACAGAACGATGGCCATGGTTAATGCTTTATGCTTTTACTTATAAAAAACCTAGTGTCCGAGTCGTTAATGTAATAGTGATATTTAGTAATTTATTGATTTATAAACAACAAAGTGACTTGGATACCAATAATAATATGTATTTACGCAGAGTCTGTCTTTGCGCTGTAGTAAATAAATGTCAATATTACTACCAACAGACCGTTTATATGGCCTCCAATAGATAAGAAAGGAATATAATTTAAAAATTTCAACTACAAAAACAAAGGTTATGGCTTTTTGTGGAAAATACCTTTTCAATGTAAAATTATGTTAAATGACCAGCTCATAGAACACATGTCTCTACATTCAATTACCTTCAATTGGTTTTAGTCTTTCTTATAGAGGTAGTGATTATCTCAGCAATAATCTAGACATGTTCCAAACTAAATCTAGAATACTGGAAAGGACATTGAAAAGGTAAAAAGGAAAGCTAGATAAGAGACGAGTATTAAATTTTATAAGACAATGGCAGTATCATCTGTATGGATAGGAAACCTGGACTATAAAGAAGAAGGACTGTTGCCAATTACAGGATGCAGAAATGAGCTACTTGAAATCGGTAAAGGGATATACGCGACTCGATCATATAAAAAACTATTATGTTAGACGAGAACTTGATCTAGTTTTCCTAAATGAACTCATTCAGAATTATAGAAACTGCTGGAAATAACATCTACAAAGAATGAACAATACCCGCTTTTCGAAGTTAACTTATGAGTATGAGCCGGTTGGAAGAAGATCTGTAGGCAGGCCAGTCACGTCACAAGATGGCGGAAGTCATGAGGCCAGAATTGGAGGAATTTTTTCCATGAAGTGACAATGCTGGTGATGATCACAATTTACAAAAACCTGATAGACAAGAACGCAGGCAGAACTTAGACAAGGACGTATGGTTAATATTTGGATGAAGTTTCATTCAAATCTAAGGTAGTAATCACACGTTACTCTTCCGATAGCAATAATTTTGCTTCGGTGTTCTGAATAGATCTGCTTTGTCAGCAGTAGCGGATCTAGAATTTGGTTTTGGAGGAGGGGATTCGGTCGAGCCGGCTTCATACAAAAGAAAAAACAAGTTAAGACTAATCAATATTACAATCTTTAAAGTTGCTGAAATATGTGCAATAACATACTGAAATCAATCCCATTGAAGTCGTCGTCATCATTATCAACCTCAACGATTAGGCTCTGTCCTGAACCTGTTCCGGGACCCACTCGCTCTTGGCCCTCCTACATCTCACTTCTTCACCGGTCTATATTCCATTGCTAGCACTGGAATCCTGTCACCCGCCGTTCTACCCAAATGTTCACACCACCTTCTTTTGTTGCTCCTTAGCTGTTCTTCCAAGAATGGCTCGATCCCCAGTTCCGTCCTTATAACCGTTCTTCTTTCTATCGAGAATGGTACAGCCCAGAGTACTCCTCGTAAACTTCATCTTCGCTGTCTGAATCCTTGCTTTGTCTCTTACTGTCGAAACTCTGGTTTCATCTCCATACATCAAAACTGGTACCCTTACAGTGATAAGAAACCTTATCCTTGTTTCCTTCTTTGTCTTATTTTTAAGATATTTGTGAATTGTTCCACAGATGTTCCTTAAAGTATCCAATTAAAGCAGGGGCGGATTCAGCAAACACTTTTGGGGGAGGAAAGTGTTGACTTTGGTAAGTATTTTGAAAAGTTAGACCATTTTTTAAAGATCTGAGGTATAAATGATAGTAATGAGTGAAGATAAAATACAGTTTGTTATTATCCAAGTAATAGATTTATTACTCTGTAACTATTAATTCACATTTGTATTTGTTATTCGTACAGTGTTATTTTAATAATATTCACGTACGCTACAGTTTAAAATAAACACTATTCATTAAAGTGATGTATTAATAAAAAAAATTAAGCACTCTGGTTAGGTGCAGTTACAGTTTAAAATAATTTTAGGGTAAAACCGTGAACCTACTGACTTGACTGATTTTCCTATATTTCATATTTCAAACGTACACGCAAATGCTGTGTAATAAACTTGTTTTTATACCTATATTTCAAAAAGGGTTACTACTGTATTAGAATACACAACTGATAAATTAATATAACAGAATAAAAATTATGAGAATAAGAAAACATTTTGTCAACTTTCGACCCTCTGGGTTCCCCCCCCCCTCGCAAATACTCCTGTGTTGTCAGTGTAACTTGCTTAATAACAACATTTTTCGGTTGACAACCACACTGTATTGATATTATTTTTCTAACAAACGTTTTGCCTATTCTATAACGAGGCACCCTTAGTGGTAAAGCTGAGAATCTCTCGTAGTTGTAAACCGAACATTGTTATTCCTACCGCGCAAGTCTAAAAGGGAAAATAGCATAACATATTGTTACGACAGTCTACTGATCGTCGTATGGTACAGTGGAAAACAAAATACAAGACACCAATTAAGTCACTAATCACCAGCTTTAATTATCACAATTACACAGTTTGTAATCAACAAGATAGTCTCTTGCAACAAATCAAATAAAAATTGTTCACACTCGATAAAAATGTCAACTAATATAAAACACAATTGTATTACAATTGTCCCGCACAATTATAAAACACATAAGACTTCGCCACAATACTTTGAACCGCACTGTGTAAATGGCCCCACAATAACTGAACTAAGCGCCGTTGAATTTATACCCCCCTGAAATTCCATAATCGTCTTTATTACACATCAGCGCTACACTAGAGCGTAATTGATTGCGGCCTTGACACAGTGCGCGCGGCCGGCAAAGTCTAGGAAAGTTTCTCGCTAACGCATGTTGAGATAACGTACGCACACAACACTACAGCCAGATTCCACTGGAACAGCCGAGAAACACGTAGAAGGTTCTGTTATGGTGTAAGACGGTTTCCGCATTACGTAACAATATTTACTTTATACTAATTTTTATACCGTAGGATGTAAGAGTTTATAATATCCAGACTATTGGGCCGTGGCCGGTTGCTTAGAGATGACATATTACTTCCATATTCCTTAAGGAATGGAAGTATGGTGATGGCAAAAAAAATCGTGTTCGAGATTATTGCAGATTCTGATTCTACTACACTCAAAACATGAAAAAAAGTCGTTTTCCGAAAAGTGTCTGTGTGTGTGTCTGTGTGTCTGTCTGTCTGTCTGTGTGTCTGTCTGTAGATTTTTTTTCTATGGCAAACGATAACTGCCGCAAATTCGAACAGAATCAAATAATTTTTTGCATACAGCCCTGATTTGTAGAGCACTCGCGACCTATTGTTTTTGGTGAAGATCGGTTGAGGGAAAGGGGTAGTTTACCTGCAACGGTCTTTTTTTATCAAGGGAAATTTTTTTTTTGGCAAACGATAACAGCCGCAAATTCAAACAGAATCAAACAATGTTTTGCATGCAGCCCTGAATTGTAGAGTTCTCAAGACCTATTGTTTTTGGTGAAGATCGGTTAAGGGAAAGGGGTAGTTTACCTGTAACGTTTTATGTTTTAACAAGGGTATTTTCTATGGCAAACGATAACAGCCGCAAATTCAAACAGAATCAAAAGATTATTTGCATACAGCCCTAAATTGTAGAGTTCTCAAGACCTATTGTTTTTGGTGAAGATCGGTTAAGGGAAAGGGGTAGTTTACCTACAACGTTTTTTTAACAAGGGTATTTCCTATGGCAAACGATAACAGCCGCAAGTTCAAACAGAATCAAATAATTTTCTGCATACAGCCCTGATTTGTAGAGTACTCAAGACCTATTGTTTTTGGTGAAGATCGGTTGAGGGGAAGGGGTAGTTTACCTGCAAAGTTTTTTTTTCTATGGCAAACGATAACTGCCGCAAATTCAAACAGAATAAAATAATTGTTTGCATACATCCCTGAATTGTAGAGGTCTCAAGGACTTTCGATTTTGGTGAAGATCGGTTAAGGGGAAGGGGTAGTTTACCTGCAACCTTTTACGTTTTAACAAGAGTAAAGTACTTGAAAATTTATTTAAACTTTTTGAAACAATGGTAATTGTTGAAAATAAAATAATTTTGTTGCCAGGTAACAAAAATAAAGTCATTTTGATTATAAAATATAAATATTTACAAGAAAAGAATTTTCAGTTTTCAAAATTTAAATATATTTTTATAAAACAATTGGTTCTTCATTGAGGTGGGGACTTGACGACAGTGACAGGGCTTTCCACCAAATTCAGCAGAGTGACAGGTAGGCCCAACTCTGATTGGCTCCTCAGATTTCCCCAGCGTTAGTAGGTTCTATGAAAATATTTTATTTCAAAAATGATTTTAAAAATAAATCTTAGATATGTTTTATAAATCTCATGTTTTATGTTTTAACATGGGTAATTTTTTATATGACGAACCATAACTGCCGTAAATTCAAACAGAATCAAATAATTTTTTACATATGTGCCTGAGCTATAGAGAACTCAATGTCTGTTGATTTTGGTGAAGATCGGTTACGGGGAAAGGGCAGTTTACCTGAAACATTTTTTGTTGTAACATGAGTAAAGTACTTAATTTTGATAAAGTATCCTGATAAGATCTTAATAATCCACTGTAGAAACGTAGATGAAATATCTATAAATGAAGAGGCTAGTTGAATGGGCTGGGGTAATTTTCTATAAATCAAAATTATAGTTGAAGGGGGAGGGGATAATTTTTTTTTATATGTGTACTACGTTATTGGCAAGAAAGAAGTATTTTTTTGTTAAAATTCCTTCCCTGGCTGTTTGGCTGAAAATGATTTTAAATATAAATCTTAGAATATGGAAGTCATGTATGGTTCTCCATACCGATATTTTTTAATTTACTAGACGTTTTGGCCACCCACCGGCGGCCTTCTTCAGTAGTAAAAGTTCTAAAAAAGTTCGACAAGGGATGGTAGGCCGAACATACCCCTGACTCTGGCGAAAGCAATAAGTTACCGGGGAAATGACTACGCAGCCTACGCAATAGACGTAAGATGTAAGGCTGTTGAGTTAAGTTAATCTTATTTTCCATTTTTTCCACCTTTGTGTTAGTTTATTTATCTTCTACGAAGTATTTATGACTTCACTTCAACCACTAGCCTCTCTTCATCTCGCCAAGTTCTACTTGGTCTGTGTCTTCTTCTTCTTATAGTGCTGATTCATACACTCTTCTGATGAGTCTCCTCTCTGGGATCCTACTTACATAACTCCAACTTCTCAACTGTCTTTCTTGAATCTTCAGTAGCAGTGATTTTATAATTAACTATTCCTCGAAGTTGCCATTTCAAAACAACGGCTCATCAGCGAATTGTGAAAAGGTCTTTTGGGTGGAAACCTTTGCAAGAAAATAATGAATGGTGGATTAGAAAATGTAGAAAGATGACGTAGAGGAAGAACTAAAGGAAACTGGAGAGAAATAGGCAAGGAAAGGGCAGCATGAAGGAGAATTGTTGAGAAGACAAAAACCCACAAGCGGTTGAAACTACCCATTGAAAAAGAAGAACAAAAATAAGAAGAAGTATTAAAGAAAATATTTCAATATAAAAGAAATATTAAAATTTCAACGGAAAAGAAAAAAATTATTGTTGGTGTGAATATTTCTCGTAAAATAAAAAGTGTTTATTACGCATTTGAATGGCGTTTATATAAAATCGTATTATTGTAACAGTAACGTTTCGTTAGAATTGCAATGATATTGTAAATATGTTTTATCAATATTACGAATACATAAAACACCTAAATTTCGTGCTTCCACATTAGAGAATCCTTAATTTATTATGAAGGAATTTAGGTATTCAGTGTATGAGAGAATAAATGGAGTTATGAAGGGGACTCTGATCCTGTATGGGATCCAAGTTACAAAAATGAAACTGAAACTTAAAGTCGTGTACAAGGTAATGTCACGTGTGAATACAACACTCAGAGGCTTGCAAAGAAGGCCAAGAGATGATGGGCATAATTGAACGCCGAGAATTGAAAAAAATGTTTAGCCGAGACGGAGATAACAACGTAAGTCTCACCCCAACTCAGTATTGTTGACTATATCAAACTACAACTTCTATCTATATAAGATAGGATATCTATCTAATGAGTGACACTCGAATATCCAAAAAAAGTAATGAAGTGGAAAAACCGAGAATCCGCTGGCGTTGCAATGGGTTGCTGACAATTTTCTTGGAGTAAGAAGAGAAAGGTAGGCAAGCAGTTGCAAAAGATAGAGATCTTTGAAATCAAAGGCTGAAGGAGGCCAAGAGTCGTTAATTGCTTTGCTGTGACGAGTAGAAGAAGAATGAGGCGTAAGTAGAAGTTGTGCAATTTTTCTGTGTCAGAAAAGATTAATTTTAAACGAGGTAAAAGTTAAACCCATTCCGTATAATTTTAAGAAACGCGAACACGATTTTCTGTTCTGCTACATGACCAAAGCCTTATGTATCCAGCATTTATTTACTGTATACTGTTTCATAATTTGTGCAAAATAAAAAACATGTCTACAGAAGGCTTTAAAAAGGTGTTGATTAGCGTTGATTTGACAGAACTGATAAAATAAAATTTGTGAAGTTTAAATGATATAATTGGGCGATTATATACAAAAGCGTCTCAAACTGCCTTTAGCTTTCTTTTCATTTACCGTTATAAAATAGTGACCAGTTTACTTCTTTTTAATTGAAACATTTCATTAAAATATAAGGAACAAATTAATTCGTTGCAGTCAGACGGTTCTAATTAAGCAGATAATATATTTAGCACATAATAAAATCTGCAAAAACATAAATAAAAAATTAGGTTAAAAAAATTCTACACCAAAATTTATCATTTCTTCTATCCTTATAACTAAAAGATAAATTGCTAAATCACTACACTACATCAGTGTAAAATACATTTTTCACTGGATATTGATGATCTTATGTCCTTGCGTTATCGGAATAACTTTTCTTCTCATAATTACCAGTGGTGTTCCAATACAGTCATATGTATTGCGATATACAAGGGTCACATCGAATAAGTAGTCGGTTATATCGAATATTGGAATGCATCGGATTTAATAATGATATTTTTTTTCAAATTCCACTAATAATTTAATATTGTTTTTGATAACAAAATAAAATTAATTAACTGTCTCTGTTGACTTTTTTCCACAAATATAAAATAATTTTCTCTTATATTCTAATTACATAAATATTTAATTTATACGAGTTCTTTTGCCTTTAGGTTTATAAGTGTTTTTTAATAAGTTTATAACTAATAATTTCACTTCCTTGTAAGCGGCTTCCTTACTTCAGTCCTTGTAAGCGGCTACCGTTGCTCCTTCTGGATACGGGGCGATCTCCTCCTGTCGTCCAGCGTTCAGTGTCGTTCTCGGGTTGGGTACTTCTACAATTAGTAGTGAATTAATTTTTAATAGTGATTTATTCTCTGTATTAAAACTACACAGTTATCTGTCTATTAAAAATACACAGTCATCAGTTTATTAAAAACTGCGACACCATCACCGTACGCTTCATTGATCTGACGATAAATTCGCACGGTCGCATATATCTTGCATGAATAAATCAAATCGAATGTCACAGACCTCACTTCCCATCCAGTGAGATTCTCTATTTTTTTTTTCGAACATACTCAGAATCAACGATACGTTTAGACTTAATGAAATTTTACACAGACAATGAAACATGCACAGAATCAATGAAACTACATACAGACTAATGAGACACAACAATGATAATGACTGAACAGAAATAGACAGCCGAAGCAAGAATATATCGCAAAACCACTGCGCCCTCTGTATGCGGAAACGGGTATTACCTTCGTACAATCATTCATTCGTTTTGAGCAGGAAGTAAAGTGATAATTGCAAGTCGACAATTACTAGCAGTTGCTGGAGATTCAGAAACAGATGCAACGCGCACCCTGAAACCAATGTTCACGGAGCCAGTTCATGAGAAAAATTAGTTCTTCTACTGTATTGCATCTACTCCTTTGAAATTTAACATGTTTAAACCAATCATCATTATTATCATCAGTAGCTCCACAGCCCACCGTGAGCCTCAGCTTACCTCAGGATTTTCCCCCAGGCTTCCCTATCCTTAGCCAATGTCCACCAGTTTTTCACTACAAGTACTTTCGCACCTTCTAGGATTCCATCAATCCATCGTAGTTTAGGTATTACACGTCCTCTCTTTCCTTCTGGTGTGCATTTCATAATGCTCTTAAGAACATCCTCCTCATTCATTCTCTGTACATGTCCTCCCCATCTCAGCCTAGCTATTCTAACTGATGTCACAGTATAAGGCGATATTTATAACTCATAGAGGTCTCTGTTGTAACTTATTCTCCACTCTCCACTAATTGGTCCATAAATTTCAAAAGATGGAAGTCGAAACAGGTCGCCCTGTGTCAATACCCATATTTCACTTCCGTACATCAGGACCGGTTGTATTAATGTTCTATACAGTCTAGCTTTGGTTTCATGGTGTAGACGTTGTGATTTAAAGTATTTCATCAGCCCGTAATAGCATCCTGAGTATTCAGAATAGTAGAATAGTAGTATTTCATCTATTAGCATTCTGAATTGTTTTACTCATCTCTTCATTTATATCATTGTTTTCATTTAACAGAGAACCCAAATACGAAAAACTTGAGACCCTTTAGAGTTAAAATTTAAAGTTATGGGTTACAAGTTCTCCTATTTTTTACTATCATATATTTAATTGTCTCCTCAATTACCCTTAGTCCCATTTCCTCAGCTGAATGGTGCAATGCTGTAAATGCCTTCTTTACATCATTCTCTGACCTTCCCATAATATCTATGTCATCGGGAAAGTATGCCAACAGTTCTTTAAACCAATAAGTTTATTTATTGGCCTTTGAAATGAACAAAACGATAATACACCATATAATAAATTTTGGAAGCAAAATGTTTAAATTTTCATAATTAATATTAAATATATTATTAAACTAATTACTACATTTAAATTAATACTATGTTAATACATATGCACATGTTATTTATTGACATTACATATATTAACATTTACATATTTTTTCAGGTAAACTAGAACGTGAGTTTATTATTAAATAACCGGCCTAAAACTGCAGGATGAACTGGAGATTTAAAATACTGTTCACGCTGTTTCTGTTTTTACCAGTGTTTATAAATTCGTTAGCGTCTGCTGCAAACGTCAGAGAAGGAAACTCGCCTTATACGATAAGCGCTACTAGTAACGGCATAAGAGTGTACGAGTCTTCTCAACAAAACGGCACAAACGTTCTACACAAACCAAAGGCAGCTGAAAAGCAAATAAACTGCACATCGGACTGCGACAAATCGATTGTTGATAGCAATCGAAGTGCGCCGATTTTAATAAATACTAGGGCGACAAAAATTCACAAGAATAACACCAAATCACAGAGCTCAGAGGCGGAAAGGAGCTTTCTAGCCAAAGAAACTAACAGAAGAGCTCGAAAAATTCACACGTATCAGTGGAAAAAGGAACCTTTCACCGGTAAGTACAAATGATTTTATGTTAAACTGAAATTTACAAAACCCACGAGTTTCAATGTACAAGGTTTGATCAAAAAGTTCGTGAAATTTTGCAATTTCAACGGCTACAAGTGTCTGTTTAAAAAACTGTTTTTATGTGATGGTGGTACTCATGTTAGTGACAATCGTATAAAATGTTAGCCCTATTTGATGCATAGTTTAAATTTCACAGCTAATTGAGTAAGCCGTCCATAGGTTTATTCGGCAATTTTTTTGTCATTCTGCAATGAAAATTGAAGAACATTGATTAAATTTTGTGTAAACTGTGATATAAACTGCTCTGTCCTGGTAAACGTGTTCACAAGGCTTCTGGCGAGACCACTGTGTGTGAAGAAGCGGCTTACAAGCTTCAAAGAATGCCGTAAATTAGTTTAAGATCGTGGTTGTCAGATGAAGACTATGTTTTTGTGTTCCACGAATTCCAACGCTCGGCGCAGTAGTAGATAAAGAGAACTATTCGGACATTTTATGCCATTTGTATGAAGTTATTCGTAGAAAACGGCTGGATTTATAAAACGGTAAAAAAGTAGAAAACGGAAGAATGATTTATCAATTTGGTAGATCTAAGAAAAGGTAAGCCTAAGATTAAGGTAAGACGTTTGCAGATCTAAGAAATAGGAGCAGGCCGTTAAAGCCTAAAACCGTTAAGAAAATGACGATGATGATAATTTATAAACATCTCAGCCCGATAATGCGCCTGGACGCACGTCATCGCTTGTTAAGAATTTTGCCAGGCTAGACGAAAGAAAACGTCATAATGATAACACGGCAACTGCCGTTTTCACCAGATGTGTCCCAACGCGATCTTTCCTCCTTTCAATAATGACAATTTCCACGAAAGGACAACGCTTCGCGACCGTTGAAGGCGTAAAACGAAAATCGCTAACCGAGCTCAAGGCTGTACTTAAAAGTGCATGCTTGAAATATTTTGAATATTGCAAAACATTGTGCATTGCAAAACATGAATCTATTCTATTGGGTTGCCATAGTAACCAGATCTAATAGTTTTTTAAGACCGCAAAGGACCCCCCAGAGGATCGTATGGAAAAAAACACCTGTCCTATGTTGGTTCTCCCGTTGCGTAAAATATTTGTGCCAAGTTTGGTTGAAATCGGTCCAATGGTTTAGGTGGAGACGTGGAAGACCCCAAAGGACCCCCCAAAGGATCGTATCGAAAAAACACTTGTCCTATGTTGGTTCTCCCTTTGCGTAAAATATTTGTGCCAAGTTTGGTTGAAATCGGTACAGTGGTTTAGGAGGAGATGTGGAAGAAACCTTCGCGGACGTGCGCACAACAACTCACCGAAGTTTCATCGCAATCGGATGAATGGTATAGGAACGCATACGGGACAAACAAAGAAACATTCATTTTTATATATAAGATGTAAACTATACCACTTACTTGACATAAACCGTGATAGCTAAGCTAATGTACAACATATATGTATTAATTATACACATAAATGTTCCTCGATAGACACTCTATCTATTGGCGAAAACTTGAATAAAATCCGTTCAGTACTTCCTGAGATTAGCGATTTCAAACACACAGAGAAAACGGACCGACTTTACTTTATACTATGTGCAGATTTACATTAAAATGAAAAAATTATAATTTTATTGCCTGGCAACAAAATTATTTTATTTTTACTTCCATATTCCTTAAGGAATGGAAGTATGGTGATGGCAAAAAAAATCGTGTTCGAGATTATTGCAGATTCTGATTCTACTACACTCAAAATATGAAAATATCGGTATGGAGAACCATACATGACTTCCATGTTCTAAGATTTATATTTAAAATCATATTTGAAATGAAATATTTCCATAGAAACTACTTCTTTCTACTTATTGCTTCAGCATTAACCACAGTACTGTGGTCACTAACATATACCACCTCACGTTTTCGCACTCGATTTTCACCGATGATGGCAGTCGATGGCACTGCCGAAAAGTCTGGTTTTGTAGAAAACATTGGACTACGGCTAAAGAGCCCGGGAAGCAATTTCAACAAAAAACTACTTCTTTGTTGCCGATAACGTAGTACACATATAAAAAATTCTCCCCTCCACCTTCAACTATAATTTTTAATAATAGAAAATTACCCCCACCCCGCTCACCTAACCTTTTCATTTATACATATTTCATCTACGTTTCTACAGTGGATTACTACGAGCTTCTTATCAGGATACTTTATTTATAAAAATTAAGTAATTTACTCTTGTTAAATCATAAAATGTTTCAGGTAAACTACCCCTTTCTCTTAACCGATCTTCTCCAAAATCAATAGACCTTCCGTCCTCTACAATTCAGGGAAGCATGCAAAAAATATTTGATTCTGTTTCAATGTGCGGCAGTTATCGTTCATCATGGAAACATTTCTCTTGTTACAACATAAAATATAGCAGGTAAACTGCCCCTTTCCCTTAACCGATCTTCACCAAAATCAATAGATCTTGAGCTCTCTGCAACTCAGGAAAGAGTGCAAAAAATTATTTGATTCTCGTTGAATTTTCGGCAGTTATCGTTCGTCATTAAAAAATTACCCTTTTTAAAACATAAAACGTTGCTGATAAACTACCCCTTCCCTTAACCGACCTTCAACAAAATCAACAGACCTTGAGTTCTCTTTAGTTCAAAAATGTATGCAAAAACCTAGTTGATTCTGTTTGAATTTACGGCAGTTATCGTTCGTCATATAAAAAATTACCCTGGTTAAAACACAAAATGTTGCTGGTAAACTACCCCTTTCCCTTAACCGATCTTCACCAAAAACGACAGGTCTTGAGTAATCTACAATTCAGGCCTGTATGCAAACAATTATTTGATTCTGTTTGAATTTGCGGCTGTTATCGTTTGCCATAGAAAACACCCTTGATAAAACATAAAACGTTGCTGGTAAACTATCCTATTCCATTAACCAATCTTCACCAAAAACAATAGGTCTTGAGGACTCTACAATTCAGGGCTGTATACAAAACATTAGTTGATTTTCTTTGAATTTACGGCAGTTATCGTTCGTCACAGAAAAAATACCCTTGTTAAAACATAAAACGTTGCAGGTAAACTACCCCTTTCCCTTAACCGATCTTCACCATAAACAATAGGTCTTTAGTACTCAACAAAACAGGGCTGTATGCAAAAACGTATTTGATTCTGTTTGAATTTGCGGCTCTTATCGTTTGCCATAGAAAATGCCCTTTAAAACATAAAACGTTGCCGGTAAACTACCCCTTTCCCTTAACCGATCTTCACCAACACCAATAGGTATTGAGAACTCTACAATACAGGGCTGTATGCAAAACATCATTTGATTCTGTTTGAATTTGCGGCTATTATCGTTTACCATAGAAAAAGTAAAAAATTACCCTTGATAAAAAACCGTTGCAGGTAAACTACCCCTTTCCCTTAACCGATCTTCACCAAAAACGATAGGCCTTGAGAACTCTGCAATTCAGGGCTGTATGCAAAATATTATATGATTTTGTTTGATTTTGCGGCTGTTATCGTTTGACATACAAAATACCCTTGATAAAACAAAAAACGTGGGAG
Organism: Magicicada septendecula; assembly: GCA_034769895.1. NCBI lineage: Eukaryota > Metazoa > Arthropoda > Insecta > Hemiptera > Cicadidae > Magicicada > Magicicada septendecula. The sequence goes on from CM068373.1 coordinate 47,431,989, forward strand.
GTAAACTACCCCTTTCCCTTAAACGATCTTCACCAAAAACAATAGGTCTTTAGTACTCAAGAAATCGGGGCTGTATGCAAAAACGTATTTGATTATGTTTGAATTTGCGGCTGTTATCGTTTGCCATATAAAATACCCTTGTTAAAACATAAAACGTTGCAGGTAAACTACCCCTTTCCCTTACCCGATCTTTACCAAAATCAACAGATCTTGAGAACCCTACAATTCAGGGCTGTATGCGAAACATTATTTGATTCTGTTTGAATTTGCGGCTGTTATCGTTTGCCAAACAAACAAAATTACCCTTGATAAAAAAAAAACCGTTGAAGGTAAACTACCCCTTTCCCTTAACCGATCTTCACCAAAAACAATAGGTCGCGAGTACTCTACAAATCAGGGCTGTATGCAAAAAATTATTTGATTCTGTTTGAATTTGCGGCTGTTATCCTTTGCCATAGAAAAAAATCTACAGACAGACACACACACAGACACACCACACACAGACACACAGATAGACACACAGACACACACACAGACACTTTTCGAAAAATGACTTTTTTTCATGTTTTGAGTGTAGTACAATCATATTCTGCAATAATCTCGAACACGATTTTTTTTCCCATCACCATACTTCCATTTCCTTAAGGAACATGGAAGTAAAAAAGTCGTTTTCCGAAAAGTGTCCGTGTGTGTGTCTGTCTGTCTTGTCTGTCTGTAGTTTTTTTTCTATGGCAAACGATAACTGCCGCAAATTCAAACAGAATCAAATAATTTTTTGCATACAGCTCTGATTTGTAGAGTACTCACGACCTATTGTTTTTGGTGAAGATCGGTTGAGGGAAAGGGGTAGTTTACCTGCAACGGTTTTTTTTAGCAAGGGTAATTTTGTTTGTTTGGCAAACGATAACAGCCGCAAATTCAAACAGAATCAAATAATGTTTCGCATACAGCCCTGAATTGTAGAGTTCTCAAGATCTGTTGATTTTGGTAAAGATCGGTTAAGGGAAAGGGGTAGTTTACCTGTAACGTTTTATGTTTTAACAAGGGTATTTCCTATGGCAAACGATAACAGCCGCAAATTCAAACAGAATCAAAAGATTATTTGCATACAGCCCTAAATTGTAGAGTTCTCAAGACCTATTGTTTTTGGTGAAGATCGGTTGAGGGAAAGGGTAGTTTACCAGCAACAATTTTTTAACAAGGGTATTTTCTATGGCAAACGATAACAGCCGCAAATTCAAACAGAATCAAATAATGTTTTGCGTACACCCCTGATTTACAGTGTATTGAAGATCTATTGTTTTTGGTGAAGATCGGTTAAGGGGAAGGGGTAGTTTACCAGAAACGTTTTTTTATCAAGCGCATTTTCTATGGCAAACGATAACAGCCGCAAATTCAAACAGAATCAAATAATATTTTGTATACGTCCCTGAATTGTAGAGGTCTCAAGGACTTTCGATTTTGGTGAAGATCGGTTAAGGGGAAGGGGTAGTTTACCAGCAACCTTTTACGTTTTAACAAGAGTAAAGTACTTGAAAATTTATTTAAGCTTTTTGAAACAATGGTAATTGTTAAAAATAAAATAATTTTGTTGCCAGGCAATAAAATTATAATTTTTTCATTTTAATGTAAATCTGTACATAGTATAAAGTAAAGTCGGTCCGTTTTCTCTGTGTGTTTGAAATCGCTAATCTCAGGAAGTACTGAACGGATTTTATTCAAGTTTTCGCCAATAGATAGAGTGTCTATCGAGGAACATTTATGTGTATAATTAATACATATATGTTGTACATTAGCTTAGCTATCACGGTTTATGTCAAGTAAGTGGTATAGTTTACATCTTATATATAAAAATAAATGTTTCTTTGTTTGTCCCGTATGCGTTCCTATACCATTCATCCGATTGCGATGAAACTTCGGTGAGTTGTTGTGCGCATGTCCACGAAGGTTTCTTCCACATCTCCTCCTAAACCACTGTACCGATTTCAACCAAACTTGGCACAAATATTTTACGCAAAAGGAGAACCAACATAGGACAAGTGTGTTTTTCGATACGATCCTTTGGGGGGTCCTTTGGGGTCTTCCACGTCTCCACCTAAACCATTGGACCGATTTCAACCAAACTTGGCACAAATATTTTACGCAACGGGAGAACCAACATAGGACAGGTGTTTTTTTCGATACGATCCTCTGGGGGGTCCTTTGCGGTCTTAAAAAACTATTAGATCTGGTTACTATGGCAACCCAATAGAATAGATTCTGTTCTAAATATATTATCGCATTAAATTGAAGACCACGCGAACGAAGTTGTGGGCAACAGCTATTTATTTTTAAAAAGCCTACTTTAATTTAACTTTATTAATTAAACTAACATTTTCATTACGTACAACGTGAAACTCCGTAGCGAAGTATGGGTATTCTGCTAGTCATGTATAAGAGAAAATATATCGTGCGTGGCAGGCAAGCATATCTCAGTTATGTACTGTTTACGTTTCCATTTTATTATTATCACTACCGCAATAAAAAGGCAGGGAAGACACACACACACACACAATTCACGTTATTTCTGGCCTCATTCATGTTTATTTTCTTACATTTGCACGGTTTTTAAATGGAAAGTGCCGAACCCATACCAACATAACGCATGCAAGCCAAAAAAATGGACATCAATTTGCTTCCTGTGGATCGCTGGGCAGTGTAACTGCACGTGTTTACAGAGGAACGATTCATAGACAGACTTTTCGTCTTTAGGGAATGAACCCTCTGCAAGATGCTGAGGGTCCATGAGTGACTTCGGAGCGCTCCTTCTTTTCCGCGTGTTTGTTCTGTGAAACGTACACTGTAGATTCGCAGATTTATTCTAAGCAACGCTCAATAGGAAATGTTGAAAATTTTTGTCCACGGTGAACCCTCATACACACTAAACCTGCTCTGATGTTTTAATTACGGACATCATAATGTTAAAACTTTGGAAACTTGAGCACTACTTAATGGAGATCAATCATTAACTTATACAAGCCATTAATTTTATGCATATTTTTTATATATATGTGTACAACGTTATCGGCAACAAAGAAGTAGTTTTTGTTAAAATTCCTTCCCGGGATATTTGGCCGTAGTCCAATGTTTTCTACAAAACCAGACGTTTCGGCAATGCCATTGACTTCCATCATCAGTGAAAATCGAGTGCGATAACGAGAGGTGGTATATGTTAGTGACCACAGTCCTGTGGTTAAGGCTGAAGCAGTAAGTAGAAAGAAGTAGTTTCTATGGTAATATTCCATTTCGAAAATGATTTTAAAAATAAATCTTAGAATATGGAAGTCATGTATGGTTCTCCATACCGATATTTAACAATTACCATTGCTTGAAAAAGTTTAAATGAATTTTCAAGTACTTTACTCTTGTTAAAACGTAAAAGGTTGCTGGTAAACTACCCCTTCCCCTTACCCGATCTTCACTAAAATCGAAAGGCCTTGAGTCCTCTATAATTCAGTGACGTATGCAAAAAATTATTTGATTCTGTTTGAATTTGCGGCAGTTATCATTTGCCATAGAAAATACGCTTGATAAAAAACGTTGCAGGTAAACTACCCCTCCCCCTCAACCGATCTTCACCAAAAACAATAGATCTTGAGTACTCTACAAATCATGGCTGTATGCAAAAAATTATTTGATTCTGTTGGAATTTGCGGCTGTTACCGTTTGCCAAAGAAAATACCCTTGATAAAAAAACGCTGCAGGTAAACTACCCCTTTCCCTTAACCGATCTTCACCAAAAACAATAAGTCTTGAGAACTCTGAAATTTAGGGCTGTATGCAAATAATCTTTTGATTCTGTTTGAATTTGCGGCTGTTATCGTTTGCCATAGGAAATACCCTTGTTAAAACATAAAACGTTACAGGTAAACTACCCCTTTCCCTTAACCGATCTTTACCAAAAACAATAGGTCTTGAGGACTCTACAATTCAGGGCTGTATGTGAAACATTATTTGATTCTGTTTGAATTTGCGGCTGTTATCGTTTGCCAAAAAAAAAAATGTCCGTTGATAAAAAAAACCGTTGCTGGTAAACTACCCCTTTCCCTCAACCGATCTTCACCAAAAACAATAGGTCGCGAGTACTCTACAAATCAGGGCTGTATGCAAAAAAATTATTTGATTCTGTTTGAATTTGCGGCAGTTATCGTTTGCCATAGAAAAAAAATCTACACACAGATAGACAGACAGACAGACACACACACACTTTTCGGAAAACGACGTTTTTTCATGTTTTGAGTGTAGTACAATCAGAATCTGGAATAATCTCGAACACGATTTTTTTGCCATCACCATACTTCCATTTCCTTAAGGAATATGGAAGTAATAGCTAAAGTGAATATGTTATATTTTGATTTAATTTCATAACATTACTAAAATCATGAGTAGGCCTATTTACAGCTAAATCAAAATTATAGGTCTGTGCGCACTTAGTACTATACTTTTAAGTTGAAGAAATTAGTGAATTAGTGTTAGCCCTAATGAATTAATTTTGTTCGAGTTATTGAATTCGTATCATATGAATGAGTTAATAAGTATATTCCTTAAACAATATAACTGTATTTTACAAAATAAACTTTTAATTTGTAAAAAATGAAGAATTATAAAATTGCTGTTAACCGGCAATTAAAAATGACGCGATTTGATTATTGAATTATATAAATTAAGACATCGTCTAGTCGGCCTTAAATATCAGCTGGTTCCAGTGTTGCCACTTTTAATATTCTGGCCTTCTACTAGAGCCGGCCATGCTATACACACACACACATGGGACACATGGGACTTCCAATTCTGCCTGTATTCCTTTAGTCTCTCCAGAATCGATGTAACTTCAGGTCTTTCCTTTTTTGTCGTCGTTTCGTGGATGATTTCTCAATCTACATCCCTTAACTACTTTTAAATATTTCGTTTCCTAAACCTGTATTTTTAAAATATCCTTTTGCAGGAGAGTCCATGTTTCACATCCATACATTAAAGTCGCCACAGCCACGACCTTATAGAACTTTAGCTGTGTCTCCCTCTGCGTTTTATTCTTCTATAGTCGTCTTATTGTTCAACAGGTATAACTAAATTTATTTAACTTCTAACAAACTTAAAACTTAAAAGAGGAGAGGCTAATTTTTTGTATTGATTTTAAAAAATTTATTCGACCGAACTCTTGAAAAAATTTTAATAAAATATTAACAATTGATATCGTTCCATGCTATTAACCACGGATACGTAAACAAAATATTTTTTCGTTTTCAGAAATTTGAAGACTACAAGCTTTGGGCGGTATTCGCTTTCTTTCGCGTTGTTTAAATAAAAGATAAATTAATCAAATTAATTCTTTATTTTTAAAATATTAACAATTAGATACAATTTGTATTTTGATTATCTTTCTCAGCGTTTTTACCAAAAGCATGCTGATATATTTGGTTTTGATCTGACTGTAGGCCTACATTTTAAAAATAATGTTATAATTAATTAGAACATGGAAGTCATGTATGGTTCTCTATACCGATTATTACTTCCATATTCCGTACGGAAATGAAAGTATAGTGATCGCGAAAAGAATCGTGTTCCAGACAAGGGCAGATTCTGATTGTGCTACCCTCAAAACATGAAGAAAAGACATTTTCCGAAAAGTGTCTGTGTGTAGAATATTTTCTATTGCGAACGATAACTGCCGTAAATTCAAACAGAATCAATTAACTGTTTAAATATGTGCCCCAGTTGTGGAGGACTCAAGGGCTATTGATTTTGGTGAAGATCGGTTGAGGGAAGGGGTAGTTTACCTGCAGTGTTTTACGTTTTAACAAGACTAAAGTACTTAATGTTAATAAATAAAGTATCCTGAAGAGAAGGTCATAATAATCCACTGTAGAAAGGTAGACGAAATATCTGTTAATAAAAAAGGGTAGTCGGGGGAGGGGGTAATTTTTTGTATTGATGTTATAAATTTATTCGACCAAAAACTTGAAAAAATATCAATAAATTATTAACAATTGATATCGTTCCATGTAAACAAAATATCGTAACCACGAATACGTAATAAAAATATTTTTTCCCAGAAATTCCAGATTACAAACGTTGGGCGGTATTGTTCGCGTTGTTTAAATAAAAAATAATTTAATCAAATTAATTCTTTATTTTTAAAATATTAACAACTATGTACAATTCGTATTTTGGTTATCTTTCTCAGCGTTTTTACCAAAAGCATGCTGATATATTTAGTTTCGTTCTGAGTGTACATATTAAAAATAATTTTATAATTAATGAGAACATGGAATTCATATATAGTTGTCCATACCGATTATTTTTTATTTGTGTAGTGTTTGATTTTTGCCTGAATGCGGCTACAGACTTGTTGCGTAGCCAAAACGTCACTACAAAAAAAGCGTTTACAAAAAAAACAGTGATGGAAGAAGTCAGTCCCTCTAATAGGGAGTTGCTGGGGGGTTACAACTCTCCTTCAATTGGCTAGGTCACGAATAGAGTCTGTATGATAAAATCCCCAGAGAGGCGCTACTAGATCGCTAGTAACTAGCAAGTCTACACCCCCCCCCCATGGACAAACCTTGATGGAAAAATAAAATCCTGGATATGCCACTCGTAACGATTCTCTATAACAGTCATAGGCAACCTTTGAGTTTATGGGGGCGCATATATAACCGAGGACCAATCCGATGGGCGCACCCCTCCCCGCTCCATCAATGGAAAATAGAAGGTGCGTAGGTCAATAGCCGGACGTTACAAACATTAACTGTCGCTTTATAATACCCTTGCGTTTATATTTGGCGATGTGGAACACCGAATCAAAACAAGTTTTGCAGTATTTTTCATTTAAATTTGGGAATATTTTTGACATTAGGAGTAGGTCATCAACAATTTGCCATTATGCACATGCACGTTAAATTAAATAAATTAAAGAAGTTACCATAATAACACTACTTATTTTTATGAAGTGCACAGAAATGTAAAACTTGAAAAAATCAAGTTCTCGTTTGGGAAGAAAGTGTTTACAGGCTCTGGGCGACAACCTCGACAGTCGTATTGGGGGAAGACGTGGCGCGATTCGGTTAGTGGATGGTACTATTTTATAATAAAATATTTCGAAGCAGGTACAATGCGGGCGCGTTCCTTCGTCCAAAAGGAAATAAAATTACAAATTGGTTCGCGGGCTCACTTGCCCCCGCGGGCGCAGGGTTGCCGACTGCTGCTCTATAAACCAACACATATGAATTGATGATGTAACTTTCGTGATGCAGATAAATTCATTGAAGAAGAGTCTGGTAAGGAAAAGTAACTGACATCCTCGTAGATATGCATAATAAAAACCTATTTATTTTGACTATTTTCTGTTGTAAACTTTATTTTAGTCATCATCATCATCATCATCATCATCGTTTTCACAACACAGCATAGGCAAAGTGCTGCTGTTCCGTCTGTGTTCTTTGAAAGTTGTGAGTACACTAAATTAATTTTCCTATAATAATGTATCAGCCTATAGATGGATAGTCATGTGCAGGGCTGCCCCCTTACGGGCCATGATTCCCAGTAATTTTTATTTACAGTTGTCTTCCCCTATCCTTTGATTTTTACCCCAACCCCCAACTGCAAAGTAGCAGCAAAATATAATCCGATAACAATAGGACGCTGCATCACAGCCAACCAGATTCCCACCTGTAACACTCTAAAGATACGCAGGTCCAGGATAATATCCCTTACACCGTAACTTGGTACTGGTGGATACTACTCCTCTCCACCAGGAACATTTACCGGCCTTCCGGTCTAGATCCATATTGTTCTGCATCAACAGGGTTACCTCTTCTAGTATATGGCATTTCACCACGCAGTACGGTCTTGGGTGGAAAGAGGCTAACGGCTCCTTTGGGATCTAACATCACTTCATCCAACCCTGGGAACTTGTGAGGTCCAGTGTCCAGTCAACCCGGTAAAAAGGTACTATCTCTCCAAATTTCCCAGTTTTAGTAATAACTAAATATTATTCAATTTAATAATAATAAAAATTTAACAATAGCGGAGTTGCTAGACCAACCGGTATGGTGAGTGCTTGTTAATTTAGAGATTTATAAATTAATAAATTAACTTAGATCCGTCGTGCGACTTTCTTTTATATTTAAAATGACTCGTTTTGGGTGCGCACCCTTTGAAGATTGACCGCATACCAATAATACCAGTGAGAGTATACGGTCAGCTTTCAAAAGGTGCGCACCCATATTTACGTGTGTATGTACAAAGTAATGTGATTTTAACATTTAACGACCTCAACTGAGTGAATTAATCTGATGATGGAATATTATATGTTCCAAAACGCGTCATTTTAAATATAAAACGATTCACAAGACGGGTCTAAAGCAATTTATTAATTTATAAATATCAAAGTCACTTGGATACCAATAACAGTATGTATGTCATAATCTAGAGATATTGATTTCCATCCCCGTCCCAGCATCATAAAACGAAATTACGTATTCAGTGTCTGGGGTAATATGTAGAGTGATACTGTGAAGTTTAAGCGCAGTATCGACAACACTATCGCATGACTCGACCTGGCCGCGTCTCCTGCACCTTTTCGTTGGTATAAAAAGCAGTCCATTATTAAACAATATTTACATATAAATTGCATAATTATCAGATTAATTACTCAAATTGGAACACTTTAATTCAAGTAAAACGACCGCAAATTAAGTGCTAGAAATCCACGAGTTATTAATGTGAGTGAATACTAAATTATTAATGAATAATTAAAGAAGAACGAATAAACAAATTACACTAATTTTGTTGTAAAAGATAATATCAAAAGTTACTCTTAAATTTGTTGTTAACAACGACATGACCATTAGAATTCAGTAATCGTGGTTAATTTAGGAAAGACTCAATGTAGGCTTTAACATGGTCCGTCCGTGGAGGACTAGAAGATCAAACATACCTTCAGTATTCCTATGTAGCCTATATATTTTCACTTCACTATTTTTTTAAATTAGTTCCTTCTTTATAAAAATGTTGATAATTAGTATGACTTCTAAAATAACTTATATACGAGTTTTGATTAAAAATTGCAGCAATTTTTGGATTTCGTCCACTATAAATGTCCGATTAAAACATTGTTTTTATGTGACGTTTGTACCCATCTCAGTGACAATCGTGTAAAATTTAAAATGTTGGACGAATAGTTTCGATTTGACAGATAATTTATTAAGTTCTGTTTTCGAGTATTTGGCGATTTTTTTTATATATTCTGCAACGTAAGAATCAAAAATATGGAGTAAACGTTGTGTTAAAGAATTACATAAACTTTTCAGTCATGGACAAAGTGTTGCAGAAGACTTCTAGAAAACTTGGTATGCGTGAACGAGCAGTACTTCGTAGGCTTACACGACAGGAATTAATGTTGTTAAAAATCCTTCCCGGGTCGTGTTTGGCCGTGGTCCATTGTTTTCTACAAAAACATACGTTTCGGCACTGCCATCGACTGCCATCGTCAGTGTAAAATCGAGTTACGCTAACGTAAGGCTTGAGTCAGACGTCTACCACCTTACGTTAACGTAACTCGATTTTGTACTGATGATGGCACGTCTTGTTTTTGTAGAAAACAATGTACCACGGCCAAACGACCCGGGAAGGAATTTTAACAACAAGCAGTTCAGAAGCTTCAAAGATTGTCGTGAACAAATGATTATCATATGAAGAATGTAGTTTTGTTTTTCATTAGAGTCGACGGTAAAAAAAAAAAAAAAATATTCACACACGTCTGGCATTTTACGTCAAGCGTGTGTGAAGGTATTCTTACTTCAAATTTCCGTTTATGGACGGACAGTTTGTAGAAATTGCACGCCGATAATGCACCAGTCTTTGCTTTTTCAAGAACATTAGGCAAACAAAATATTGTACTGACGCCGCAACTGCCGTATTCGCTCCAACACGATCTTTCTTCTTCGGAATAATGAAAAGCACCACGAAAGACAACGTATCGCGACTGTTGAAGGAGTTGAAACAAAAAAATCGCTGAGCTAGCTGAAGGCTAGACAAAAAAGTGCTTCCGAGAACTGTTCTTAAGACTGAAAAAAAGTACCGGCGTAATCGTGTTGTAACCAATTGATGCTATGTTGAAGGGGGGGGCATTTTTAAGTGTAGATGAACAAACCAGTAATTTTTCAAATAAATAAAAAATTGGCAAATAATGCTGTTACATTTACATAATATTACATAAAATGATCTAATATTAAAGACAACATTTTAGCTGCTTTTAGGATTCAAAAATTATTAAGTTGAAAATAAACAATATTAATTTATGTAAATTCCAATAGTGCTAATATTTATCAGATTAATTGTATTCTACCTACACACTCAATAAAAAACAAACACAAATTTCCAAATTTAAATACTGTAATATCAGTTTATTAAAACACATTTCCAAAGGTTCAAAAATGACCTTATTGAAAAATTTAGAAATATTTAAAAATAAAACAAGGAAACATAAAACCAGAACAAATTCAGATTAATACAAAAAAAAAATGATAATATTTTCAAGATTACCAGTTTAATAAAATAATAAATATTCATATTTTTATATACACATATAAAAACATTAAATTTAGTCTACACATAAAACAGCTATTTTGACCAATGATTTAAAAAATGTTTTAAATTTATTAAATTATATCTGATGATGATAGTTAGATCACTATTGAAACATATGTAATTTACAAAATAAACAATATATTTTGCAAAAAATTGTATTATTATTAATAATATAAATGAATTCTGTATTAAAATGTTTACAATTTTCGTGGACAGGTCGCGGAAAAGAGATGGAACTCCTGTTGCCTCTGGTCATCGGTTTCAAGTTAACCAGCATCATTTCGTCAGGATTCACGGCCATAAAAATATTCCTATTGCAGTCGATGTTCATCGCTAAGCTGGCCGTGATCGCGTCCGCCGTTCTGCTGCTCAAGAGTTTCTACGACTTTCACAAACACAAACCGATGCCCCACAAAATGGCCGTACTGAGTCCGTATTACGACTACACGGTGCCTTATCACAGCGGACACGACACCCTCGGCTATCAGCTGGCGTACGACGGCAGCGGGCAGTGGCACGGTGTAGCGGCCGACACGGACATCGGGACGGCCAAGGACGATCTGGAGACGCAGTACAGTAACGCTCAATCAGTCGTCGCGGACACCAGTAATGTGACGACAAACGGTTACAATAGACACTACTACAGCCAACGTGATTACACCGCTACTGAAAGGCTGTCGAGTGAGTAACAAGTGAGCTGAATCATAAACTTAAGTTAAGATAATGACACGAAACGAGACGCATATGAAATCCAATCAATCGTGTGGTAATACGACGGCCAGTTGAAAAGTTCACGGAGCGACACCTGTTGCTTAGCGGTAAAATTAAACTTATTCGTGTGCTGCAAGATTTGTAATTTATGTGAACTCCTGTTCATTTTCAAATCTATCCATCAATTTATTCATCGATTAGGAGCTGTTTAAAATTGACGTGGTACGCGTGTTTTGAAATACAGACAAAATCAAACATCGTGGTGTGATTCTTTGTTAAAAACTGTTAAGCGCCAACGGAAATTCAGAACGAAATCGTAAATGTCTCAGGAGATGCTGCGACTTTAAAACCAACGGTTTGTAAGTAGGCACTTGAGTTTAAACGTGGTCGTACGAGCACTGAAGATGATCCCCCCCCCCCCCAAACACTGGACGTCCAAAAAAATGGGACAACTCCAGATGCGGCAGCCATCTTGCACAACGCTTTTTCACACCAAGTTCTTGAGTTAAAGTATGATGCACACGCTCATATGTGTTGGCTATGATTTCAGCAACGTCATCCATTCCTCAATCTGCGGTCTTCCAAAACCCTATGAAATTTTTTCAATAATGCCGTTTTTTTGTTGCACTTTTTGGACGTCCACTTCTGGGATCGTCTTCAGTGCTTGTACGACCACATTTAAACTTGAGTGTGCCCCACTTACCGTTGTTTCTGAAGGCGCAGCATCTCCTAACACATTTACAATTTCGTTCTTATTTTCCATTGGCACTAAAACGTTTTTAAAAGAGAATTCATCACAACACGATGTTTGATTTTTAAATCACGCGTGACTGGAAATTTTCAGACAGCTGGTAGAAAGTGAATAAATTGGCAGATATATCTGGAAATTAATAGGTGTTCACGCGAGATATACGCTTTGCAGCACGCGAAAGGTTTTAGTTCTACCACTGAGCTATAGACGTCGCTCCGCGAACTTTTCAACTCGCCTTCGTAGTTCCGAGTGACAACCTGAGCTATGGCAGCCAAAAAACTTGCAAAACCGCATTGTTTGTGTTTCTACGTAAACTACAGGTCAAAACTAGGTGCGGAAGTGAAAAATACGAACAATTTTGTTTTTACGAAAAATTTGTAAAAAGACAATTATGGGACCTAAATAATGTAAAACGCGGTTTTTCATTTTTTACGTCGAATCCACGTTTAATTTAGCTGCGTACGCGGTAAGTAAGGTGGCTTTTTGACGTAAAGAAGGTAAAATTGACACTAACTACTTACCTTTCTTAATTTTTGTGTTTCAATGCTGTTATTGCTATAAGTAATTATGAATTGTTATTGCAACTTGCAAATAAAAAGTTGGAATTTTTCGCATCCTCACCTAGTTTTGACCCGTAGTTTACGTAAAAACATAAAAAACGCGGTTTTTACAAGTTCTGTGGCTGCCATAGCTCAGGTTGTCACTCGGAACTATTACACAATCGTGTTCACCTTCCTGGTAAAGGTCCTCATAATGACGGCTCTCCATGCTTCCCAGTTCTGGGGTATAATCTTTGTGCCTTCATGCCTTTTTCTAATCTCAATTCAATCTTCTCTTTCTCTCTCCCTCTCATCACTTGTCACGCCCTCAACCACCTCCTCAATCTCCACGTTTCACCACTGTACATTTGTAAACGCCATAAAGAGGCACTTTTTCAACCCCTTTGTTAACTACTTAATAAAAAGTCTTCAACCACTGCTTATTCTTGAATCAATTTCCGCATTGATTTTACCATCTGAGCTTATTATACAGCCTAAATATTTGAATCCTTTTCGTTCTGGATTTGAACTGGATTTGTTCCACTTACTCCCTTTCGATGGTAATCCTGTGTTGAGCTGGCTCTCTGGCATCAATCATTGTCTTCGTCTTTGCCAAACTACTTATACTTTATTTCATCTTAAGTAGTATACAACTGTAAATATTATGTATTATATTCGATTATTACCTGCTTTAAAGTCTATTAAGCTACTTAGTTTATAGTGCCTATAATTTTCCTTTGTTTTTAGATTCATCGACCAGAGAGAAATACAAGCCACTAGTAATTGGATACGAGACTTATATCAAAAGGATCACGACCGAGAAACGAAACGACGATTAGGATTTACAAAATCTGAGTACTACAGATACATGTATGAGTGTGTGTGTGTGTGTGTGTGTACATGTGTGCATGTATGTGTGTGGAGATATAAAATGTTTTCGTGAGCTTACTGGTGCACGGGTGGCTGAATAACGAAAAGCTTTAATTATTTCTTAGAATCCAAACTTTTAATTGATTCCGTGAACAATTTAATTTCATATTGCGCATGCACAGATTAAATTATATCTTAATCGAGTTTCTTTTATTCATAAAAAATGCCTAATTTGAATTATTTTAAAACACGAAATTGTTTTCTTTACCATGACCATAAAATATTGGATTTAAAAATGAACTGAAAAAATTGAAAAAACTGAAAAATTATAACTTTTCCGCTACTATTTAAAATTCTTTAATAGATAAATAATTGCCTTAGAAAAAATTACGCAATTGTAACTTCATATTAATTTTACGTTTTCAAATATTAAAAGTAAGAGAAATATTATTACGTTAACGGCAATTGACAACACAGATTATGCTATTAGAAAAATTGTTAACCTATAATTTAAAAATTGATACTGCTTTAATATAAAGTTATAAAGTTTATTTTAAAATAGATTATACTACTAATTAGGCTCTCATCATATAGAAAAGTAATAGAAATGTTAAAAGGTGTTCCAAACTTGACCGTGTAAAGAATGAGGTCCTAAGGCCTCGTCCACACTAGTAGACTTGTTGCGCAACCGAGGTCTCAGAGACGTGTCTAAGGTTGTCTCAGGATGTCTCGGTAGACTGCCTAAATAGACCAACTTGGTCTACGGGGGCCGTTGCGAGACCAAAAATCGCCGGTCTAAAGTCTCCCGATCGGAATGGCAGACCTGATGCAACGGTTAGACATGTTGCGCAACATATCGATGGTGTGGACGTTTGTCTAGAGACGAGACGAGACCTGCCCCACTCCTTCCCCCGCGCCGTTTACCCCCCTACTTTAGTTTGTTTACATCACGTGCAACATGTGGTTAAATGAAAACGTATTAAAATTAATCGAAGATTACCATAATGAAAAATGTTTGTGGGATGTGACAAGTCCCGATTACAAAAACCGGGCTAAAAGAAGAGCAGCTATGGAACTCCTGGCTGCAAACCACCAAGTTTCCGTGGAGGAAATAGAGAAAAAAATTCATAATCTGAAAACTTCATTCAACAGGGAGCGGAAAAAAATCACTCCGTCAAGTGGGTCGTCTCCGAAGAAGTCTTCATGGTTCGCTTACGACTATTTATTATTTTTACTACCGGCAAACGAATCAAAGGGCAGCCGCAACACAGATAACACGGACAGTGGGAACAACGAAATTGAAGTAAGTACAAATAACTCTATGAAACTCTTTATTAAAATACATTTATCCTTTATTAATTTGATTTAAATCAACCTTAATTCTTTAGTTTTAATTAAATTGGTTCTACTAACAAAAAGTGATCAAGTAAATTACTTTATTGAATCGTATTGCCAAGATACCACTCCCTCTTGTGAAACAAAGTAATCTCGAAATTCATCACGAATTTTATGCAAGTTAGATGAACATTTTCGAGGAGCGTTGCGCAGATCAACCAAACGATTCTCTTCGTTGATTTCTCTTCTCCAAAATCCTTCAATTACATTTCCATCGCCATCGTACGAGTCCAAACTTCCTGGTGGGGTGTAGGCATATCTTGACGCTGAATTCCTACGTAAAAAATTGTGTAGGTAGGCACAAGCCAACACGACAGACTCCACTTTATCTGGCTGTAAAGCTATCGGTTTAAGAAACACCCGAAATTTGGACGACATAATACCGAAAACATTTTCAATTATTCTTCGAGCCCTGCTTAGCCTATAGTTGTAGACTCTCTTCGGAATGTCCAATATACGACCAGGGTACGGCTTCATCAAATAATTAGACATAGCAAAAGCATCATCTGCCACAAAAACATATGGTACAGGTTCTGTTCTTCCTGGTAATGCCTCACTTACAGGTACGTGTGCGGTATTGTTTTCTAAATCCTTGTATAGTGAAGTGAACTTGAAAACGCCCCCATCAGAAATACGCCCTTGGCATCCAACATCGGCGTACAATAAGTTGTAGTTGGCGTCTGCAACGCCAAGGAACACAATGCTGAAAGTACCTTTATAGTTAAAATACAAGCTCCCGCTGTGTTCTGGGGCCACCATCTGAACGTGTTTACCATCAATGCTGCCTATGCAGTGTGGAAAATTCCATCTACTCAGAAACTCCTGAGAAATAGCTTTCCATTCAGCTTCGGAAGTCGGTCTCTGAAACGAAGAAATAGGTAATCACAAATTATGAATATATATGTGTGTGTATAAATAAAGTAAAAATATTAAATCGGTAATGCGATCAATATTTTAAAAAATTTTGTGCTAGTTAAAATTATTTGTTTAGATGTTGACCTTATGTTAGGCTTTTACTGCCAATGAAATAGGAAAGCTATATAACTAAAGCTGGAGACGATGTTCGTGTTCCTTGAATATTTTTGAAAAACTCCACTTTAATTATTCATTTCAAGCGAAATGAAGTCGATCTGAGTGGTGCATTATCTTTTGGTGAAATCTGAGAAAACGATAAAGATAATAATAGTAATTTTTATTAAAGAAACAATTCTGTTAACGTCTTGAAGACATATTTTTAAAGAGTTTCTTTGTGTTTCAGGATAGTTTGCTAGATACAGGCGATCACGAGGAAGAGAATGAAACCGTGCATGTGGAATGTGAGGATAACAGCCCACCATTCAAACCCCCAGGACGCGCTCCTAAACGCGTCCGCAAGAACGAGGACTCCGCTGCCCAACAAGCAGTCAACTGCTTGAAATCCTTAACTCAAGTGGTGAGTTCCAGAGATGAGTACGCAGTATTCGGGGAATATGTAGCGAATAAATTGAGGAACTGTAACAAAAGTAGAATGGAAATTGCTTTGGCACAGCGTAACATAAACGACGTCTTATTTAAATTGGACATGGGTTTCTTAGCTTCGGAAATCCCGCCCATTCAGATGCCACGTCCACCATCCACTTCTTCCGTCGCATCAACATCTCACGTTTCGGAAGAAAGTTATAGCTCAAATCCCTCTGCACCTACTGGTATTTATGAAATCGGAGAGGTTCAAATACAACAATTGGAGTCAGGGGATGACGCATTTGTAATTTTGTAAAAAAAAATCATACCAATTTATCAATTTCATTTGTTAAATAAATTTATAAAGTCTCATTTGTTTCTTATTGTAAAAAATAAATTGCACAAAAAATTGTAAAAAATTGTAAAAAAATTTAGTTTTGTAAAAAATGTTAAATATAAAATTGTTTATTAAAAATAATATTAATTTTTTATACATACCTTTATCTGTTGTTTCAATGAAGAGATAATTGCTTCACAAACTTCTGGTACTATTTTCGATATTGCCTGTTTGGATATTCTGAAGGTGTACATGAGGCTCGTGAATGAGTCTCCACTTGCTAGAAAACGCAGTGTGACTGCCAGTCGAAGAGAAGCTGTAATGGTTTCCCTAAATTTTGTATCTTGCTTCGAAATTTTCCCTCCAACCATCAGAAGTAATTCTTCGAAATCAGTAGGCGTCAGGCGGGTGAAATTCCGAAATCCCATGGCGTCTTCCATTTTTAATTTATTTAATAATGTGGTACCGAACCTTGGTCCTTCTGTGAGTACTTCGCGCGTCCACCAACGTTTACGTTTTCGCGATCTTTCATTCGTAATAATAGCCAAACAGGCACTCATTCCACACAAAGCAATGTCCTCCATGGTGGTGTGCTTAGACGAGACTAACAAAATTCACATAGTAGTGTGGACGCTAGACGAGACCAAGATTGTCGTCTATAGACCATGTCTATGTCTAAAGTTTAGACCGTCTCGAGACCGTTGCGCAACACGTTGCGCAACGTGGTCTACTGGTGTGGACTAGGCCTAAGAAAAGAGTTACAAGTTTTAACTTGAATGAAACATTTAAAAGATTACAAACACGGTGGAAAAACGCTTAGAAAGAATTTCAGATTCCAGACAGGCCAAAAAAGTCTGGAAATAGAAACCTATAAGACACCGGTGTGTGGGTAGACCCAGGAAGAGACGGCTGGAGGTCTTTGAAGGCGGAACAGGCAGCACCCTGCCTATGTTGTGATGTGAAGATGATGATAATCATATAAAAATAATCAATTTATAAACAGACGATTCAAGCCATTAAAGAATCGATTCTCTTCTCGTCTTTAGTCATCTCACTTGCTTAGGGAGACAGGGTAATTCTTATTATAAAAAATACGTAATTGTTGAAAGGCAAACAAAAAATATGTCACGAAGTAGAACCGATACCTCGTATAGACAAGACACTGTGAACTTGATAAAGCCTCCTCTTGAAACGTCACAGTGTTTCTCAGACTGTAGCATCATATCGATGTAATTAAATAGTTATCGGATAACTAATATCGGATAAATAATAAGCCTATAATGATATAAATATTACATTTTTTAATACTTCTTTTCCTTATATAAAATTTAGTGGTAGTTGACCTAACTTAAAGCAGAATACAAAATTTAAGATACATAAGTTATAATTAATTCTCTCACCTATGGCACTACAGCCCTTGTTGGGCCCTGGCCTCCTTCAAATTTTCCCCCCATTCTCCTCTGTCATCAGTCATCCTCCTCCAGGAACGCACTTTCAATATTTCTCTTGCATCCTCATCCACCTCCCATCTTCTCCTTGGTCTTCCCACTGGTCTTTTTCCATGGATCCTGGTTTACAATAGTTTTTGTGGTATTCTTTCTTCTCCCATCCTGACTACATGACCAGCCCACCTTAGACGCTGTAGTTTTATGTACCGTGTTAGCGGTGGTTCTTTATACATTCGGTACAATTCAAAGTTATATCTTATTCTCCAGCCATGTACGTCATTAACTGGTCCCAGGATTCTTCGTAATATTTTTTTTCAAAGGTATCAAGAAACCTTAAATAATAAATCACATATAATTAATTAGACTGTTTAAAATTTAGAGTGATAGTTACAAAGTATTTACTTAACAAAAAACCTTAAATACTGTAAACGAGAGTAATAAGAAAACGGTACTCTACAAGATTACAGCAATCCGAATAGAAGATTGATAAGTGGCATTACTGGGAACTGACTTCAGAATTACATTGGAAGCTCAACTGGGGATACCACTTGCAACTGAGAGCCATTGAAGTACACACCATCAGAGATAAGTTACATAGCAATGCAACAGGGCGATACAATACAGAGGTACAATTTTAAATATTTTTGGCTATAAAAAAGTGATCAGACCATTTGAAAGATTGTAGAAACACGAATTAATCCGTAAGTCATAGTCATCGAAAGCATAAGGAAAATAGTTGCAAGGTGTAAAAAGTTTACAGTAACCTGCAAAGAATTAAAAAATTTACAGGCATTGCACAAATGCAATGCAAGAGAAGGGCATTGAAAATGCTTCAATAAATCTAAAAAATATATATTTAAAATTTATGTTCATTCACCAATCAATGAATTCATTCTTCATTCACCAATCAATGAATTCATTCTTTATTTACCAATGTACAGATTATAAGTTAAATGTAGTCGCATTCATAAGCGAAGTTTTATATGTGTACTACGTTATTGACAACAAAGAAGTAGTTTCTATGGAAACTCACCGGTTCCCATTTTCGATAACGCACCAGCGATCGTTTTAAAATGTGCGACACGTCCTTATAAACATTTTCAATGTTAAAAATATGTAGGCGTACTATTTACCTTAAAATTTTAAACAAGCCACTAACTTTTATAGATCTAGTAAATTTCTTTTTTTTTTTTTAATATTACAGATTTAGTAAATGTGTTATTAGTTTTGAAAACAAATGCTTTTATGATGACAAGTTTTAATTTTTTTTTAATTTTTTATAAAACACGGCAGGATACCCGAATGAAATTTTATAAAACTGTGGCTGTCCCCAAATTCCTGCATGCCAGTGAGACATGGACTCTCGGTAAAAGGGACGTGCAGAGGATTCAGGCAGCCGAAATGAAATTTCTAAGAGGGACGCAAGGTTGTTTTATCTTGAATCGGAGAAGGAACGAGGATATTAGCCTAGCCGCGATTTAAACATTGTATCATTGCACCAGAAGATTGAAGACCACAGAAGGATATGGTGTGAACACTTGAATCGCATGTCTGATATCCATCTACCTGTGGCTGCATTGGGTTATCACCCTACTGAGAAGAGAGATATCGGTAGACAAAGGAGGAGATGGGTTCCGGAAGAGGTCTAAGGCCTAGTCCTTGGAGTGGTGATGATGATGATGATGATGACAAGTTTTTATATTGGTTAAACACTCTTAGGACGCGTCAAAAGATGCACCGTTATGATAATTCAAAAGGTTTAAAATAGTTAATTACTGTGCAGCTGTTTTTAACCATAATGTCACTAAAAGAAGTTACATACGGGGATTTAAAAACTATTATTTCCATGTGGAACGCACATTTATTTCAAAAATAATTGACTGGAGTAGAATATTGTCCTCTATGAATTAAGCAGGAAACGAGACAAATTTTATTTTGGTGCAAACAATTCATTCGTTCTCTTCATTGTTACAGAGAAGTTACTGAAAATTTAACGAATTAATACAAAAAGTGTATTTTTACATATAAAATGTATGGTATTCGTTCGATTTTATCAGCGAATTTCCAAGTAACGTGAAGAATGAAAACTTCTGTAATTTCATATCATTAAGAACACGTTTATCTGGATCATCTTTTCCTCAGCTCACGGGCTTGCAATTTCTCCCTTTCCGTAGACAGCCTCTTGATCACCACATACTGTCGTTCTTCTTTTACCCCAACGAACACTAAAGATAACACAGGAGAGTGCACGTATAAATTTGTTTACTCCGGCTGCTATGAAACTCTCCAATACTTGAAATTTGTAATGACTTAATGATTTATAAGTATGACGAAAGTTGTGTTGTGTATCAACGAGATGGTAATGCGGTTCAAAGATGAAAATGATGATGTCCATAGGCAGCGGTTAGGAAGAAGAAAACTAGTAACACTTTCACAGAACACTGTAAAACATGAAAGGATTCTTTTTATTTATCTCAAAATAGATGTGATGGAAAGTTGTCTGTTTCTGTCGAAAGTTTATAATATAAAAATCCTCAATATTAAGTTAAGTTCATTCGTCAATTGACGTTAAGTTGGGTAAGTTCCAGACGATCTGTGGGAAAATCAATAGTATTTTTAGAAACAAGGTATGTCGAGATATAAATCCCTGTACTGGCCTATGGGTGTGAAGTATGAACAACAACCAAGAAACAAGACAGTAAAATGCAGGCTTCGGAAATGGCTTTCTTAAGAGGAGCTGAAAGGTGTTCTAAACTTGACCATGTAAAGAATGAGGCCATAAGAGAAGAATTACAAGTTTTTAACTTCAATTAAAAATTACAAGTTTATAAACAACGGTGAAAAGAACACTTAGAATGAATGTCAGATTCCAGACTGGTACGTGGTACTGGTAAAGAACAAATCTGGAAATAGAAACCTGTAGGACACAGGAGTGTGGGTAGACCCAGGAAGCTGGAGAATCTTGGAAGGCGGAACCGACAGAACCTTGCCTATGCTGTGCTGTGAAGATGGTGATGAAATTCTCAATATATATGAAACCTCTCGAACTACGAGACGTAACAAATAATTAATAAAAAAAGAAAAGTATGGCCAGACGCATATCAGGTGTAACTACACTGCTAATCTTTTGTAATAGGATAATGGTTTATTGACAATGATTGCTTTTTTCAATCAAGGACACACAGTTCACTCGAAGACATAAAAATCGTGGTTTCAGTTCAGTGTCTAGCTCGATTCGCTTCTGTCCTGTGACCTGTTACTCAGTTGCCTCGTTTAGGAACGGTAGTAATATGCGCCGATCTTCGTTTATAAATACAGTAGAAAACGTTTAATACGAAAACGGTTAACACGAAATATCGGGTAACTCGAAGTATGACTAACGTCTCGATCGTTGCTTCTATTTTACAATTACAGTTTGTACCGTTAACACAAAAGTTGTATCTACAAAATATCGGTTAACAAGGAAGGAAAAAGGTTTATGCCGACGAACTTGAGAAGGAAAAAGACAGTCAAAGTATACGAGTTCTTACCGCTACCGATATGCTTTCGTTGCTGAGCCGCGTTAGTCGATATTTAGAAGACAATTCGGTAGGTAAATGGTTGACCACATTGATAAATTTGAACAATTTGTTGAAAATAAAGTAGTGCAGAATTGTGTACAAAAGAAAATAAGGGACTGTTTTAAAAAGAATTGAACATTGTCAGTATAGGATCTTTAAAAGACATATTACATTACTTTACAAAAATACCTAAATCATAAGACTAAGTTAAGAATAGCTACAGTGCGTGTATACTAAATTGTAACAAAAATTAAGCATATTTTCTTCCAAAAATTAACCAGAAATTATCCAAGTGGGTAAATAAACGTTTATATGTAAATACCATCTGAATATTCTTTATTGCTTTACTTTACTACACAATACAGTAGTAATCTATACAGTGTTTGTTCATTTATCTCATTTTGTTTCCCTTTTTGTCCGGTTAACACGAACTTCAGTTAACAGGAAGAAAACATCTGGTCCCCGTCATTTCGCCTTAAACGTTTTCCACTGTAATGGCAAGCATTCTGGCTGGGGTGTAACATTAGTTGCATAGCAGCTGGGCGCAGCAGGCTTTGTAGCTCGTGTTTGCCAGATTTGTTTTGATTTTTCTACTTTTTAATGAAATTTTGTTAAAAAAGTATTGGTGACTGCTTTGTGAGTTTTGATGATTTTTTATCATAATCAAAACGTTTTAGATTGTATAAATTATAGGTGCGCATTGGCTGGTGTAGTCTAGGGAACTTTGTAAAGATTTGTACACTTAAAACTAACTGTACATAATTTTTAGAACTATATTAATTTTAATTCTTACATTTTTTAGAACTATAATTTTTAGAACTTACAGTCCCGTTATTAAAATACTGTTTTATTTTCAGCCTTTTACATAATATCACGATATTGGAATATTCTATTTTTTTTTATTTTGAATTATTTTTAACGAAACAATACAGTGTAAAATCCATATTTAACTTTTTGCAAGTAATTAAAAAATAATGCTTATTTAATACAAAAATTTGGAGGTTTTCCATTTTCAGTAAATACAGAATAAAAATGTAATTTACATCTGTTCAAGAAAAAAAAATGCGGAAAAGTCTGAACAAAACAATGTAGTTTACAAAACAAAACAGATGTATGTACATCCTCTTCCCTGTATCTAAAATTTACAAACGTAAATTATTTATGTTACAAATAACGAAATTGCTTTAGTTTTAAAAAGCCACTGAACAGCCTTGTTATACATTTTCAACTTTAATTGGCTGATAACATTTAAATGTGATCACATTCAATCATACATTTTAAGAATAAATTTTAGTTTAATCGTTCTTCAGTTTCCTATTTAAAGCTTCTATTAAGTGTCTATTCTATATTTATTACTTACAATCATACTTGGGGACTTATTAAAATTGTTTATATCGGTTTTCAGTATGTTTTCATTTTTAAAATAGAAAAGATGTATCCCTTCTCTTAAGTTAAAAAAAGTTAATAATTTTTGCTATGTAGTAAAGCCTGATTCTACATATAAACTGGAACGTAAGAAGCCAATGTGTAGAAAAAATAATGTCTGGTACCTTTTATACTATGTAAATTTAAGTTCTAAACTAAGTCTAAACTAAGTAAATTTATGTTTAATTGAGTCTCTAAATGGAATACTGTGGAGCACCAAAATAGGAAAACAAAGGAAAATGAGAATATACAACACAATGATTAAGAGCACATTAGTATATTGGTCTGAGACATGGAGAATGAAAGAACATCTGAAAAGAAATATAGAAGCCACAGAAATGGACGCCTTAAGAAGAATATGTAGAACATCAAAATTAGACAGGGGCTGAAACGAAACAATTAAGCAACAAATGAATATAAAAGAAACTGTTTTAGAACACATCGAGAAAAAACAGTTAATTTGGTATGGGCACGTGCAGAGAATGGTGAGGAGAGGTTGCCAAAGAAAGTGACGAAATGGATACCACAGGAAAACAGAAAAAGGGGAAGGCCAAAAGTAGCATGGATACAGGGTGTAAGAAGATCAATGAGTGTACGAGGTCTAACCGAAGAAAACTACAACGACAGGAGATATTGGCAATTAGGCATCGGACAACGTCGCAGGACGTTTTAACCCGAGTTGTTTTAAGTTGTCGGTTATCGGTATCGGTAAGTTAAGATGTTTTAAGCTTATAAAGGCAGCGTGTACTAATACATTAGACAGTTATGGATTTTTTTTTATTTAACTTCATTGCAACTAGTTACAAACTATCTAGAAATTTTATTCTTCTACATAAGATGACAGTGTATATGATAAGCTCCCACTGGAGCATTCCTCAGTACAGTTACACTTTGTTCATGTGCTGAGAATTACTATACATATTTAGTTCAATGGTTTCTGTCTCTGCAATCGCCGAACGTCTCCAGTATTATCAAGCAGTTGTAGCACTTCAGTGTTTACGTGTTCATGAAGTCTTCTTTCATATTTATCCGCAACCCGTTTAATCTCGTCAGCAACCGTAGGCATTTTCAGGTCTCGATTGATGTCATCATTTCTTACCAACAATGGCGCATCAACAATACTGCGAAGAACCTTATTTTTAAAAGTATGATTTTTTTAATTATTGTAACTTTAATCTATTTACTCAGTTTTTTATGTTTTACTCCATTGACACGATTTTCACGGACAAATGTTAATACGGGGTTATTCAAAAAGAGAAAACCGATTTCATAACGTAATATTTTATTAAGAAAAAGTAAAACAAAATCCCAACCAAATCACAAGTATTCTACACATAATCAAGTTTTATTTCCTGTCTTACAAGTGTTCAAACAGAATGAACCGATTTCATGACGCAATTTTTCAGTTCGCAAGAATTATCATGGAAGGGGGCCCAAGACGTTGCTCTTTGTGCTTGCCCTACGAGATCTCCAGATCTCACTGTATGTGATTTTTTCTTGTGGTGATATGTAAAAGATAGAGTTTTTCTTCCACCGCTACCCAGCACTACCTTCCTCCATAACTTTGAACATCGAATAACAACAGCGATCAACTCAGTGGATTGTGACATATTGCTACGCGTCTGGGAAGAATTCTCATATCGCCTTGATGTTGTCCGTGCTGCAAGTGTCTTACATTGAACACTTGTAAGACAGGAAATAAAACTCGATTATGAGTAGGAATTTTGAATTACTTTTCCTTAATAAAATATTCCGTTGTGAAATCGGTTAATTCTTTTTTAATGACCCTGTAGAATTGTTTGAATCCGTCGTTTGGGTAACGTATTTTAAAATTCTTATTGATGAAAAAATACCACTAAAAGCCTTTAATGGATTGGCCTGACATAGATCTCAGAGTTCAAACATCCCATTCGCTGTACCGTTATCTGCAGTTTCAGCCAATTAGTCCCAGAGTTGGCGTGCAGTTTGTTATGACGCAGTAATTGCAAACAATTTCACTTACTGAGGCCCTTCAATTTAATTCCGTTTCAGTGATAAACAATTTGTACGTTTCAGATACATACGTCGGCTGCACTGAGACTCCAGACTGGCGTTTCCTTGTACACATCTCCAATGACAGCTTTCATCTCCCTTTGAGATAAATTTACTTTTTAGTACAAGAATACAGGACAATACTTCCTAACAATACAGGAGGAATTTGGACAATATGATTCAGTGTTGAGGTATATGTTACCTGTTAAGATGTAATTTACGAATGAAGGAAATTTATGTAATCCGTGATAGCTGAACACCGATTGAGGACCGTCGAAGAAATGCCAGCCAGTACTATTGGTAGGAGAGGTAAATTCTGACTACAAGCGATTCTTCACTGACGGCTAGCCCTACTGTTCTTCAGCCCTAGGGCTCACATCTGACTGGCTATTCTTCTTCTATATTGTATTGTCCAAATCTATCTTCTTCGCCCGAAGAATCTCTTCTGCAAACCGTTCCACACAGTTCCAGGTGTCCTCCCCTTGAAGAATTGGTTTAAGGATCTTATCTGGGTAGACCTCCTGTCTAATATCATCTTGCATCGTAAGGCTGCCATTATCCGCAAACTTTAACGAGAAGATAAATAACGTTAAACCAACAATTTTTATCCTACAGTAGTGACGCAGGTCTATTAATAGTCGCTAATGGCTTCTGAGTGAATACTTTGATATTTTGAGTTCAATAAAAGTGTTTCAGTACTAATTTTTTTATTAACCAAATAACCCAGTCATATGTTCAAATTTAGACGACTCATCCCACTATTCTGGTAAAGTTTAAATAGAGTACCGTAAGCTGTTTCAGCTGACCGTCACTAACAAATAAAATGTTTTAAATTACAGAGTTTTCTTTATTTCTGATAGACAATTTTAAAATACTTTCCTCAGTGCCAAACAGAGGAAGACCCGGTTAATATCACTTAAAACTGTATGGTGCTGATAGTCAAAGCCACAAGTACTTACATGACTATATATCTTTTTGTATAGTGGCGTGGTAGCCCGGCGAATACGAACCTTGGCTACAGATTCGGGGTTCAGTTACAGGAATCTCTATACCTGATGCGCGAAAGTGTATTAGGCCCCTGGTATTGTGATTTGTGTAGACAGAATAACTGGCGGTGCCAGTTTATCGAATAGCTCGCCTAGGAAGTCTCACTTATCTCTGCCACATCGTTAACTGGTACTGATCACGACCAAGAGCAACTGTTGGGGCCACTGGACTTCCGTGTGTACTACTACTACTATTACTACGACGACTACTACTACTACTACTACTACTACTACTACTACTACTACTACTACTACTACTACTTCCTACTACTACTACTACTATTACTACTGTTGCTGCTGCTATTTCTGCTCCTGTTACTGTCATTTAAGTAATTTTTTTCGCATGTGTTTGTATCCTATCAGCAAGATTACATTGTATCTCTCTAATAAATAATGAAGTCGTGCAAAAGAGCAAACCTTGAACGGTGTTACTTCCCGGCTCAGATGTATTTTCCATAATGGCTGTACCCAAAAAAAGTCTTTAACAATAGGTGTTGAAAATATGGAAAAAAGTCCGAAAGACGAGGTCTTGTAACTATATATAGTACTTTTAATTAAAACCACCAGTAAATTTAATTTATTCGTACTTTTTCTTAATTCTCTGTCTGCAGACATCGATAATGTAAAAGATAAAACGGGTTGTCGGTAGTGAACGGGGCCGTGTGTGTCCGCCTACCTGTTCGTACCCTTCACTTCAAGAAAGGTTATTTTTATGGCCACTAAAAAGGTGCATCTATTGAGTGTTTTATAGTAGAGTTACTGCGGCGGCCCCATCCAGCGTATTGAGTGGCATTTTCCGTTGCATGTAACTTTAGTTGGTTTAAAAACATTTATTTTATTAACATTATGTAATATATTAATGATAATATTACCGTTATATAATAATAATAATAAAAATAATAATAATTATAATAATATTAATAATAATAATAATAATAATTATTATTATTATTATTATTATATTATAATGACAATAATTATTATGAATAATGATTAATATTTATTCATAGGCCTAAATTAAGCCAAAATAATTCTTTCATTTTTTTGATAAAAGAAATTTAATTTTATTCATATAACATTGTTACACAGACTACGACATCCTTCAGAGAAACTCACCGACCAAACTTTTGAAAGAACCACAAAGGATAATATAGTAAGAGAAGAAGGCAGTTGGAGAATACACAATAACAATGAACTACAGGCTCTCATACATGGAAAAGGTATAGTGAAATTCATCAAATCACAGAGGCTACGTTGGCTGGGACATGTGGAAATATTGTCTGAAGAGAGAATGACTACACGAATGCTGAAGGGAAGATTATATACTACTAGACCAAGAGGCAGACCAAGGATGAGATGGTTGGATGGCGTAACAGAAGATCTTGCTAGCATGGGATTCAAAGGCTGGAGAGGAACGGCGAAGAGCAGGGAAGCTTGGAGGAGTATTGTTGAGGAGGCTAAAGCCCACCAAAGGCTGTAACGCGAGATGCGAAGAAGAAGAAGATGGGGGTAATATAGTTCATAGGCGTATAAAACCTCAAAGTATGGTTCAGATGAAGTAAAACTGAAAGGCTTTGGACTAACGTATTTGAACTCATGACTTGTTTTTATTATAGTCATTGTATCGTGATGAAACTTTGCTTATGTCAGACTCAAATTTGTAGTAAAATTCAGTTTACTGAACTCAATGAAATCGGACCAATAGTTTTGAGGACACGCCAACAGAAATTTACTGCGCGATAAGGTGGGTAAAGTCTCCTAATTGTAGTCACGCCAGATATGAGTAAATTTTATGTAGACGTTATCTTTTAATTCGGTATATCTTCACAAATAAACAGTCCTTAATAAATATTATTCACTAAACATAATCTTTTTTGACTTTTTTAAAAACATGATACACGAGAT
The DNA here is from genome assembly GCA_034769895.1 of Magicicada septendecula. Taxonomy (NCBI): domain Eukaryota; kingdom Metazoa; phylum Arthropoda; class Insecta; order Hemiptera; family Cicadidae; genus Magicicada; species Magicicada septendecula. The sequence goes on from CM068373.1 coordinate 47,460,073, forward strand.
CTATGGTACTGTAGTCTTCAATACAATAATTAAAATTACTTAGTATTGTGATATTATTCAGTATACTATCTTCTCCAAGTAGTGTATTGCGTTTTTTCGTTTCAATACCTGACGCATGTTTTACTGAAAAATATCAGCATCATCAGAGGTTTGTAAGTAAATCAGTAAATTAAATTACTAGATTTACTTACAAATCTCTGATGATGCTGATATTTTACAGTGAAACGTGCGTCAGGTTTTGAAACAACAGAAACGCAATAAACTACTTGCAGAAGATAGTATACTGAATAATATCAAAATATTATATAATTGCTTTAGAATCTTTCGGAATATGGCTCTACCGTAGAATACTGAGCATTTCGTGGACAGCACATATAATTAATGTTGAAGTTCTTAAAAAGATGAAGAAACATAGGGAAGTTAGTAACAAAGTGAAGATAAGAAAGCTGGGACATCTCATGAGAAATGAACAGATATTTTACTTATTGCAGTCCATACTACAGGGAAAAGTACTTGGAAAGAGAGGAATTGGGCGACCGAGAATATCATGGCTGAGAAATGTAAGGACCCGGTTTGGCATGAATACAACTGACTTGTTCCGTGCAGCAGTGCAGAAAGTTAAAATAGCCTGTATGATATCCAACATCCGAAACTGATAGGAACTATCAGAAGAAGATATAACTGCTGCAAGAAACTTTGCGTTACGTATGCAGAAAATGATGGTTAAAATTAATTAAACGTATTAATTTTGTAACTTATATCTCAGCGGAAAGTTTAAATAGCCGCAGAAAAATACTCACATTCACGCATAAAAGAGACAAAATAAATAAGACTGGATGCTGTTCACGGCGCCACTCGGCAGTTGGTCTACGTCTAGTATGCATCAAACATCTCTCGGTCAGCGTATCGTGTTGTGTCAAACCGATTTGACCTCGGAGTGACCCGGATCATACTATATATAGACAACTAACACAGAACTGACTTTTTTCATGTTTGAAAAGTAACACTGATATTCGCTCAAGCCTATTTAAACGTTACAATTGAACTACTAAACAACTTTATGTTTTCTCTGTTTCTTAGGCTCTTACGGCATGTATCATAATTATTTAAATTATTGTTCAGGCTGTAAGGCCGTGCTCTTCCAAAATCCTTATGCTGATAGATGCTATCGCGTGATCAGACGTTTCGGCCTCACATCCGGAGACCACCTTCAGTGAAAGAACTTCCAAAAGCTGACAAGATGTACGTCAGTCAACCACAGCACTCTGGCAAAAGGTCTTGTCAGTTTTTTGAAGTCCTTTCACTGAAGATGGCCTCCAGAGGTGAGGCCGAAACGTCTGATCACGCGATAGCATCTATCAGCATAAGGACTTTGGAAGACCACGGCCTTACAGCCTGAACAATAATTTAAATAATTTATATTTTGTGTACCTCATAACGATAATATTAATCTATATTCCTTTGTTGAAGACGTAAAAGCACAAGTCTGATTCGTGTGTGTGTGTGTGTGTGTGTGTGTGTGTGTGTGTGTGTGTGTGTGTGTGTGTGTGTGTGTGTGTGTGTGTGTGTGTGTGTGTGTGTGTGTGTGTGTGTGTGTGTGTGTGTGTGTGTGTGTGTGTGTGTGTGTGTGTGTGTGTGTGTGTGTGTGTGTGTGTGTGTGTGTGTGTGTGTGTGTGTGTGTGTGTGTGTGTGTTGGATGTACACTAATTCTGAACCGTATACAGTGCTTATGACAAAAATGGCAAATACTTCATGAAGGAGAGCAGATGGAACGGACACCATGCGCCTATGAACAGCTGTTGCATGTGGGTATGAGCGCTCGCGGGACTGCTGTCGTTTTTGTGACCGCGAGTGTGATTATACTGTAGATATACTATACACTGACATGTGTTATTAATGGTGTCTGTTGTTGTAGTTAATTATCACAACGATTATAAAAATAAAATTAATTTATTTATAAGGAAGGATTGCTAGTACTTTATTTTTTAAGTCGTTTCTTACAAACTAGATACTTATATTATAGTTTTACGATTACTGTTTTATATATTTATTATAATCATCATCATCTTCGTCATCACAACACGGCATATGCAAGGTGGTGCGTGATCCCCCTTCAAAGATCCTACAGCCACATCTTCCTGGGTCTTCACACACACCTGTGTTCTACAGGTTTATGCTTCCAGACTTTATATTGGTCAGTCTGGAATCTCACATTCTAAATTCAAATAATTTACCTTATATTTAATCCGCTAAGCGATGTTCTATTTATATGTTTTTACAGCATGTTTCGGGGATAAATTCCCATCCTCAGGTAAAATGTTTGTTCACCCTAATGCATAGGGGTCGTCGAAAATGTTAACGCACATAAAATGTAACACATAAGACTAGATAAAAAGACATAAAACACATACAACACACAAGCGCGTGATAGTGACCCAGTGCACTGGTCGGTTTCCGATCGTCAACTTTGTTTTATGTGTTTTTATCTAGTCTTATGTGTTACATTTTATGTGCGTTAACATTTTCGACGACCCCTATGCATTAAGGTGAATAAAAATTTTACCTGAGGATGGGGATTTATCCCCGAAACATGTTGTAAAAACATATAAATAAAAGATCGCTTAGCGGATTAAATATAAGGTAAATTATTTGAATTTGGTTCCAACAGCGATCTGGAGACTATACATAAAATGAATCTGACATTCTTTCTAAGCGTTCTTTACAACGTTGTTTGTTATCTTTTAATTTTTCATTCAAGTTAGAAACTTGTAACTCTTCTTTTATGGCCTCATTCTTTATACGGTCAAGTTTAGAACACCTTTCAACTCCTCTTAAGAACGCCATATCCGAGGCGTGTACTTAACTGTCTTGTTTCTTGGTTGTTGTCCATAACTCACACTCATAGGACAGTACGGGGACTGCCATAACTTTGTAGAACTTTAATTTTGTATCTCGACGAGCCTTGTTTATAAAAATACGGTTGATTGTCCCGCAGATGGTCGGGAACTTACCTAGCTCAACATCATCATCATCTTCAAGGAATAAACCAAGAATGGTTTGTTTCGGTCTCAAATAGGCAAAGATTAGAGCTGGTCACTCCAGCGCTTCCTCGGACGTTCCACACCTCTCCGTCCCCTCGGCTTATAGTTCAATAGTTGTTTGGGGGGCTGCGGCAGTCATCCATTCGGCAAAGATGTTTCCACCAATTCAGCCGACCTAACTCCAACATCAATATCATAATTCCTATCATACCCGATATCATTTTCCAAATAATTAAAAAAGCTCACCTTTTCTAGAATTCGATCATTAATCGTTACTTTTGTTCTTATTGGTTCCTTGCCTCGGAATGCCATTACCTTTATACATTTATGTTTATACATTATACATTGTACATTATATTGTACATTGTATATTGTACATTAACTTTATATATTCATACATTTATATATTTTCAAATATTTGTTTAAATATTATTTTTTTATGGAAGTGATGAAGTTCAATGAATACAGTAAAATAAAATGTTACATAATTGACGAGGCGTGACTCACGCACACACATATACACACACGACGGTGCGAGTGGGGGTAGCGATAGGGAGAGCGCGCGAGAGAGAAAGAGAGAAGACAGACAGACAGACAGAGACAGAGTTATTGATAGAGAGGGAGTGAGAGTGAGAAGGGGAAGAGAGTGCTTCCATATACTTTGACGTTTCATTAATAAGTCTGCGACCAACGACCATAAGCGAATATTACCTTCAACAGGAGCGGATCCAGCAAGCAAATTTGGGTGGCGAAAAGTTGACTTTAGGGGAAGGAGGATTATGGAATGTTGGACCATTATTTAAAGGCCTAAAGTGTAAATTATAGGAATGAGTGAAGATCACAAATACAGTTTGTTATTATCAACGCAATAAGTTTATTAACGTACGAATATAAAATCGTATCTGTGTTTGTCAGTTCATTGTTCTTTTAATAATATTCACTTATAGTTTTAACTACTATTGTACACACATTATTGTTTTTCTACAACTATTTCTATGGTATGTATATTAACATGCTGGCAAAGTGCAGTTGATATTTAAAGTAATTATAGAGTAAAACCATAAACCTACATAAAGTGATATACATTTTTTATTTTATTATAAAACGACGAAAAAGTTCGTCTGAAGTGACTATTTGGGAGGGGAAATTTCCCCCTTTTCCCCCACCGCGGATCCGCGCCTGCCTTCAAACAGGTTTTTTCTTAATATAAAACAGTTAATGTTAAATTTTTAAACATCCAAGTTTTTCTGAAGATGGACGGCAGTTTCGATAAAATTTGTTTTTAGGTGAATGAATGACAGTTGTTTATTGGTAGTCAAAAGAACGGACGACAGGTAGAAAATGTGACTGTCGCAAGTGACGTGAGTTTGCATTGATGGAACATTTGTGTTGAAGTAATGGGCGCGTAAACATTACTGGCTGGTGGAGAAGTCATACGCTTGAATGTAGACTTAGGCAGAAAGACGACGAAAGAAATCACATAAAATTGCTCACCAAACAGGGAATAAGCAAGTTGGAATCAAGCAAAGCGAGTACTGTAGGAATGATTAGAATGAAACCTAACTAGCGGCAGACAGTTGTACCTGTTCCGAGAAGGAAGACGGGCGTTAATAATTGTCATTAAAATTCTAGACAGGCTCCGAATTCCGTTAAACTTAATTGTTTTGTCCAGTATGAGTTATCCATCCGTCTTATGTACTGTTATCCATCCGCCGTCTTATTCGTAAACACGAATGAAAATTACCGAGTAAGGCACAATTAGAGAGGCCGTAACTCTTATTGATTCAAAGTAAGACACGAGCAATTATTCCGATACAACCGAAAAATAATAACTTCATAACCTCGTTTTCTACTTAACGGACTTCTAGCTAAGTACCTCAGGCTCCACCTGGTTCGTCCTCTCACCTGGCGAACACATTACGAGCAAGTAGCCTGCAAAACTGCCCATCGTCTGAATAAACTCCGTCACCTCCTTTGCAGCAATTCCATGTCCTGCCGGATAGGTTACCTACGCGATCCCTGTATGGGGCCATTTGGCTAAGACCCAAAAGATTCACTCTTCACTCCAGGACTGAAGATTGCGCTGGGCGTGTGAAGCCCACTGCCTGACTTCAAAAAAGATAATCCAAGAACCCCTGTGTATTCGTTCCCTGAACGTCACCGTACGGACACTTTCCCGAAAGTTCTACCGCCGCTGTCCCCGCTCCGAGGGCAATCACCTCGTTAGCGCCCTCGGTCGCAAACCATCTGTGCCAGGTGAATCTTGGTCCCGGCCTCGGCGTACCCTCACCCTTAATTACGTAACTAATTGACCCCACGGCCGGTAGCAGGCCACACCCTTAACATCAGGTCCCTGCGACAGGAGCTCTATAAGAACCTCGGGACACGAGCACAATATAGGCCTACAGGTAGTTAATACTTTGACGGTGATCGTTCGAAATTAAATTTCGATAATAATCAGTAGCTTGCGTATAGCTCTCATTTAAAGCTTTACTCATCGGCGTTAAAGCAACTGTTATCGTGGTAATTTTTTTTCGAATTAGTGTAGTTATTGAAAAAATACATTGTTGATATTTTTCTACACATGAGTGGGACGGTTCCACTGAAGGCGATTAGCTGCGGTCGATTAATAGGGTCTACTAATTGCACACAACGTATATACAACGTGGGCTCAAAACAATAATTTCATGTTATTAACGGTGCAATCTGATTGGTGCACGGTGTGATCCAAGTGGTGCACAGAGACAGTTCCGGAATGCGCATACGAGACAGTTTCCGGGCAGGACACTTTGCATGCGACCAGGCGATGGACTTCTGAAATATATTTATAAGAGCGCTGCAATAGTCAATTCTTTATTAGCCCCTGTCCTTATTTTCTGCCTAAATTTTGTAAAGATTTCCAAGCAGAAATCTTTAATTAGGTGAACTGAAATTTCTGTTATTAATTCTGAATTGTTTGTTTATTTTCAGTAAAATTCTAAAAGTGTTTTAATATTTTCATGTAAAAAATCTTAAAATAATATTTGTGACTGAAGACTCTCGTCTCTATTTACTTACTACAATCAACTCATTGTAATCCGCGATTTAAGTGACCGAAGACTGGTTGGATCAGCAAAAATCCCGAATTACCAGAAATACACATCCTAAATTAGATCTGTTTAAAAAATCAAGATAAAAATATTACACAATCTTAAATTATAAAGTTCAGTACCGGTACGTTAATTTTCTGAATTATAAATATAGAATTATTATATACCTACGACTATTTCAACTGGTAATAATTAATATAATTTAATTTATACAAGTGCATAATCGTAATATAGTGAGTCTAAAGTCTCTTATATAGGACTTCCTTTTAAGATTTAAAGAAATTTATTATATTTAATATAAACATGTATTATACTGTTTAGTCAGTAACAAATGTACTTAATTTACCTATGAACACATCATTATTAACGAGCTTTTTATAACGTGTAAATATATATTTCATTGTTTGATTATTGTATATTTATTTTAATGTGTTATTTATTAATTATTTATTTCGTGAATTATTTAATAAATAATGTACTATTTATTTTTGTCACTACAATATTAACTGTGATATTTGTATATAACTGCTTCTTAGAACACAAATTAATCATTGCTGTTTATTAGTAATAATTAATTTATTACTATTAAACTACAATTCAGTCGATAAAATAAATTATATCTCATTATTTAATTTTCACTTGTGTATTATTTTGTTATTTATAACTATTATGTATTTAATGCTGTCTTGGTGGACGAGTAATTAATTAAATTCTTTTCAAATAAATGTATCGATATTTGCATACAGTGTGTTTTATTATTCCATGCTTTAATGGTATCTAAAATTATTATTCCCGTGTACCCGCTTCGAGAACTTTGCGTCATAAAACTATTGACCAATAATTCGGTACGAATAAATAACTTGTCCCCCTCAAACAGAATGATATTTACCTCGTTATGAATATCCCTAACTCACTAATGGAAAGGACAGAGTGCCAGCTGATCAGAGTGTAGCAGTATATTGTTTTGAGTACTAATAAGACAATTCATCACCTAAATGTGAACACACTCATCAATGAGTGAGCTTTTCAAGTAAAATAAAAGAAATATTTAATAGATATTTATATTGTAATCATCAACATCATCAGAAGCAGCAGCAACAGCAAGGATTAAACGAAGGATGGTTTGTTCCGGTCTCAAACAGGCAAAGTCTGGAGCTGGTCACTACAGAGCTTCCTCGGACGTCGTCCCACATCTCTCCGTCCTCTCGGCCTATAGTTCCATAGTTATTTGGGGACGCGGCAGTCATCCATTCGGCAAAGATGTTCCCACCAATTCAGCCGATACTGGGTAATCCTATCGACTGTTTTGTGTTTGTATATTTGTAAATTTTCCCATTTGTTCATTATGGTGCCTTTGCGTGGTGTGTGTTTTATTAGTATCACAAAACACAAAACAAACTAATACCAACAATCACACACAACAATACCAGTTTAAAAAACCAAAAACCAACAGGAAACCATAACAAGTACCTACCAAAACACAGGCACTCAAAAAGATACAAAATTAAGAAGGCTGAGGATGGGAACAATAAGTTTCCTGAAACATGTTCCAAATAAGGAAAAAACATCTTGACGTAAAGAAATTATAAACATTACACAAATTATACGTATACGCATCAAGAAATAGACTGTAGCAAAAAGTGTTGTACTGCAATAATTATAAATATTAAATTTTAACAGTATAAATTTCATGTCTGCAAAACGTGCATTATGTGCATTGACATCTTACACATTACATACTACAGTAGTCCCAATTTTGGGGTGGAGCGGTGCAGAGGTTTAGTCACTGAAATTTTAGGGGTGTCCGGTTCTACCTTGTCCCTCCCATGGTGCCGCTTACGCCCAGTATTCGACAAATGTCAAACCAAGGTTAAGATGGTCAAACCGTCACACCATTACAGACGACTTCTTTAGATGAAATCAAAACTTCTGTCATTTTAACGTAGTCTTACACGGCCGGAGTAGTGTAACAAAGAAGTAGTGTAAAATTCGAAGTTTCGCTAACGTAAGGTGGTAGACGTTAGTGACCACAGTGGTGTGGTTAAGGCTGGAAAGTCTTGGTCAGTACGAAGATCACTAACGTCTACCACCTTACGTTAGAGAAACTTCGAATTTTTCACTGATGATGGCAGTCGATGGCACTGCCGAAACGTCTGTTTTTGGTGAAATCAATGCACCACGGCCAAACAACCCGGGAATGAAATTTAACAACATCTGACATTTTAATTACTGGGCCACGTATCAGTTGTACTAAGCTGACTATATACAAAAGTCTTATACGACTGTAGTAGCATACGGATGTGAAGCCTGGACATTATCCAGCACAGACGAGCAATATCTAAGAATATTTAAACGAAAAGTCTTGTGTAAAGTCTTTGGACCTCTGCAAACTAAAGATCGCTATTGGAGGATTCGAATGAACTATGAACTGGACCAACTGATTCTGGTGCAGACATGGTCTGGTTTATTAAAAGTACGAATCTTGAGTGGCTAGGCCACGTAAGGTGAATGAATAACAGAAGAATAGCTAAGAGAATTGCAGATTGGAGACCTGTAGGAAAACTAATTAGAGGTAGAACCAGAAAGAGATGGTTGGATGACGTGAAGGATGATTTGAGATGTATGAACGTGAGAGGATGGAGATGGATGTATAATGAGAGGACGGAACGGAAGAAAGTCATTGAACAGGCTAAAACCCACGCTGGGTTGTAACGCCAGGAAAAGGAAAGGAAGGAACGGGTTAACATAATCGAGTTCTTCATTATCATACAGCTTCATATTGATTTTTTTGGAACATATGTTTCACATATAAAAATTAAATAATGTTTTTAATCATTTTAATTATAACTTTAATTGAAACTATCATTACACTCTAAATAATTATATTATTAAAGAATGTCTAAGGCTCCCATTGTAGGCTTCAAGTTATTTACCTCTTTCAGTTGGGAGTGTATCAGTTTAGTGCAGAAGACTGCTGGGAATCCTCGAAATAAAACCTTTTACGCTAAAATCAGAATTTACCTTAACTACTTATTGAATGCAGTCCGCAGCAGCTCATTTCAACATGACAATGGTTTCTGCCGTGCAATATACTACCATTAACTCCTAACGAACAACTATTTTTTTTAACGTCTTCGTAAATACTTAAATCTTCAAACTAATAACGTATAATGGCCCATTGTTCGTAGACTAATGTGAAAGACGCCGCCTCTAGTAGCGAGTGGAAACGAAGACCATATTTGGCCTATGTACTTAATACCTGTTAATGCAGAATGTGTGCATTAGACATTGTAAAGTTATTGACGACTTTCTTCGCAACTTCTCATACTTCGTTGAGAAGTGCTGTATGAGACGGCTGTACAGTGTTTACACATTTTCCGTAACAAAAGATTACAGAAGAGATTGCATTCTCATCTTCCACTGCTGTTTGGCCATCTTTTTCAATTTCTCGTTCCTACAATACAGTCTGAATTTCTTCTATCCAGGTGATAGGTGGTCTTCCTCTTTTCGTTCCTCCTGATAGGGTCCATTCCATAGCTATCCTTGGCAGTCTTTCCTGTGTCATTCTTTTCGTGGGTCCATACCATTGTAATTTTTTGGTTTAAATAAAAACAACAATTGAATTTTTCGGGTTCATTCTGTCCTTAATGACAGCATTTCTAATTTTCTCACATCTGAATACTTTTGCCTAACATCTCCAAAAATCCATCTCTGTGCTGTCATTAATTATTTTGTTCTTGTGTGTTTATTTGTATTCCAAACTTCTGTGGCCGTAAATCATGATATTTCTAACAATGGTTTTAAATATACTGGTTTTAGCTTCTGCTGTAGGCCTAATTTTCTTATCCCACGGGATTCCATTTAATGTAGATATAGCCATATTTCCCAAATTAATTCTGTATTGTTTTTCTTTGTCTTGCTTCCCATTGGCCGCTTCCCAGTGGCCATAATTTTCACCTGCAAATACTTGTATTCCTCTGTATATGAAATCTTCCCCATGTCTTCCTCCAATATCAAGTCTTGATGAAGTCCATCTATTGCCATATATGTTGTATGACACATCCCACCTATAACTTATTCTCTTGTGTTACACGTAGTTGTCAACAATTTGCCGGATTAGCGGCCCAGTCGTACAAAACCCGGCCATCTATTACCATATATGTTGTATGACACATCCTACCTATAACTTATTCTCTTGTGTTACACGTAGTTGTCAACAATTTGCCGGATTAGCGGCCCAGTCGTACAAAACCCGGTCATCTATTACCATATATGTTGTATGACACATCCCACCTATAACTTATTCTCTTGTGTTACACGTAGTTGTCAACAATTTGCCGGATTAGCGGCCCAGTCGTACAAAACCCGGTCATCTATTACCATATATGTTGTATGACACATCCCACCTATTACTTATTCTCTTGTGTTACACGTAGTTGTCAACAATTTGCCGGATTAGCGGCCCAGTCGTACAAAACCCGGTCATCTATTACCATATATGTTGTATGACACATCCCACCTATTACTTATTCTCTTGTGTTACACGTAGTTGTCAACAATTTGCCGGATTAGCGGCCCAGTCGTACAAAACCCGGTCATCTATTGCCATATATGTTGTATGACACATCCTGCCTATAACTTATTCTCTTGTGTTACACGTAGTTGTCAACAATTTGGCCGGATTAGCGGCCCAGTCGTATAAAACCCGGTCAATTGCGACCGGGGTGAAATTTTGAATGCGATCAATTGCGATCCCAAATATCGTCCTATCAGCTACAGGTACAGAGATGAAGGCTTATGCCTGAAATGGTAATGCGTACAGCTTTTCAAATGTTTATATTCTGTTGGGCCCAGTCAACTTTCTCTGCGCATATGTTTTCATATGTACACTCTACATACTGGACCCATATGTGACACACCTCTGCGCTTGCTTCCTCGTCCTACATATGCATCGAAACGGCAGCCTTCGTCCATGACCCTGCTACTTGCTATGAAAGTTTGTCTACGAAGCTGTCTCTATTACCTTATTAAACCATTGAACCACACCCAGCATTATCTATTTACCTAACACTCTGACGGAATACACATATCTCACTCTTGCAAAATATGATAACCTATAAAGGTATCATATAAAGGTTTATCATATTTTGTCTTATCTTTTGTTTTATTTTCAACCATCGCTGTAATTTCTAATTTCTGCAGAGTTTCTTCTACGTTTTTGCTTATCATTGTATTATAACTTGCATTGTCCTGTCCATTGTAGTTCCTTTTGATATTACTCTTATCGCACTCCTAACACGATTGTATTATAAATGTTACATTATTGCACTACAAATGTTGAAATTTACGCGTATTTTTTGTTTTCGTACTACAATAGTAATTTTTGAACTGACAAAAATTACTTTGCCATTATCCATTTAACAGCATTTTTACATCTCACATATATTACACACTTGTAAGCAGCCTGTATGAACTTACAAATAGGATTTACGAATTACAACAACAATTCAATAGAAAAACGTATATTTATTCAACAACAAAAAATAGAACAATAAATCAAAACTCGTATATATAGTTATGTACAAATTATTTACAGAGTTGTATTGAAAACAAAACATAAAACAATTAAATAGCCCTGAGTTGATAGTTTTTACATGCATATAGACGAATGCAGTTAACAATTTATTCAAACAAAACAGTTCATAAACTTAAAATTACAACTTAAGAAACTACAATTTGGTATAATGCTTTGATATATTATTAACTATTATCATTCGTTTTTGTCTTCAACATACTTTGTTAAAAGAGTTTTTTTTTATTTATTTCGATTATATTTTAATACAAAATAATGTCTTTTTTTCGAACGCTATATTATGACAATTCTGAATATTTGTTTAGATGAGGATGTTTCAACCTTTTTTTTTGTAAACTCTTAAAGTTAAATTTCCTAAGAAACTTCTATAGACTGATAATAACACCCCGTCTTGTTTTATTAACTTTCAGCTTTTATAGATAAGTGTTAGCACCAACAATTCATATACTGTTTTATTGTCGTAAAGAAATTATAACCAAGATTCAACGATGTTTTTATAGACGTCATCATTGTGTTTGACAAAATATATATTTAAAACCGTCAAATTTAATCAGTATTAAATTTTATTTCGCTACATTAGTGATCTATATTTTTAACACTTATTCATAGAACATACAGTGTCAGCTACGGAAAATGAGCCTTTTGTATTTACAGCTTAAAGATACAGCATTTTATGCAATCAATAAATAAAAACAATAAATAAATAAATACAAAAAGTAGTTCATTAAATACTTTTCTTTATCGTTTTCGTTGCCAAAATATGGTCGTCATTGTGGCCGTACCTTTCGACATCTACCTGAAACATATTAGAATGAATACAAAATATTACAACAATGTAGTTAATATGTTTTGGTGCAGAGATGTTACAACACTGCTCTATTGTAAGTATCAAAATATACAAGGTAAGTATCAACAAACTAAGTCTAAGTCTGTCATCCGGGCAACATTCACAGGAGCAACATCGAGGGGCACACTGGAAGCAAGGCGACTCACCAGGCAGCTTACAGCACTTAACAAGGAGATAGTTATCTAGTGGATCCCATCTCACATAGGCATCTCGGAAAATGAGACAGCGGAGATCTTGGCAAAGCGAGGAACAAAGGTCAGCCACCGGGAAAGTACCAACGACTTCAGCACCCTAAGGAGACTGATGATGAGGAAAACAAACTCTCGCTTCCTGGAAGAAGCAAGAAACATATCAAAAGGAAAAACATGGTCAGGGATTGAACAGTAATGGAATGAAAACTGTAGAAAGCCCATGAAGGAAGCAGTCGCCAACTTTAGATTGGAAACTGGCCATAACTGTCTCTTAGCGCACCTCTACAAATAAAAAATTTCCACCACAGAAGAATTTTTATTGTGCAGGAGATAAGCTCAAAAATAAACAAAAATCATCTATTGGAGTGTGTGAAGCTGAACCGGGAAATGCAAGAACTCAGAAGTTACAGTGGTCTTTATTGGGAAGCTCGCTACCAAATGGGTTAAATGTATCAAGGGGGAGCCATTGGAAAACAAACAAACAAACAACAGTATCAGCAAACCAAATTTTATCTACGTTTTGTTATAGTTTTATGCGGATCACTTTGATGCGTAACCTTCGCTTACCTATAAACGTTTTTTATGTGATTTATGAAAAGAAATATATACCAATGTATGAATACACCACATACATAGTATTCATCTTCTGCCCATCTTTCCCACACACTTTTCAAGTTGCACATAGAGAAAGGACTACATGAGATAAGAAGGAAGGAAGGAAGAAGGTTAGAAGGAAAGGTTCGCTGAAGAGCGAGAGATAGCTGCAGGCGATGTGTCGTTTTGTTGATGGTATTGCAGTAGAAAAATAAAAAGACCTAATACTAATGTTGCAAGAAATAAAAATTACTACCTTGGAAAGAAACAGTAGCAAGGCGAAGACTCTAGTGGTGAGAAATCAGGAAATAAATGCATGCAAATTATTAATAAGTGACTCAGTGAAAAATATCAAGCAGTTCTCGTCCATCGAAGTAGACTAACAGGATAGGATAGGAGTAAGAGAGAAATATTATTAAGCAGAATAAGTCAGGCAAAATGCCTTTAAAAAGAAAACTCTTCCAACAATGTGAGTTTAAAACTGGGGAGCAGGAGGGAAGTTTAAGAAGTCTTTTGAGTGAATTGTTTAATTACATGGATATGAGTGAGTCGTGGACCGTAGAGAAACTGTAGGTGCAAAATACTTGGAGCACTAAGACGTGGTGTTCCAGGAGACTGCTAGAAGTTGCGTGGGTAACAAGTTTGACAAATGAAGAAGTACCATGAATGATAGAGGAAACGTCGATACTACTATTATTCTATTAGGAGATGCTGCGCCTTCAGAAACAACGGTAAGTGGGGCACACTCGAGTTTAAACGTGGTCTTACAAGCACTGAAGATTATCCCAGTAGTGGAAAAAAGTGCTCTGAAACATCGCATTTCTGAACATAAGAAGGCGATTTTAACTAATACATCTAATACAGGTTTTGCAGATCATTGCTTACAACACAATTACTTCATAGACACAAAAAACATAACACTACTCCACAACATACAAAAAGGTAAAAAAATGGATTTGTTAGAAATTTTAGAAATTAAAAAAGCAATAAAAAATAACAAAAATTTAACCAATGAACAGACTGAATTTTATGTATCCCCTTTATTAAAATCTGTTATTTAGTTTAGTTTATTTTATATTATTTTGTATGTTCATCATTATTTTAAATTTTGCATTCAGTTTATATTTAGTTCAGTTAATTTTATATTTTGCATTCATGATTGTATTTAGTTTTTAAAGACACATGACCTTCCCTTGTCTCATGCACACACTCTCCCCTCCCCTCGTCATCAAACACAGATGTTCCAGATACGCCCTAAACAGATGTCCACCACCTACACTCCACTAACATCCTGTGTTCAGTAATTTCATTCACTCGCTCTTTGACATTGGCTTAAGTTAGTCGAAACAGCTGTCAGAGTTAATTAAAAAATTTGTGAAACTTACCAAGTGTTTTCATATGTTTTACAAAACCTTTGAAAAAATGGCATTATTGAAAAAATTTCATAGGATATTGGAAGACCGCAGATTGAAGAGTGGATGACGTTGTTGAAATCACAGGCATCTCATATGAGCGTGTGCATCATACTTTAACTCAAGAACTTGTTATGAAAAAGTGTTGTTCAAGATGGCTGCCGCATCTGGAGTTGTTGGATTTTTTGGGCGTCCAGTGCGACCACGTTTTCAATGCTCATACGACCAAGTTGAAACTCAAGTGCCTACTTACAAACCGTTGGTTTTGAGGACGCAGCATCTCCTGACACATTTACAATTTCGTTTTGAATTTCCATTGGTGCTAATCAATTTTTTACAAATAATCACACCACGGTGGTTGATTTAGACCGTTTTTACAAAACACGCATGACACGTCAATTTTAAACAGCTTCTAAACAATGAATAAATTGATAGATAGATTTGTAAATTAACAGAAGTTCACGTAAAATACAAATCTTGTAGCACACGAAAAATTTTAGTTTTACCGCTAAGCTACAGATGTCGCTTCGCGAACTTTTCGACTGAGCCTCGTAACATTAGTTTACTTACCGTATTCGCATTTTCACGCTGCGTGAGCCTTGTACGCCAGCTGGTGAGCGTCCTTGTCTGAGACGTCGATGCTGCGACCCCAGCCAGAGCTGTAGGAGTCGCCTCCGTGGTGGCCGCCCTCGATGTGGGACCCTACGTGGGAGTGTGTATGGTGCGGATGTGCCACCACCTCGTAAGTGACGTGCCGGTCTGTGGAGAACAGCTTCTTCAGGCCGATGATGGCGGCCAACAAGAACGCCAACTTGCTGACCAGTAGAGCTTTGCCGACCAAGAGAGCGAGAGCCTTGAACGCCAGCACTCCGGCCATGCCCACCTTCATCATACCGGCGGCGAGCAGCGGTCCCATGTTCTTCATTTTACCACGTCCTGCAAAACAAATCATAGTGTAACTACCGACAATTACGTAATTTTTATTTAGATTAATTGCCTGTGAAACCAACCACTAAGTGACGGCCTTATGACGTAAAAAATTATAAAATTAAAAGTAGTGTATAATCTTTTTCATGTGTAAAAGTAGTGATATCAAACTGTTTTGATACCTTTAGCTAAAATGAAAATATATAATAAGTTTATTCATGTTTTGTATCCTAGAGTTTACAGTCGTTTACCTGCCAACATGAAAAATAAAAATATAAAACAATTTTTTTCAAACATTTGAATTCTTGGCTAAAAAATAGAAGGTCAGTTGAATACATTTATCATCCTGCATATCGATAATCATAATTTTAACCATTCGAGATGCTATCTTCAAAAGAAGAAATTTATTTTTTGTTTGTATTTTATTTCTATCATAACTGCCAAATATCAGGTTAATTATTTTATGTTATTAATCATGATTGTTAATACTATATCTTAGTTGTAATCATTGATGTGAATTAAGGTTAAAAAGGATTATTTCAGTTGGAGTTAATTTTGAAACGTTAATGATCTATTATTTTTATTATATGCAATATAATCACATTTTTTTATGTTAAAATTTAGTATAGTCTGTATAAGGTTTCAGAGACTGCACAATAAACAAGCGACAAAATTGTTGGAGACAAGAACTAATTGGACCTATGAAAGACTGTTTTTGGCTGAATGAAATATATAACAAGGACATTAATAAACCTTAACTTGTCATTGCTCACAGTATATGGTGAGCTGGTAATTCCAAGTGCTGTGAATGTCATGAACATTGTAAGCTTTAATAATGGGAATAAAGCTAAATAAATAAACAATAAACCTCTGCTGAACAGTCCGTAAAGGACCAAGGCATACCACACGTCTTTTGTGTTTAGTGGGACGGTTGCATGGCTAGTACAACGCACCGCCAGCCGCTAGTTGCGGTATTCACAGCGAGAGGCGATGCTAGTATCTCAGCGGCTACTCAATTTTGCATCACAACGCTGAGCCTCTTCCGGGATTGACGCGGGACCACGCGCACATGACTCGTGCGTGCTAGCCATTAGACCACCTGGAGGGTAGGGAATAAAGATAGTAAAATAAAAAAAATATTAATACAACTGAGATTCATGTTAACATTAATTTAAATCACAACAGAGGCACAATTAATGGTTAATAAAAGAGTAAGGAATTCTCTCAAATTCCTGTTGTGTGGTTGGGCACACATTACAGAATATTTTCAAAGATATTAGAACAGTGGGTTTGGCGCATGGCTATAATCTACAGGTCACGGGCGCACTAAAACACAAGGTGTACTTTTCATCCTCCGAAGACAACTCATCCTGTGGAAATGAGTACCTGGGGTAATATTGTAATGAAGAATCTTTGAATCGTAATGCTGGCCATTCTACCTTACTTGTATCGGCTTATATAAGCCAGCCTCCTCTGTGTTACTACTAAACTACTTGGATGGTAAACACAAGTCTTCAGATCCTTTACTGACAAAACATTCTTAAAATTTCAAGTAGTTTCCTTTTCTACAGATTAATAGCCAATATTCATTTAAAGAAAATTTAGAGTTTTTTCTTTATTTTGGAAGTACTAGGTACTCAAAAAGTATTTGCCTCTATCAGTAAATAATGTGAGTTGTGAAAAAATTTCGTATTTATGAAACGTATCTGCCATTAATTTCGCGATTACCATATAACTGGTACTTGCCGGTAAGCAGGATAAAACGCACGTTACATATTACTAAAAATCAAACTTCTTAAAGCTTGAACAATTTACTGTAATAACAGTGAATATTTTAAAACTTCCGAATCGATAAATGCCTAGTCGTACTTTACTTGCCAAACCATTAATTAAACTTCTACTTGTTTACAGGAAAATTTGATCTACATTTAGTCTTGTTTGGGTGACAAGACTTTAGAGCACCAAACAAAACACCAAGAAACAAGATAGTAAAATACAGGCCTCGGAAATGGCGTTCTTAAGAGGAGTTAAAGCTGTTTTGTAAACTTGACCGTATAAAGAATGAGGCCATAAGACAAGAGTTACAAGTTTTTAACTTGAATAAAAATGAAAAGTTTAAAATCAGCGGTGGGAAATAACACTTAGAAAGAATGTCAGGTTTCAGACTGACCAAACAACTGTGGGAGTAGAAACCTATAGGAGAGAGATGTGTGAATAGACGCAAGAAGACATGGCTGGAGGATCTTTGGTGGCCGAACAGGCAGCATCTTGCCTATGCTGTGTTGTGAAGATGATGACGATGGTTTTAGAGCAAAGTCAGGGCTATACTTGTTAACTGAGGAATTTCTACGTGTTAAATTACAGGTTAATTTGTACTTTTTAAATTTAAATTTAAATTTAAATGTAAGTTAAATACGTTTCGTAACGAAGACGAATATAGATTTATTTAAAAGACATTACTTACGATAAAAGGAAAAAAGTCATATACGAGTTGGCAGTTTAAAAAATAAGTAACAGAGGTATGGTATGTTACGCGTCATTCTATACGCGTCATGGTTTACAAACAAACGGACGTGAAAACGTCATTCGTTACGTTTCGAACGTAATTATTACGATACGACGAGTGGCTGCGGTGTAACAAAACTGGAAGTGTAAGTGTAACGGTCCACACCTGTTTGTGATCCCAGACAACAACAGGTGGTCACCACCTGACCTACTGGGACCGGATCCGCTCGGTTGCCTTGACCAATATCATTAAAATATACACACGTATGTTTGACTTCCTGAAACCCGTCCACAAGCATAATGTCAACACAACGATGTAAGTTGCAGTGATTCATGAGAAACTGGGCTGATCGTCGAGGCACGTGTGAAACCTTAAACAGTTCAACGTCTCACACTTGCTAACGACTCCACTTCTAAATTTATTCTAACGATCAGTGGTGATCCTAATCGACCCGGTCAGTTATAAAATATTGAATTCCTGGTGTTAATCTAACCAGTGAAGCGCATAAAATTAGGTTTAAGGATAAATAAAACCAAAACCAAATACATGTAAATTCAAGCACTTATTAATGGCGCCTCCATCTGCCTCTTCCCTCTCATACCTGGCTACCAACTACTTAATGCACACAAATACTCCAACATCACTACTCTTCATTCTACGTGCCTCCACCTACTCAACGCCCGGCCCGGACTGGCGTAAGACTCCCCACAATTTCTTTACCATATGGCTGAAGGGGGCTTGCCCTAGACCAGCCCGGATCCATTCCTAACAAGGAGCAGACTCAAACAATCCCCCCCCCCCAAAAAAAACATGTAACTTCAACGGAATGTCACAAACAACCAGGCATATCTATCAGCTAGCAGTTATACATTTGAACGTGTCCAACAATGTTCTTACTTAGGTTCACAAATCGTTCAGAACAACTCTTACAGCAATGAAATAAAGTCCCGCATCGCACGTAGCAAAGCGGATGTTATTAATCCTATGAAAAGCTTTTCAAATCCAGGATGTTAAGCTTTAAGGTAACTATACGACCGGTAGTAACATACGGATGTGAAGCCCGGACATTATCCAGCACAGACGAGCAACACCTAAGAATATTTGAACGAAAACCCTTGCGAAAAATCTTTGGACCTCTACAAACTAAAGATGGCTATTGGAGGAGTCGAATGAACCACGAACTGGACTAACTGATTCAGGGTGCCGACATAGTCCGGTTTATTAAAAGTAGGAGGCTAAGAGAATTGCAAATTGGAGACCTGCAGGAGACTAATTAGAGGCAGACCCAGAAGTAGATGGTTGCATTACGTGGAGGATGATTTGAGATTTATGAACGTGAGGGGATGGAAACGGATGTGTAATGAGAGGGCGGAATGGAAGAAAGTCATTGACGTGGGTTGTAACGCCAGGAAAAGAAAAGATGGAACGTGTTAATCTAACCGAGTTCTTCAATATCGTACAACTTCATATTTTTTTTGTTTTTTATATTTTTTTAGAAGATACATTTCACATACGAAAATTAATACCTAATATTTTTTATCATTTTAATTATTACTTTAAACTATCATTACACTCAAAAAATATTTTTATTATTAAAGAATGTCTAAGACTCTCACGTCAGGCGTCAACCGTGTTAATATTGTTCACTTCCGCCCTATATTAGGTCGTGGTCTAAACCGTTTTCAACCAACGTTTCGAGCTGACCACGGGAGGCCGTCTTCGGTGTTTCAACGATTAAAAGTAACTGGCAAAATTCCCACAGTACAGAATTCTGCTGGAGGGGGGGGCGAAACGTCTGTTGAAAACGGTATTAGACCACGGCCTAATAGTCCGGCAGAGAACAATATTAACAGAGTATATATTATTAAAGATACATCTTTGCATATTAATTACCATTTCAGTACTACAGTAGACACAGTACACACACACTTGCATAGTGTTGTCTATAGACGCTTTCAACACTTAACGAAACACTTGGCGTATATATTTCTAAAGCAATATATGTTTGCAATAAATTCATGGGTAATTGGACCAAGACTCCCCGGATTACCACTTACAGAAATCCTCGATATTCTACAAGGTAAACTAAAGTACTCTAATCGGAATGTATTGACTGTAATATACTTTACCTAAATTAATATAATGATAAAGTATTAAACATTTCAACTATCTTGGACGTGACCATTACTTATGATCAAGATAGAGACATAGAAAATAAAGTGACGAATTTCACAAGAATGTGTGGAACGATTTGGAGAACGTTGGGACCCAAAAAAAATGTATAAAACAATGACAATACCTACACTACTGTAGATATCCAGCAAGCAATAGACATCTTACATAAAATACGAAAGGAATATAACTGTAACATATCTGAATCAAAGACAAAAGTAATGGCCTTTATAGGAGATGAACCGGTTCGGACCAAAATATACATAGACAACACATGTATAGGAGCAAGTAAGACATTTCAACTATCTTGGATGTGACATTACTTACGATCAAGATATAAATATAGAAAATAAAGTGATGAATTTCACAACTATATGTGGAACAATTTGGAGAACGTTAAAAAATAAATGTAGAAAAGAAACCCAAATAAAATTTTATAAAACAATAGCAATACCTACACTACTGTATGGTTCTGAAACTTGGGACATAACGAAAAAAGATGAACAGAAGATACAAACAGCAGAAATGAAATTTCTGAGATCAGTTAAAATGTGTAATAGACGAGATCATATAAGAAATGAGGAGATAAAAAGTGATTTAGATAGTTTTGCAGTTAATGAAAGGATTAAAGAATACAGAAGAAAATGGATTCAACACATAGATAGAATGGAAGAAAGTAGAATACCGAAGATAGCGAAGGATTACAACCCTAGAGGCAGAAGAAAAGTTGGTAGACCTAAGGAAAGGTGGACTGTGGGCCGCTAAAGCCTAAAACTGTTAAGTAGATGATGATGATGATGATAAAGTATTAAAAAATGTTACTTTCAGAATAAATACAACTGCGAATTTTGAGCTACTATTGACGGTAATCATTTTGAAGTAGTTGTGGAACATAATGTATCTCACTTTCTTGTTTATACGATAACTCGAGCTTTCCAGTTATTGCGCGATTATTTATCATGGCCATGAAAATTGTCCACCGGAACCACAAATAAATACCGAAAATACGTTTTGTTTTTCTTCTTTCGGAATCGCTCCGAATTATTTTCTACTCTGCCAGTCGCTTGAAATCGGATACGCGTACATGCTAATTTTAGATTAGGTTAACTCAAAAATGAAAACTAGAGACTTTGTATGATTTGTTTCGTAGCCTATATTAATACAAACTTGTTACAATTCCGTTGACGTAGTAATTAATTTATATTATTTAAAACTATTTTCAAACCATATTTAACTAAATAAAATATATTATGGATCAAAAAAGCACCTGACATCTAGCTTCATCTCAAAAAGCACGAAATGCAAAATTTACAAAACAATTATCAGGCCACTGCTGTCATATATGCTTCAGAAACCTGAACAATGACAAAAAATAGCGAGAGACTTTTATGTTGCTGTGAAAGACGGATTCTAAGAACAATATTTAGAGGAGTACAAGAAAATGGAATGTGCGCAGGCGCTATAATTATGAACTATACCATCTTTACACAGAGCTGGACATTGTCAGGATAATCAAATTATACAGACTAAGGTGAGTTGGACACAGTGAGAATGGAGGAAGGACAGCCTACGAAACATTTTTTCTACCAGAGACCAATGGGTAGTAGGAAAAGGGGAAGACCCAGAAGTAGATTCAAAGACCAGATAGAGGAGGACCTCAAAAAGCTGACCATAAGAAACTGGAAAGCCAGGGCATACAATAGGTAGGAATGGAATCGACTCTTGGAGCAGGCCAAGACCCACCAAGGGTTGTAGAGCCACGGCTGATGATGATGATTAATCACATTTACTGAACAATAAAGGAAACCGTAAGAATGTGTCGGATAAAAAAAATGTTCGGTCAACTACTCAGTAATTTTTATTAAAATTAGGAACGCAGTAACAGATCGCGTTATAAATAGATAACAGAACAACCGTACTTTGTACCGTTTTCAAGTCTCATTTTTATCAGACTGATCTTTTTTTTTAGTTGTATGATGAAATATTTAATATTCGTGCAAATAGAATTAATTTGTTTCGTATAAAAGAATGAATTTGTTAAGTTTCATGTATTCGTAAAACGAAATGGGAGACGGAGGTACCGCAATCTCTTACCGGCAAACTCTTCAAGAACTTTGAACTCCGTATTTCTGTAATTGAAACCAATCTATTAAATGTATCACATTTATTAAATTAATTTATTTATGTATTTATTTATTTAATTTATTTATTAAATTTATTTATTCCTTAAAACAAAAAAATGGCCAAACTAATTCATTAAGTATTTTTAAAATACCCCACAAAGACGTATTCATACTCTGCGAGTACCCAATCTGGAATCGTTAGATTATTTAACTGAACGAGATAGTGAATGTAAACGAAAAGCTAAGTGTTTGATTACTAAAACATAAAAACGCCAAAATGAAAACTTCAAAGTAGATGTTTAAAATGTGGACACGAATTTTTGAGTGACAAAGATTAATGTAGATTTCTTAAGAAAAACGCTGCAGCTGATACAGGAATTAAGAAAATGTTGTGTGACAGTAAATTAATCGCATCATGGTTTTTCTACAGACATAACATCCACACTTTTATTCGCTTCTTTCTTCATAAGATTCATCTTCACAACGGCATAGGCAAGGTGATACCTGCTCCGACTTCAAAGATCCTCCACCCTGGGTCAACCCACACACGTGTGTCCTATAGTTTTGTAGGTCTTGTTTGGCAGTCTGCAATCTGACATTCTTCCTAAGTGTTCTTCTCACCGTTTTTGTAATCTTTTAATTTGTCATACAAGTTAAAAACTTGTACCTCTCTCTTGTGGCATCATTCTTTATACGGTCAAGTTTAGAACACCTTCTAACTCCTCTTAAGAACGCCATTTCCGAGGTCTGTTTCTTACTATCTTGTTTCTTGGTTGTTGTCCATAATGCACACCCATAGGACAGTACAAGGACTGCCATAAGTTTGTAAACTTTAATTTTGTACCTTGTTTCTAAAAATACGCTTGATTGTCCGACAGATCGTGTGAAAACTATCTAACTTAACATCAGTATCATAATTCCTAGCATAGCCAGTACCATTTCCCAAATAATAACAATGGCTCACCTGTTTTAGAATTTGACCGTTAATCGTTATTTTTGTTCTTAATGGTCCCTTGCCACGAAATGCAATTTCTTTCGTTTTACAGTGGAGATTTTTATATTGTACTGTTTGCAAATCTGATGAAGCTTAGAAACAGATTTTCGCAAAGCAGATTCTGCATTTTGAAGTACGAGCAAGTCGTGAGCAAACAACAGCACATTCACACATCTGTCTCGTGGCCTCCATTATCTGTCACCTTCTAACTCCTCTTAAGAACTCCACTTCCGAGGGCTGTATTTTACTGTCTTGTTTCTTGGTTGTTGTCCGTAGTTCACACCCATAGGACAGTACAGAGAGTGCCATAACATTGTAAACTTGTATCTCAACCTACCACCATCATCATCTTCTTCTTCTTAACGGTTGTAGGCTTCAGCGGCCCGTTCTTATTCCACAGTCCATCTTTTCTTAGGTATCTTCCATTCTATCTACGTGCTGAATCCATTTTCTTCTGTACTCTTTTATCCCTTCATTAACTGTAAAAATATCTAAATCACTTTTTATCTCCTAATTTTTTAGATGATCTCGTCTACTATACCTTTTAACTGATCTCAGAAATTTCATTTCTGCTGTTTGTATATTCTGTTCATCTTTTTCCTTTATGACCCAAGTTTCAGAACCATACAGTAGTGTAGGTATTGTCATTGTTTTATAAAATTTTATTTGGGTTTCTTTTATACATTAATTTCCCAACGTTCTACAAATCGTCCTACACATTCTTGTGAAATTAGTCACTTTATTTTTTATACGTCTATCTTGATCATAAGTAATGTCACGTCCAAGACAGTTGAAATGTCTTATTTGTTCTACGCATGCGTTGCCTATCCATATTCATCTCAACCTACCCTGTTAAACACACGGTTGGTTGTTCCACAGGCGTATCGTCTCAAACGGTTGATCTGTTAAATAAACTAATAGTATACGGTTTCGGGAGTACGGTGTGCCTGTCACCGTAATGACCGTGAACTGCGTTTGACCGTTAACGGACCGATTGATTGGTCACGTTGGACGCGGAGCACGTCCCTCTCTGTGTGTACAACACGGTGATTGTTTCTTTGCCTCGTTAACGTGATACGCGTCATCGCGTGACCAAATATCACGTGTAACTCAGAAGGAATACAAGAAGTTCGTTTCTGAACAGTGAGGTGGGCCTAGAAGTATACCACATCGCCACATGGCCTGTTCGTTTCGCAGCTTATTAAGCGGTAACGAACACATCGAGCACGTGACTGTAAACAAAAATACCAAAAATTACAAGTATTTATTAAAGGAAAATTGGAGAGACTCTAGTCGTATAGGATAATCTTGTTTCAAATATAAAAAATCTTGTACCTTAAGATAAAAAATTTCAGATTGTCAGTCTAATTGACACAGTCAGCACCTGCTTTGACGTCTCGGCACCTGCATGGGAAACCGTGAAGTGTATAGTGCCTGATTGCTGAACCCATTCGTCCTGTAGCGGCAACCCATCGTTACGGACGACTCGCCTCCGGGCGGTCGAGTCTATCGACGCTTCTCTCAGCTCCTACGGGTGATGCCATAAGGAGGCCACGGAGACACGCCTCAGGTCTGGCGACTGGCTAGAACAATTCATCCAGGGATGCCCCCACGATATACACGCATACATCGAGGATTCGTGGACCACACCCTAACACCTTGTGCTGAGCGAACGACCGAGATGCATTGTTAGAACCTGCGTTCATCGGGCTCCGCCCTAAACAACGCAAACAAACCAGGGCGAGAGACACCCCGTGCATCTTCTGTCTGTCTGTCTATCTGTCTAATTGCGGTCCACCATTAGGTAATGGTATGACAAAATGGAATTAGAATTAAATTTGCTCCTATGAACGCAGAGCATGAAGCTCAGCTACAACGATTGTCACGTAAAAATGAATTAACGTTAATTTTTGTGACTCTGTTTAATTAATAGCCAAAATTAACGAAATATAAAATCAAAGTTAGGGTAATCCATTATCATCAACACATTTCTGCTATGAGTTTCACGAGAATTTTTAACTTGCCAAGGTTATACGATGATTATGGAGGCTCAGGTTCGACTTCGAACTGTGACGCCATAGAAGAAGAAGAAGAAGAAGGTTATACGATACCTTCAGACACAGACAAGCAAAAAGCAAGCCCATAGCATTCCGCGGTTCCCATCTAGAAGTGAGGTGTGAGCTCGTACTAGAAAGCAAAAGAATAGATTTAGTACATCTAGAAAGCAAAAGAATAGATCAAGTCAGTACTCTCAGGTTCGTCGGCTGTGACGTACCCTATAATGGGTACGTCCTATATTACCCTATATAAACCAGCCCTGAAGTGGCAACCCATCGTTACGGACGACTCGCCTCCACACCAGCGCACGTCCTAAGCTCCTGCGGGCGATGCCTTAAGGGGGCCACGGAGACGCGTCTCAGGCCTGGGACTGGCCGGAATAATTCATTCTAGAGATATCACCATCCTCTACACACCACATCGTGAATTCCGTGGACCGTGGATCTAATGTTTGAGGGAGAAAAAGGAAGAATAAGACCAACGTTATATTTTAAAAACACAGGAAGTCTTCGAATTTTTTTTTAATCTTTTCGAACATTTTTTAAGTTTTTTAAAAAAGAATCAGTCCTAGTAAAAAGCGCTGGGCAGTGCCGGATTTACCACTAGGTCACGGGTTCAAAGGGGCCCGCAAGCTATAGATTTTTTAAGCAGTATTTTTATAAAATTAGTAGGCACTTTGATTTCTTTAAGTATGATTTTTTGAAATTAAATTATTAATTTTTGTTAATAATACAAATGGAAGACAGTTCTTACTTAAATATTGCGCGCTTATTTTTAAGACGTTGGCATCCTTAAAAACTAATCTACGCATGCGAATTTTGAACGTCCGCTGTATTGCACCCAAATTTACACGACCATGGTACCACCCTTGTTTGTTATCATTGTTTATCTGCGTTGTGACTGAGTGGTTTGCGATTTGAGGCTATGTTTATATTTTGTTTTGAATGTAAACAACGTTTTTAAAGAGGATTTTAAAGTTTTTTAATGTGTTATACCTAGGCAATAAAAAATAAATTTTTTATGTTACATTTCTGAATAAGCTTAGTTAAGTTACTCGACTTAAAAAATAAATTAATTTACTCAATTCTTTTGCATGGTACTTAATATTTTGAAAAATTTGCTAAATGAAAGCACGCTTTTTATGGTAGCCTACTGTTTTTAAATTTGATAGTATTAATCTGACATCAAATTACTTCTGCACTACATATATTACTTCAAAGTCAAGTCACAACCGGCGGGGGGGCTCAGGAAACTTGGCCTATGGCCTCAAAAATCTTAAATCCGGCACTGGCACTGAGCCATAAGTCGTTTCTCATTAGTACATTAGGTACATTAGTAGTTATAAAAATATTAATCTTTGTGAGATGGGTTATGGCCTACCCTGTTCACAGATTAGTTAAAGAAAACGATACCTAGCGAAGAATATGCTTTAATCATGAGTTAAAACACAAGAACTCACGAGAGCACAGAGGCTCATGAGTGGTTACACAAGTACCACTGATTAATCAATTTTGTAAACTTGCAGAGCCTAAGATGGGCAGGGCGTAATAAACGGATGGAAGGAGATAGAATAATAAAAAAGGCGATAAGGGGTGGAAGGAGTGATGACGAGGTGAGAGGAATCGGGAAAGACTACGAACACGATGCGAGACAACGTCAAAAAGTTGGTAATGACTCTCACAGAGTAGATACGTTTGGAGGCGGAAGGTCAAGGAGGCCAGGCAGTAAAGGACTGCCACGGCACAGGAACAGTATACTTTACACACAGCCTCACATGTGAACAACAGAAAACAGTTTCTGCGTTCACAAAATGTCAGCCTAGATGTTGCCTCCGGGCGAGAGACAAACGCAAACTCGCTGTTGCGTTAAAAATGCTGCTATTAACCCAACAGCCAATGTATAGAAAGCGTGATAACAATCACAAATGTTGCAATTATAATACGGTACATGTATATGTCCTTGACAATGAAAGTACAGCACCTAATTAAAGAAATGTTACATATTTATTTTCATTTCTATGTTAACCAGACCTGAAAAATTGTTATTATGATGTCCAAGTGAAAATACCTGTTTTTAAATAAAATTGCAGTAATTATAAATTAAATCGTATTCTCTTCGTACGTATTTATCGTTAAGTAGCTTGCTAGGCAACCAACCAGAGCAAACGACTCACATTTAATTGTAACTTCTTGTTTTTTTTTTATTCAGAAAGTATCAATCAATGACAACCAGTTCCGGTTGATGTGGAACCCATTATTTTCCAGTTCTCCGTTAAAAATTCCTTTTCTC
This sequence comes from Magicicada septendecula, assembly GCA_034769895.1. NCBI lineage: Eukaryota > Metazoa > Arthropoda > Insecta > Hemiptera > Cicadidae > Magicicada > Magicicada septendecula. The sequence continues at coordinate 47,487,909 of CM068373.1, forward strand.
TTAAGACCTATATTTTAACTTCCTTATATTCGAATAGATAAGTGTTTTGCTTAAATTAATCAATGCTGCTTCTTAAAGTGGTTATAAAGCCTTTGTAGAAGATAAATAAATTTAGAAATATTTGTGGAACAATTCATAGAAATCTTGGAAATAAAAGAAGACGCAACACAAGGATTAAATTGTATAATACAATTGCAATACCCACGTTGACATACGCGAGTGAGGCGTGGTCCATTACAAAAAAGGAATGCGGCAAGATTCAGAGTGCTAAAATCCCGTTTCTTCAAAGTATACTTTAAACTATACATTCTAAGGTAGAATAAGGAATGACGATATCTGACCAGACTTCGAAGCAGAAGACATAAATGTAATTATTTCATCTTACAGAAGACAACGGTGGGATCATTTGGAAAGGATGACAGAGGATCGATTGCCGAAAGCGGTATTGAACTATAAATAAGAGGCACGGTAGAAGAGACGTGGGTCGTCCGAGGATGAGATGGGTGCCGGAACAGGTTTATATAACCTAATCCTTGAAAAGAAGAAGAAGAAGAAGAAGAAGAAGAAGAAGAAGAAGAATTTTTAAAATAAAATAATTTCCTAACTAAAGTGTAATTTTGATCAAGAATACATGAATAAACACATACTTAAGAAATGTGGCCCACAGCGTGTTAGTGAGCCAACATAGCCGTTTTGGACTACCTTAATAAGAAAAATCCTCTCTTTTTAAAAATGTAAGTTTAAAATCAGTCCCTGCTTCTTACAATGACTTAAGGATTACAAACGTGGAGTATGAACAAGAGAATAATACAAACATTGCCGAATGCGCAGAGCAGTATGAAAAAGTCAATGACGAATATACCAAAATAGGCAAAAAACAATTAGCTGTATACGCAACCAAACTAGAAAAAAATGATGTCATTACACAATTAAGAAAATGAAATAAAGGTACACTCAATTCCCTAGGGCAGGAGTTGACAGATTGCGACTCCCGTGAAAAGGCGGAACGATTTTTGAAAGCAGTCTGGTTGATTTAAAATATTTAAAATTAGTTAAAAGAAACTAAAACCAAAATTTTTAAAACCATTGTTAGAAGTATCATGACTTAACGGCTCATAAGTTTGGGCTACTAATTAAGAACAAAATTAATGACAGCAGAGATGGACTTTTGGAGACGTTCGGCAAGAGCATCTGGACGTGAGAAAATTAGAAATGAAGTTATTAAAGACAAAATGAATGTAAAAAAATTCAATTCTTGATTTTATTCAAACAGAAACATTGAAATGGTATGGATAAACAAAAAGAAAGGCACTTGAAAGGTTGCCAAGAAGAGTTATGGAATGGACCCCACCAGGAAGAAAGAAAAGAGGAAAGAGTGAGTATGACATTCCGCAAGACAAAAATCACGGGTTTTCTCAAATGTTGCTAGGTCGGAGGTAAGGAGGCGTAGAAAAATCAAAATGAGAACCCGTTATTAGCTACAAGGATGTGATCTAGTTGAGAACTGTGGACAGGAAACTCAACAAGACCTTGCTGTGCCGATAAACTAAATGAAGAATGACTGGAGATGCATCGTCTCAGCAACAGCACACAAGTGTTAACGGACTCAACAAGACCTTGCTGTGCCGATAAACTAAATGAAGAATGACTGGAGATGCATCGTCTCAGCAACAGCACACAAGTGTTAACGGACTCAACAAGACCTTGCTGTGCCGATAAACTAAATGAAGAATGACTGGAGATGCATCGTCTCAGCAACAGCACACAAGTGTTAACGGACTCAACAAGACCTTGCTGTGCCGATAAACTAAATGAAGAATGACTGGAGATGCATCGTCTCAGCAACAGCACACAAGTGTTAACGGACTCAACAAGACCTTGCTGTGCCGATAAACTAAATGAAGAATGACTGGAGATGCATCGTCTCAGCAACAGCACACAAGTGTTAACGGACGAATGGTAATGGACTCATACATGCCGAATAACGATTTAATTATACCAAGTCGGCTAACCTGATAAATCGTTTTATAATTCCGATATTGGCCAACATGCTCACAACATAAAACTGACCTTGCAATTAAACAGGCGGTGCGTTAATTTATGTTTCGCCTAAATGTTTATCACTGCGAGCAATCGTTATTAAAAACAACGGACACGTTCGCCTGAAGCTAACCACCGTTTGGCGATTGTTACGGCCCCAGCTCAGTTGCTAATCAACGGTTTGAAACGCCCATTACTTCCAAACTGTTATATCCATGTTAATATTTCCTTCCTTATAATCAACAAATTATAAAATTACATTAAGAGAGGCAATCAAAGAATCAAGTATTCGAGGTTTGATCAAAACGTTTGTGCAATTTTGAAATTTTCATCCCTACAAGTGCCCGATTAAAAAAACTGTTGTTTTTTTTTAATGTAATGTTAGTACATATGTTAGTGGCAATCGCCTAAAATGTTTGCTCTGTTTGATGCATATTTTAGATTGCATAGCTAATTGAGTAAGTCGTCGTTAGGTGCTATAGGCGATTCTTTTTTGGTCATTGTACAATGCAAGATTGTGTAAACTGTGAGATAAACTACTGTGGCCTAGTAGGTGTGCTCAGAAGGCTCCTGGCGAGACTGCTGTGCGTGAACAAGCGGGTTAGTCTACAAGCTTCAAAGACTGCCGTAAATGAGTTGAAGATCGTGGTTGTCAGATGAAGATTATGTTTTTGTGTTCCACGAAATTTCATCGCTAGGTGCAGTGGTAAATAAATAGTACTGTTCGGACATTTTACGTCATTTGCACGACGCACGTCAATGCTTGTTAAGAATTATGCCAGGCTAGGCAAAAGAAAACGTCATAATGTTGACACGGCAACTGCCGTATTCACCAAATGTGTCCCAACGAGATCATTTCTTCTCCCTACAGTGATCGTTTCCACGAAAGAACAACGTTTCGCGTCCGTTGAAGACGTAAAACGAAAACCGCTAAGCGAGCTCAAGGTGCTACCAAAAAGTGCATGCTTGAAATATTTTGGAGACCGCAAAACGGGTGGCTTAATCGTGTTACATTCGACTGAGACTACTTTGAAGGGGATAGTGTAAGTGTTGATGATGAAGGCACAATTTTTAAAATAAACAAGAACGCCATGAACTTTTTGCTCAAATATCTTATTATAGGACTTATAATATTATCAATAAAGTAAGCGTGGAATGATCCCATAGCATGAACGGGTGCATACCGTTTGGTGCACATGGCTACACGTGAATTGTATATAGGAAAGAGGTAGATCAGCGAGAAGAGAGAATACCAATAATTTGAATTCAACTACCAGTAGCCTATTATAGAGTTTTGAAAAATAAGAAGAACGCAATTAAAGAAAATGTTCTCTACCCATTTGTTCTAAGTAGAGTTTTCTTAGATTTGAGTGAACCGTATGGCCTTTTATAATATGGACGCTTATACAGTGGCTTTTTCAAAAAGATCCAACATTCGCATTTGCTGGTACGAATCAAGTTTAAACTGTTAAACCCATGCAACAACAAACCAATGAACATATTTAGTTCAAACATTAAAATTACGTAACATACAGTGGAACTCGCGAATAACAAGTCGCTTATAACGAGAACTCGAATGTAACGAGCGAAAGTACGAGATTTTTTAATTGGTTTTGTTTCTTTGTAATGATAAATAAACTCACTTTTAACGAGTAAGAGCGCATTAGAGACTTTGTTACAAAGATTATTTTATCGCAGGCTTGTTGATGGATTAAGGTCTAAAAAAAGTCCGTTACAATACAGAATTTTAAACTCTCATTTAACATCAATAACGCAATTTAGTGAAACTAAAAATGTAATTGATGAATTCGTGAAATATTTAAGTAAATTACAAAACTGTTTTAATATTTACAGACACAAAATTACTAAACAAACAAACGTAGATGACTTTTTTAAGGTTAATTAAGTTCTGTGTGCGGAATATAATTCTCACTATTAAATTTAGAACGAAGAACAAAAATAAAATAAATTAGAGTGAACTTTCTTGTAATTTAAAATAAATATTGTACATGTGGCGTGGAAACTTTTGCGTGTTTTTGCCTGATAGCCGGCTGATTTTTGGTAAGTTTTTACTGTACAGTTATTTTTACTATTTTTCGCGAATGCACTATACGGCAATATTTAGCAAAGAATGTTGAAGTCTATAAAATGTTTAAAGTCTAAATTTCACTTTTAAGCGTAGAATATAAAACATATCAAAATTGTATTGTGAAAAGCCTCTTCTATAGCAGACTTTTTTTGTTGTGTGTTCAATAATCACGGCCTTCTAGTCGACAACTCGGATGTAGCGAACAGCTGGTTTTAACGAGCACATCTCTCCGGTCCCTTGAATCTCATTATAAGCAAGTTCCACTGTAATTTGCTTAGTAGTAGTAGTTAGAATTATAGTAGTTGCAGCAGCTGCGTTAGTAGCAGGTAGCAACCACAATAATGACACTTTCAGGCAGGGCTTGATTTCAGCGGGAACGCGCCGGAACAGCGTTCCGGAACCTCTTGGATCCAAAAATAAATTACCGAAAAATATATGAAAAGGTGAACCTAATTACTATAAAAATGTACTACTACTTTTTAAATTTTGCCCGTCATCAGTTCCACGACAAAACTAAACATTTGTCAAAATGAAACACCAGCACTAATCTTTATCTTAAGTACTATCGTTCTTTTTTTGTTTGCAGAATCGCAATGTTGGTCTGGGTTTTACCAACGAAAAACTGACAACTACAGTTTCTTTATTTAAAAACAGAAAATCATTACCAGGCACCCGTTATTCTATGGCCCTGAAAGCAGTACAAAACTTAGCTTTTTTCGGAGTTCAGCTATAAAAAAAAGGAAGGTAAGAAAAACAATAATCCCGTAGACCCTGAAATATTTTATGAGGCACTGAAAAAATCTGTTGAAAAATCTGTTAAAAATCTGCTTAGTGAACAAGATCTCAAGCTGATATAAAATATAAGTATATTTGTGTCTATACAACTTTAGAATTGGTTATTTCCGGCACCTGTAATTTTAGAAATCAACCACTGCTTTCAGGCAACATCACTTCATGTTGAATCTTGACTAGCGTTTGTCAATGTCGTTTACTTAAACCTGCTCAACGTTTTCTTTCTGCAACGTTTATGGTGTTGCGCTAGAAATAGTAGGCCTACTGAGACACATTTAAACGACTGTAACAAGAACCAGAGAGTGTGATGCCCACTTCCCGTTCCTCTGTATGTATCGTCCACTCGAGTGTGTGTGTGTGTGTGTGTGTGTGAACTTGCCGCCTTTCACCGAAATCGAGGATGTGCGTGCGTGCAATGGATACAGCGTACGTGTGTGACAGTTTCAGTCGTATTTGGGTCATTCGACCGACCGGTACGTATGTCACAACGATTGCCCCGTTCACTTGCCTTAGTATGTAAATCGCTCAGCTCAAGATCAACCTACCTTGTATGTACCCCAACCGAACGATTCGTGATAACGACGATGTACGGTTTGTACCTGTGTCTAACGACTATTCTGCTGAGCGAAATGTATACTGTAGTTTTGAAAGCGAGTAACTTACGACTATTTATCACACAATCACCCCCCCTCCTGGTTTGTGTCCTGCGTTTCTCTGTACCTGACGACTATTCTGCTAAGCGCAATGTATACTGTTGTTTTAAAACGAGTAACTTAAGATTCTACCACACAATCCTTCCCAACACCCCGATGAAGAGACTCACATCGAGATGACATCAATTCTTTTGTTTTTCATTCTGGTACCCATGTCTGGTGAATGCTTGTGTGTGTGTGTGTGTGTGCGCGCGCGCGCGCGCGTAAGAGAGAGAGAGAGTAGAGGGCTATAAAATTCCCCAGTTACGGTAACCAAATACGAACATTTTCACAGTGTTTAGTTTCGATACTCAGGGACGTATTTACTGGGAGAAACGAACGGGACCGGACTCTCCCCCCAGAGGGTCGAAATTTGACAAGAAATTGTGTTAATCTCTTAATTTTTAAGCTGTTTTTGTTGATTTCTCACCTGCGTACGCTAATAGTACAGAAGTAAGCCTTTTTTAAATACAGGTCGACAAACAAGTTTATTACACAGCATTTGCGTGTACTTTTGAAATATGACATACAGGAAAATCAATTAAGTCAATAAGTATTTTATAAACAATGTTTCAATAGCGCGTAATATTCATTAGTCTTAATTTTGTTTCTCTTGTATGAAGCCGTCTCGCCCGAAGCCCTCCCCCCGCAAAACCAACTTCTAGGTTTTGCTACTTTTATTACTGTAGTTATTAATATGTTAGTTTTAAAAAAAGAAACACAGATAATTGTGTCCAGCTTATCCGACTGACTCCTATGTCTGGGCCCAAATTTTTGCACTTCTAAGAAGACGTGTGTTTTTAAATTTGTTCAGCATTTAGTATTACTAAAAGAAACTCTGTAGGTGGACTCAGTTAGATTTTCTCACCAACCCTTATTACTCTTGTCCGTAGCGTCTCAAAAACGAACATACTTCAAATTTCTACTTTTGCTTAAATTTTAACAAAAATAAACTGTCTGTTTATTTCATTTATTTTTTATTTTAAGACGGACGAAAAGACCATTACCAATGGACACCTGGAACCAAAAAACAAGCGAGTACTGACGAAAATAAGTATAACGTTAACAGCTGATACACTTATAAAGTATGTTTTGATAATGAATAACTCCTGTCTTCAGAACCCACAAATCTCATTACATCAACCGACAGTGAAAGTCTGGTCTTACAGACGTAAACGACTAGAAGTATGGAACGTGGGATTGTGAGATAACGTGAACTCGTTCATTAACTCAAATGAAGCTAACGACCTGAGGAAATTGCAAATAATTTGTAAGAAGTTCCGTTTAAACCAAAAATATCTCGACGTACTCTACGTCGTAGTGATTGTTTCTCAGTTCGCTGTAGATACGTTTTGTCACTTTAAACGTCATCTTCTGTTTGGCGATAGAAGCGTGAATATCTTTTATTTATTATAATCGAATTACAACAGCTTTGCAAACAATACAATATGAAAATCCCCACTATAAAAACAAAGGTAATGGCATTTCGAGGCAAGGAACCAATAAGAACAAAAATAATAATTAATGGTAGAATTCTAGAACAGCTGAGCCATTTAAATTATTTGGGAAGTGATGTTGGCTATGATAGGAATTATGATATTGAGGTTAAGTTAGGTAAGTTCCAAACGATTTGTGGGACAATCGACCGTACTTTAGAAACAAGATACGTCGAGATACAAAATTAAAGTTCTGCAAAGTTATGGCAGTCCCTGTACTGTCCTATGGGTTTCAATTATGAACAACGACCACGAAACGAGACAGTAAATTACAGGCCTCGGAAGTGGCGTCTTAAGAGGAGCTAAAACGTGTTCTAAACGTGACCGTACAAAAAATGAGGTCATAAGAGAAGAGTTACAAGTTTTTACTTGAATGAAAAATTAAAAGCTTACAAACAAAGGTGGAAAGCACACTCAGAACGAATGTCAGATTCCAGACACACTAAACAAGTCTGGAAATACAGACCTTTAGGACACAGGTGTGTGGGTAGACCCAGCTGGAGGATCTTTGAAGGCGGAACAGGCAGCACCTTGCCTATGCCATGTTATGAACATGATGAATTGAATTACATTTATTTTCAGCAGTTTTCATATTTAAGGTGTCAGTTTGCGTTGCCAAATTGCTAACCGTTTCGACCCGGACGAAGCGGCTACACGATTTTGAAGCGTTCTTAGCGCAAATTGCAGAATAAGTTTTGAGAATGGTGGATACACCGACATCCTTTGTTCGGAACGACACACGGCATAAATAATTCCCTTTATATACTTCATAAAGACAATTCATATTCTGAAAACATGATTAAACAAGTAATTTGGCTTAATAATATTTTGCAGCATCGCCATGATTACAACAGGCATAATTCTGATGCTTAGCCCATACATATTCGACATAACAACTGCGTCGTGTATAGAGATTTACTGACACAAATAACATGAAATAATATGTTACTAATAAAAAGGTGTAGGCGTACAACATGTAAAGTGGTGTAGCGAACGAGGTTACACATAGTGTATGCGGTATGCAGTCAAACGACAAGGTTACTCGACATTCGGGCTGTCTTACCGGAAATTATCGCATAGTTCAATGTCAAGGAACATTTGTCAGCGTCAACGTTTTGTACCTTTACAGAAACAAACTAACTATGGAACGGAGAAGCCTTTCAGCATTTTTATAATCAGCAGCTTTGGTATAAAATAAATTATTAATTTCTGGTTTAGTTTGCTGATGACCTGCTGCTTATAGATACCACAGAAAATGGTTTGCAAAGAGCGTTACATAATTTACAGATGTGTTTGATTTAGTGTAACAAGAATTTCCATTAGCAAAACGAAGAAGAAGAAGAAGAAGAAGAAGAAGAAGAAGAAGAAGAAGAAGAAGAAGAAGAAGAAGAAGAAGAAGAAGATGTTTTTTTTAATCTTGTCAGTTTTCGTCATATTTGTATGAAGAATACGCCTTTATTTCCGCGTATAATTTCAGTCGAGTTACGACTCCAGAGATAGTTGTGCATCTTTGTTTACAGGCGATAATTCCAGGTTTTTCCAAATTCAAGATTGCAGTCTCAAAACAAGCAACTCAGAAGTGCTTAGTGGCGTATCTACAATTTGGTCTTGGAGGGGCTCCGTGGTCCGGTTGAGTCGGCTTCATACAAAAGAAAAAACAACTGAAGACTAATCGACATTATTATCTTTAAAGTAGTTGAAAAACGTGTGACAATATCCTGAAATCAGTCCCATTAAAGTAAACGGCAATAACACAATAAAAATAAAGAGTTGGTTAGAATTGGGAATTGAAACATTGTTTAGAAGATGTTGACTGACTGAAGTGATTTTTCTATATTTCTTATTGCAAACGTACACGCAAATGCTGTGTAATAAACCTGTTTGTATATTTACAAACACGGCTGAAAAATAATAAAACCGCCTAAAATTTAAGATACTAAAAAATTTGACAACTTTTCGAACTACTGGGGGGTCCGGTCCCGTTCTCCCCCCCCCCCAAGTACGCCCCTGCAAAAAATACACGTTTACGGAATAGACAAGCCATTCAGCATTTTTGTAATTAGCTTTTTTATGAAATAAATTATTAATTTCTGATTTAGTCATAAGGATGGCTTATTGAAATCACGTTGGTATTCATCATATTTGTATCATGAATACGCCTTTATCCGCGTGTATAATTTCTGTCGAGTTACGACTCCCGAGACACTCGTATATCTTTGATTGCAGGCGATCATTTCAGGCTTTTCAAAACGCAAAATTGCAGTCTCAGAACAAGCAAGTCAGTAGTGCTTACAAAATTTCGAAACAAATAAATGGTGTGAGTGTACTTGTGCCTTTATCACAAATATCTGCTTTAGTCTAACAATCTGCTGCCGAAGTGACACACGAAATTAGAAACAACAGACATTTAACACGTACATTTACCTACGTCCAATTAACCTTTACGCTGAAATATCACATGAGTACAAAGTCGATCTGAGATGTTGTTTCTTCAGTATAATTTTGTAGGTTTGTAAGCATTTTAGTTAATTTTAGTGCGGACGCGTGAATGTGTACGTGTGAGTGCGTGCATATGTGTGTGTGGGGGTAAGAGAGGGAAAGAAATGTTTGTCCATTAATTAGATGTGACTACTAAACTGATATTTTCTACGGAATATTAGTTATGATTTCAGCAGAGAAACGTATCAAATTTCACAAACTTCAGATTGCAGCAAATAATTATTGAACCGAATTGATGATATTCAATATTTTTAACATAATTAATACCGTTGCACACCACTATAGAAAAATTATTCTGAAAAGGGCTTTCAAGCTTCACTATCGGATTTCCGATCTGATGATGAGCTGTAAAGTTTGAAAGCGTTAACCGGAATAATTTTTCTCTAGTGGTGTGCACCAGTGTTAATTCTGTTTGTGATATAACCACTAACACAACTTTATTAATTAAATATTCAATATTTTTAATAAACACAGGAACCGGTCATAAAAATTTACGCTCCTTTAACCCAGCTAACACGTACTTGTAAACTATGTACACTGTAATATTGAACGCTGATAGCAATGTGGCTGTGCGATAATATAGTATATAGGCATATAGTTTTAATGTTGTATTCTAAGTAGATCGAAGAAGGAACATAGTCTAAATATTTAATCGTATTAACCAGTACGGAGATATTAGGAAAAAAAGGACTGATCTTTATGCCTGATGGAGGCATAATTGGTTAATAGGCTATACCGCTGTAACAAAGAGACTGGACCTAACCAAAACAAGAACGTTTCGAATGAAATAAGTTCCGTGCATGTTTGCTAGTCGACCACGTGACTACAAATGTTTATACATTTCTCATACGGAGTTAAGCAACGCTGTAAATGTATAAATCTAGCCAACGTTTCTTTGTTATAGCAGAAACTGTTTTACGATAAAACTCTTCCATAAAAAAATGACGACTATAACAAATGAAGCTAAAATTTCTAATTGTTCATATTATTTAAATTAGCAGCCATTCTTACTATTTCTTTTATAAAGTTGCTAAACTGCTACAATTTTTGTTTAGAAAAAGCTTTTCGTCATCTCTGACATCATCAGGTTGTTCAAGACCTGATGATGTCAGAGATGACGAAAAGCTTTGTCTAAACAAAAATTGTAGTAGTTTAGCAACTTTATAAAAGAAATAGTAAAATTTCCAATTTTGAAACGCCATTCTCAACTTGTGTATGAACTTTAAATTATCTAGCTGAAAAGTTACGTTTAATTAAATCAGTTACACATATTTTTGTATTCTTTTTAAAATACAACAATAACATAAAAAGAGCACATACATATATCACAATCTGTAACATGTAGATAGAGCCACTGTTTTTAATTGTGTTACTGATAATGGTATCCGTAACACAGTTAATTTCAGTAACACGTTATTGATATTTTGCACTGATGTACAGGAAATGAGTGTCTTGGTTTCTATACAACTTTTTTACGGTTTCAATCTGCAAATAGGCTAGTATTGATTTATAGTAATTTATCATGCAAAGCATCTGTAAATGTTAAACTGATTTATGTATGAGCCTGGTTAAACATGTAATGTTTCTGTGTAATATGATATCACTAATGTGTACCAACTAGAACTTGTACAAGTTATCAGAAAGAATATGATTGTGTTTATACAAAACTCTGCTTAGAAGTACCAACTATTGATCAACATACATGCACTTCTTCTGTTACAAATGTTTGACAAGTTTTTTTGTTTTGTGTAATTGTAAATGTTAGTTGTTCAGAATGATTATATGTAGTATTAAAAAGTGAATATGTAGTAAAAAGTTCAAAAAGTCATAACACCAATGAAACTGTGCCTCACGTGTGTGTTATGTATGAAAATATGAATAAGTTTTCACTTGAGGACTTACCGGTTTCCAAAGCTTTGCCAGCGCGGATGGTCATGCCCAAGTTGAGGGTTCCCTTGTCGTCAGGAGTAGTGGACACCACCAGATCGGCCTCCGGGAAGATCTTCCATTTCAAAGATCTGGACCTGACGAAACTCCACAGCTTGTCGGCGATCAGTTGTCCCAGTTGGCTTTCTTCTGAACCGTCTTCGGATATGCTTCGTGAGAGCGGCGATTCCTCTTCGACGACGCCTGAAGTCTGAGTGATCACCAGCGATTCGCTGACGTCGATCGACGACTTCTTCAGCAGCCGGTTCATGTAAGACACCAACTTCAACATAACACAAGAGGACACTTCTCTTTGGCTGCACTTGGCGTTTAATTTGTTCATCAGTGTCGCCTCGTTCTGGCCGGAAGACACCGGCTTTATCTTGATTTCGTTGTCGAAATTCCTCGCTTCTCTGGTCGGCTGCTGGTCGGCTTTAACGGGCCCGTCCTCTTTCGGTTGATCCTCTACCGCTTCAGGCTGTATCACAGCCACTGATTGCTGAACAATCTGTTGTTGTTCTTGTTTACCAACAACATCACCTGCGACAGGTGACGCTATGACCGCACCGCTGGCTAACGCCACTGCTACGAGTATCGTTACTGCCGGCCAATATCTGAACATGGTTGCCGCTATATATATCTACTACACTACAACACTATAGTTTTCCTTCTGTTCTTGTTGTCCTCTTCTTGTGTTAGCGTTGTTGGTTGGTCGGTTGTTAGATCCTATCCGAACTGCGGACAGTAAAATAATGATGCAATTCTGCCGTCGCGACCACTCTTTTATTCCATAGAACTATTTTCGTTATACGAACCAAGAAACCGGTACGCGGCGCCCCCACCCTTCCTCCGCCTCTTCCGCGCGCCGCGTCGCCGTTTGCAACGAGTCCGACGCACGCACGCACTACTACATACGCCCGTGCGCGCAGTGTGTGCCGCTTTTTGCGCGCTGCTATCCTCCTTTCTCCCTCACTCACTCACTCTCTCTTCTCTCTTCTCTTTCTCTGTCTCTCTTTATCTCTCGCTTCCTCTCTATTTTGTCTGTAATAAATTTTTTTTTCCTTTCTTTCTCGCCCATGTAAATTTTTTTTAAGTAGCGATAAAAGTTTAGTAGCTGCAATTACCTTGATAAGATCAGCGTGTCAGCGCCGGAAAGTGGACGGACTCACTGTCACGGTCTAGGGTCAAGGTCGTAACATAAATAACTTTGATGTTTCACGTCCATTAATTCCATTCTGGATAAATAAATTATATTCTTCCTTCACGTTTGCACACAAAAATTCTTTACTCATGTTTGTCACTGTTGTATAATTATGCAAATTTAAGTAGTGTTATCAAAAGTAATTTTTTGTTAATAGTAGCTGCTTGAAAATCAGTATCCTACTTGAAAATGTTTTTACAAGAAAGGACTAAATATGGATTACGATTTAAGTGGAGAATATTTGTAAGTGTTCACATACTTACATTAATTTGTAAGTGTTATTATTACTAAATTCACATGGTTTCTTCATCGATTTTTTGTGTCCATGCTCCTCTTTAGAAAATATAACTCACTAAAGAGTTCTTAGCATGCGTCTTAAGTTTGTATCAGTTTAAAACAACAAGTCTCTCACTAAAACACTAAAAATTACAAACGAGAATTCTCTTACATTACGTAAACAATAAAACTTAAAATCGTTATTACGAATCAAGTAGGCTACGGTAAAAGAACAAGTACCGTGAATATAAAATCGGCTCTAAAATCGATTAAAATTTAATTCAATTTGTTGTAATCAATGTCTCTTCTCCTATTGAAGAAATGCAATATTTTTGTTAAAAACAAATTTTTATATAAACAATTATGTCAAAATAATGTACTAGTACGCTTTCTGAGCTACTAGTATGCTTTTCACGAAGTACGTTTATACATAAATTACGATATTACATAATTTTTTAATTATGAGAAAAACGTCATAAATCCCGATTACTTTAAACTTACTATTTCTTTAGTAGTAGACAAACCATTTTAGAGCACACAATCGTACAATGGACACTAAAAATTCGAAACATTCGGAATTCGATTACAATTCCTGTTAGTCTGACCCCCTGTTGGATTTGTACCCTGACGTCCACAAATTTTGAAATTTTTAAAAATGAACACTGCTCTCGGATTGTGGTTAAAATTCCCTTTAATTTGATACCCCACAGATGGATAGAAACACACACAAAGAGACAAATAGAAAGACAGAGAAATCTCAAATAGTCGAGTTAAAACTGAGAACTCGCTTTTCTTGTTCAACATACATATGATTAAATTTTCAAGTTGAGTAATAAAATTATCCAAACAAAACTGGATTCGAGGGGCTTAGTAGTTTAGTGGGTATTCCCGGGGGTTCGATTCCCCGGGTCACTGTAAAAGCTAGGTGGGTGCCTTTAACAGCTTCCATAGGTCGATTCAACCTGTGGAAATGAGTACCTGGGCCAGCATCCGGATGTCATAATTTACATCTGAAGCTTAATACTGGATACACAAACTCCCTTGTATGTCGAAAGACTCACACAAGAGAAACTACCCTGTGTAACAGCTAAATTACTTCGATGGTATAAAAACTAGACATTATTATAAAGCTTTATAATTATTGCCACTATTATTAGCAGAGGAGGAAAAAGGGCAAACATAAAGATAGGGCAAGATAAAATACAACAGGTGGAGCTGTTTAAATATCTAGGAAGCTTGATAAGTGAAGATATGTCCTGGACTCGTGAAATTAGAGCAAGAATTGCTATAGCGAAAGAGGCATTTACTGGGAAGAAAAGACTGCTGTGTGGCAAAGTTAATAAGAATTTAAGAAAAAGGTTAGCCAAATGTTATGTGTGGAGCGTTGCTTCATATGGTGCAGAGACATGAAAACTGAGGAAGGAGGATGTGAAAAGATTAGAAGCATTTGAGATGTGGGTTTGGCGAGCAATGGAAGAACTAAGGTGGGTTGATAAAGTAAGGAATGATGAAGTTTTAAGAAGAATAGGGGAATAAAGAATAATCCTGAAGGTAATAGAAAATAGGAAAAGGAATTGGTTTGGTCATCGTTTAAGATGAGACTGCTTGCTTACAACTGCCATGGAGGGTGTCATAGAAGGAGAAAAAAATAAAAGGACGTAGAAGGATGAAGTTGATAGATAGCATTAAAATCAGAGGGTGTTACGAAGAAACGAAAAGACTGGCATGCGATAGGACAGCTTGGAGAGATTTTACCATTTGAAGACCTGCCTTAGGACAGAACACCAAATACTATAAAGCTGGATTCGATATCAATAAATAACGAGTTTTTGTTGTTTTCAACTTTTCCCTACCAAATGACGCATCATTTCCACTTACTGACGAAAAATACATATAGAACGTAGACATCAAAGTATATTGAGACTGAGAATCGACTTGTCTGAGAAAATGGGCATCCCACCAAATGTAAACAATATGCCACATTAGTTACCAAATCTTCCAGATCAAGAAGATGGAATCTTATTAGTGGTCAATCTTCATCATCTTCTTCTTCTTCTTCTTCTCCACGTCAAGGTATAGACTTACAGCCTGTTCCGCCTTCACTGAAGCCATCTCTTCCTTGTTCTACCTATATCTCGTCTTCCTTGAGATCTGTATCTTATTACTTGTTTAGGTAGCCTCATATATTCCATTCTCTCGACATGCTGCCTCCATTTTATTTGTCCTTCCCTTACTATACTGGCCACAGAATATACAGGGCCATATAACATTGGCTGTACATTTAACTCGGTTCTTATATCTTTATTTCGTATTTGACCTCTAAGAGTGCAACCTTTGGTTTTTCTCAAGTACTTCATTTCACCTGTCTCTATTCTTCGCTTATCATTTCTCGTCATCGTCCAAGTTTCACTTCCATAAGTTAAAACAGGTGTTGCCATTACTTTAGACAATTTTATCTTGGTGCCTTTCCATGTCTTATTTCCAAGTGTTCTGTGTATAGTACCGCATATCATTTGAAATCTATTCATTTTTATATCGATGTCGTTGTCATAGTCGTAAGTTACATCGCACCCTAGAAAATTGAAATGAGATATCCATCTCTATAGACTGATTGTTTATAATTATCTTGGGACGTATCGGATTATTTCCTCTAAAGGCCATAACTATTGTTTTCTGGGTTGACAGTCTAAGATCAGTGGTCAGTAGGTTCTGAAAATGTCGTGAATGGATGATTTCTCTACTCTGGTCTACACGGCAACTCTAAACTCTCAAATAATTTTTCTTATTTTCTTATGTAAAAAGTACATAATTTGAACATGATAGAAAATCAGTATGTAATAATGTTAAGGAATATGTTATCAAATCTGGTTCATATGTCATCACGTTTTTGCTCTCGATGTTTGCTCGTCATTTTTACCATTGCTTTGGTGTGATTCATTCTTCTGCTAATAAATTTCCTGAAGTGGAACTTGAATTACGACCTACTGAAATTTAGGCCTACATCCAAGATTTGAATAGACAGGTAACTATTATTGAAATACGGCGGAGATACGGTAGAACATTTTAACAGTACGCCTTAATTGAATAAGTCATTATAATTTTTAAGCTATGGGTCTGTAGTAAATATCAAGCAAAGACCGTGAACGAAGTGAACAGAAGCTGGAATAAATCTAGCGTCTAATTCATAAAGGAAGAAAAGAACAAGATATATTTTCTTCTGGCTAGCCCCCTTCTCTTGTACGGTGGCACAGTGCAGGGCTTATGGATTTGCAGATCGTTTGTTGTTCACAGATTATTCGCTGAGTAAAATAATTGTTCAACATCGTTAGATTACTATACCGTGTCCTCATAAATACTCTGAGTGGCAAAGCTTGAGTAGTAGATTTTTAGTTATTTATCAAATTTTGTTGATATGTACAGCGATGTTCAAAGCGCCCTTAATCATCATCATCTTTTTCACAAGACGGCATAGGCAAGGTGTTGTCTGTTCCGCCTTCAAAAATCCTCCAGCTATCGCTTCCTGGGTCTACCCACACACCTGTGTTCTGTGGGCTTGTATTTCCAGACTTCTTTAGCCAGTGTAGAATCTAAACACCTATTGACTTCTCTTAAGACTCCATTTCCGAGACCTGTATTTTACTTTCATATACAGAGGAATACAAGTATTTAGGGGTGAAAATTACGGCCAGTGGGAACCAAGACAAAGAACTACAACCCAGAATTAATTTGGGAAAGATTGATATTAAATGGAATCGTGTGGAATAAGCAAATAACAGCAAAGACTAAAACCAAAATATTTAAAACCATTGTTAGAAATATCACGACTTACGGCTCAGAAGTTTTGAATACTAATAAACACACAAGAACAAAATTAATGACAGCAGAGATGGACTTTTGGAGACTTTCGGCAAGAGTATCCAGACGTGAGAAAATTAGAAATGAACTGATTAAGGACAGAATGAATGTGAAAAATTCAATTGTTGATTTTATCAAAACAAAAACGTTACAATGGTATGGACACAGGAGAAGAGTGGGACAGGAAACATTCCCAAGGAGAGTTATGGAATGGACTCCACCAGGAAGAAAGGAAAAGAGTAAGACCACCTATCACCTGAATAGAAGAAATTCATACTATCCTGTGGGAACGATAAATTAAAGAAGATCTTTGGATGGACAAGCAGCAGTGGAAGATGAGAATTCAATCACTTCTGTAATCTTTGGTTCCGGAAAATGTGTAAACATTGTACAGCCGGAATAATAATAATTTTGCTGTCTTGCTTCTTGGTTGTTGTCTATAATTCACACCCATAAGTAGGATAGGGACTGCCATAACTTTGTAAAACTTTCATTTTGTATCTCGCGTATCTTATTTCTAAAAGTACGATTGATTGTCTCATAGAGTGTCTTGAACTTATCTAACTTAACCTCAATATCATAATTCCTATCATAGCCCGCAATTAATTCCTACAAACCGTTGTTTTCAGACACAAAACTAAGATTTCCCATTCTCCATATTTTACTCAATATATTAGAGGCCGATTATCTCAGAAAGCTGTGTAACATTTCCAATTGTGGGCTAATAAGTATCACACTCACATACCCTTTACCCCCTCTACACAATATGCATTTCTGAAATGTTGCAAACAACATATATTACGAAGAACTGGATATTGGTTTGTCAAGTGGACTTAGTACACGAATATAATTAAATTTTAGGAAGTGTGTATCTATAAGTACGTCACAATTTATTATATGAGCCTACATGTCTGTATACATGAAGATTTAATTATTTTTAATAGACTTGTCATGAGGGACACTAAATTACTTAGTGGAACACAAGAATCAATTTACATTACATTAATCCTTCATTACCCACGTACAGTATTCTCCTCTGCGGTTTCGCATATCAGCGCTTACGATTATTCAGCTTTAAAAGTTATTTCAAAACGATGGCATTTAAGGGTAGGTATCCTGTAAGAACTAAGACAATCGTGAGTTATAAGATTTTGGATCAGGTTAGACATTTTAATTACCTGAGGTGTGATATCTTATGTGGAACCTATATTGAATGGGACAGTAAGCTAACGAAATTTAGACGCGTCTGTGAAACGATTCACAGGTATCTGAAAAATGAAACACGGATGGATACCCGAATGAAATTTTTCAAAACTGTGGCTGTCCCCACATTCCTTGGTTCCTTGGTAGTGATACATGGACTCTTAGTAAAAGGGACGTACAGAGGATTCAGGCAGCTGAAATTAAATTTCTAAGAGGGGCGCAATGTTGTTCTCTCCTGGATCGAAAAAGGAACGAGGATATTAGACGCGAATTAAACATTGTATCGTTGCGTCAGAAGACTGAAGACCACATAAGGAGATGGTGTGAACACTTGAACCGCATGCGTGATATCCATCTATCCGTGGCTGCCTTGGGTTAACACGCTCCTGGGAAGAGAGGTGTCGGTAAACCTAGGAGATGGGTTCCGGAACAGGTGTAGGGCTTAATTCTTGGAGTGATTATGATGATGATAGATCTGTCTCTACCAGTCGTGCATTATGAACGACAAAATTAACAATTTAGCAATCACATTACAGTAATATTAATACAGTACTGTAATTGATATAATAATGATCTAGTATACAAAATTAAGATAATTTCTGAGAAACACTACGGTGTAGGTACAACGGGTGTTGTAAGTTGTACTAACAGAAAATAACAAATAGATTTTGAAGAGTATTGTTTCTAAAATTTTATAATATTAAAATATGAAGAGTCTTTTTCGTGAGCAGTGCTCTGTGCTTTTTTCGGGTAACTTTTCCCCTTACGTTAACCGTTTCCAAGGCCTAAGTCTTTTATCGACGGTTTTGTTAACAGCGGTAGTCACGAAGAACGTAAAACCCGCGGATAACAAGCGACTACTGCGAGTTCAGCTTCTTTTTATTTTACATGAGACTACTTTGGACTTCTAGAAGAAATAATTATTTTTTTTGATAATACTAATACATAGATGCACAAAAATTTTAAAAATTTGAGGTTTAAATTGAGTGTGTGTGTGTGTGTGTGTGTGTGTGTGCGTGCGTGCGTGCGTGCGTGCGTGCGCGCGCGCGCGCGCGCGCGCGCGCGCGTGTGTGTGTGTGTGTGTGTGTGTGTGTGTGTGTGTGTGTGTGTGTGTGTGTGTGTGTGTGTGTGTGTGTGTGTGTGTGTGTGTGTGTGTGTGTGTGTGTGTGTGTGTGTGTGTGTGTGTGTGTGTGTGTGTGTGTGTGTGTGTGTGTGTGTGTGTGTGTGTGTGTGTGTGTGTGTGTGTGTGTGTGGAAATATGTTTCTGTATGGGGTGGAGAAAATTTGGAGAGGTAATACCTTTGTACCGGGTTGACTGGGCACTGGTCCTCACAACATCTCTGGCTTGGATGAAGTGATGTCAGCTCCCAAAGGACCCGTAGCCTCTCTCCAGCCAAGACAATACTGCGAATCTAGACCGCAATTTCGATCAAAATTCCTGGTGTAGGGCAGCAGTAGCCACTAAGTTGGGGCGTAAGGGAAATGATCCTGGACCGGCTTCTCTTTGGAGTATTACACCTAGTTGGATTTAGTCGGCTACAATACTTCATACTATTGTTATGGGTTTACATTTTGTTGCTGGTTTCCAGTTGGGTGTTAATGGCATCAGAGGCTAGAAGACAACCCTGAACAAAAAATTACCGGGAGACATGGCCCGTACTGGGGGCAATCCCTCTACCCACCTATTCGCTGGTACCCTATAATGGCGAAATTATTTTAATTTACTCAGAACTCTCAAATAACAACCGGACGAAGATACAAACGTATTGGACACAGGTGTGTGGGTAGACCCAGGAAAAGAGATGGCTGGAGGATCTTCGAAGGCGATCCTCCATAACATAACAGCAGCACCTTGCCTATGTTATGTTGTGAAGATGGTGATGATGATGATGATGATGATATTTCTATGTAAAGCGTATGTAAATATATATGTCACACAGAAAGTAAACATTAGGTTGACATTGTTCGCGACCTCACAACACAGTTTTCAATACACACACGAACGTCCCCCCGCACCAACACAGGAAACATTAAAATTACACTAATTATAAATGCACGTTTCTCTTGTGATACATTTTTGCATTCATTAATGCAATGTGAAGATCGCTATCTGACCGGAATATTCTTATGAATAACACGTTAATTGCCCGTTCCATCTCTCTCTCCCACACTTATTTTCTCTCTATCTCTCTGATTCTCTCTCCCGCTCTCTCTTCTGTTACTCTTATCAGTGTGTCGTGTTTATCGTTCTTACTTCAATTAACCCAGCAGCAGTCGGTAAGACTCAACAGCGGGTCATGCGAATTATTCTTTTAATTGTTACGCATCCACTGTTTCTCGTACTTTACACGGGGAACAATGTTTAATTAAGTATAAATACGCGAACTCCCGCGCATAACTTCAAACGCCGTCCGAGATGCGAGGCAGCTTGCGTAAACGGTTCGCTTTTGCCCACACGTTCACACGGCCACCCTACATTATACATAAAAGTTAATAACGGATAGTTTAAAAAAGAAATTCTAGCGCTATTAACAGAGTTACCAAAATATTTTAATTAACCGTATAATTAAACGTGGTTCCTGTTATTAAGAAATTAAACAGTCAACAATTCTAGTAAAATATGATACAAAAAAATTAGTTGAACTAGTTCCGTAAAGTATAATACTCTTATCTGTTTAATGGTCGGTTGACAGCGTAAACACGATTGTATGTACGTAATACAGGCGTTCACACGTTGGCAAACGCGTCTATTACACACAGTAAGCCTACGTTTGTCCTACACACAGTGTCTACGGATAAAGTCAGATTGCAGAGTTCTCGAATGGTAGCATGCCCTATAAATACGGTGACCGTACGTCCGTGTTTTTCCGGGACAGTCCTGGATTTTGGACCTAAGTCCCGGTATCCCGAAAAATCGTTCAAAGTGTAAATTTTATCGTTTTAAAGCAAAACGATAAAGCATATATTTGGGTTTCTTTTATACATTTATTACCCAACGTTCTCCAAATCGTCCAACACATTCTTGTGAAATTAATCACTCTATTTTTTATATGTCTATCTTGATCATAAGTAACGTCACGTCCAAGATAGTTGAAATGTCTTACTTGTTCTATGCATGTGTTGTCTATGCATATGTTGGTCCGAACCGGTTCATCTGCTATAAAGTCCATTACTTTTGTCCTTGATTCAGATATGTTACAGTTATATTCTTTTCTTATTTTATGTAAGTTGTATGTTGCTCGCTGGAGATCGTCTTCTGAAATGGCGAATATAGCTTGGTCATCTGCGAGAGAATGGTTTTCAAACTTTTATTTCCGTGGATTTTAATACCGTCAGGGGATTGTTGTTTCCATTTTTTGTGGGGATCATCTAGGTAAAAAGTAGTGGTGACAGACAACAACCTTGTCTTACGCGACGGATCTAGATCGGAGGAGAAGGTCGATAAAAAATCTAGCCGGCATAGCGTTGGTTGCTGTAACGGTGGTCTCAATCAACAACTCACAATTTCGACAGTAGCCTGGGAAACCAGGACAGAAAAATATTTCATCTCAAAATTTCGGTGAAGGAACCCCTGTATTTCGGTGAAGGGACCCCTGTATTTTGCCGTGAACGCTTCACCAAAATTTGTTGAGCTAAAACTTTTTGCCGTGTAATCAGTTGGCCAAAATGAATATGGTAAATTAGTTTCATTCCTGATATCTGGCAAAACTGGAGTCTGCTAGACGGATATAACCTCTCGCGTCCCAAATGTAACCTCTACTAAAAGAATTTATATATTTTCAACATTGCTTCGAGAAACATTGCCTCATGCCTCCCCTCTCTAACCTAACCTACCTCAACCTACCTCCTCCCCCCCAAAAAACTCAACTGGTGTTATATGTCCCTGATTGCAACTGAGAAAATATGGTCACCGTACTTATAAATTGATGAATGGCCCTGAGAATAACCACTTCCGTTGCATAATTTTACCACAATACCTTGTCGTTTGTATCGGAACAGAAACTGTCCCACGTTAACGAAAGGAATTATCGTCCTCATATAAAACTCGAGTTGTGCATTCATCAATTCGAAAACGAGTGTAACGCTCAATGGAAACAGCAATTTGTAAAACAAACCCACACATACGCGCCCGCTGCTGAAGTAAGTTATATTGTCGTAGTTCTTATCGGGTTTTCACTGAAGTCTGAATTGTTGAGAAATCAATAACTTCTTCCTCTCTTCTTCTTCCGCTACCGCTAATTGCGTACGTATTCAGTGAAGTACGGTTAACGCTGTTCTTACTGGAATAATTGTGGTTGTTCTATGGACTCCAGTCAACTTTCTTCTTCTTCTTCTTCTTCTTCTTCTTCTTCTTCTTCTTCTTCTTCTTCTTCTTCTTCTTCTTATTATTATTATTATTATTATTATTATTATTATTATTATTATTATTATTATTATTCCGCTACCGCTAATTGCGTACGTATTCAGTGCCGTATGGTTAACTCTGTTCTTACTGGAATAATTGTGGTTGTTCTATGGACTCCAGTTAATTTTCTTCTTCCATTAGGAAATAGGGGAATCACCTGTTCCGGTCCCAATGGAATAAATACACTTTGCCAACGGTTCCTAGGTCTTCCCTGTACTTCTTTGTCCAAAAGTCTTGTATTGCCAAACTTCCTTAGGCAACCTGCCAATTTGGCATCCTATTCAGATGAAGAACCCATGTTTCTTTGTTCTCTGTAATACGATCTTGGATATTAAAAATGTTAACTCTTTACGACTGTCTTCATTGCAGAGTCTACCCCTTCTTGTGCAGCTTTTAATAGATGGCAAGAATCTCATCTCCGATGCCTGTATCCTACGCAAATGGTCTTTCACCGGAAGCCAAGTTTCAGAGCCATACAGTAACACTGGAACAACCATTACCTTATACAAATTATTTTAACGTCTTTCCTTGCTTTTCTTGACTGATTGTGCCACATATTGACTGAAACTTAGCCAACTTGTGACGAACATCGTAATTCACGTCATAAGTGATGTCACAACCAAGATAGCGGAAATGTGACACCTGCTTTATACTCTTTTTATCCAATACAATCTTTGTCCGTAAGGGGTATTTGCCCACAAATGCCATAGTTTTAAGAAAACAATCTTCTTCTTCTTCTTCTTCTTCTTCTTCTTCTTCTTCTTCTTCTTCTTCTTCTTCTTCTTCTCTACGTCAAGGGATAGGGTTACAGCCTGTTTCCTTGGTCTATCTATATCTCGTCTTCCTTGAGGTCTGTATCTTATTACTTGCTTAAGTAGTCTCATATCTTCCATTCTATCGATATGGTGTCTCCATTTTACTTGTCCTTCCCTTATTCTGCTCCCCCATAGAACATACATTTAACTCGGTTCTTATATTTTCATTTATATATTTGATCTCTACAGGTGAAACCTTTGGTTTTTCTCAAGAACTTCATTTCACTTGTTTGTACTCTTCGCTCATCATTTCTAGTCATTGTTGCATCATTATCGTATAAACAGGTGTTGCCATTACTTTGTACAATTTTATTTTGGTGTCTTTCCTTGGCTTATTTTCAAGCGTTCTGTGTACAGTATCGCACATCATTTGCAATCTACTTATTTTTATATCGACGTTGTTGTCATACTCGTAAGTTACATCGCACCCTGGAAAATTGAAATGAGATTCCATAGACTGATGGTTTATAATTATCTTGAAACATATCGAATTATTTCCAGTAAAAGCCGTAACTCTTGTTTTCTGGGTTGATATTCTAAGATTATATTCTTTGCATATTTGGCTCAAGTGGAAAACTGCTAACTGGAGATCTAAATCAATCAATCGGTCAATGGAGTTGGAAATCAATAGCTAAGAATAATAATCACACCCATTTAAAACTTAAACTGTGTTTTTCAAGTAAACAGACCCATGTGCGCTGGGTTGTGTGTTATTGTCCGAGCCGCAACCCGATGAACGCCGGTTCCTTACGGTGTAGCGCGATCATGTGTTCGCCCCAAAAGGAAATTATGAACCTTGTCCCCTTTGCACGACTGGCGTGCAAGTAAGGATTTACATGATTTTTGTTTGCAGCTGTCTGATTCCAAGTGTAGCGTATGTTCCGCGACACTCATAAGGGTTTACCACTGGAGTTTTGAGACGCACTGGCGTGTGGTAAGCTGGTACTATGAGTCGGACCGACTCCTGCACAGCCTTACGCGAGTGCTTTACTGTACCTTACGGTCTACACAGCTCACTTTATTGTAGCTTACGCTAGATTTTTTTTAGATAAAACACTCTTATTGCAAGTAAAAAGTGGGTGTTATTGTGAAGTGGATATCCTTTTATCATTAGTAGCTCCACAACTCACCCTGGGCCTCAGCTTCCCTCAGGATTTTCCTCCAGACATTTTCCTGCATTTCCCTACCCTTAGCCAATGTGGACCAATTTTTCACTCCAAGTGCTTTCACATCTTCTAGGATTCCATCAATCCACGGTAGACTAGGTACTCCACTTCCTCTCTTTCCTACTGGTATCCATTTCATATTCAACTTAAGAACATCCTCCTCATTCATTCTGTGTACATTTTCTGCCCATCTAAGCCTAGCTAGCCTAATTGATGTCACAATATCAGGCAACCTATACAACTCATAGAGCTCTCTGTTGTACTTTATTACCCACTCTCCACCTGCCCTAATGGGTTCATACATTTTTCCCAAGTATCTTCCTTTCAGAAGATGCAAGTTGAAACAGGTCGCCCTGTGTCAGCACCCATGTTTCACTTCCGTACATCAGGACCGGTTTTACTAATGTTCCGTGTAGTCTAGCTTTGGTTTCACGGTGTAGAAGTTGTGATTTAAAGTATTTCACCAGCCCGTAGATATTCGTTTAAACCGATCGAAAATGCTGCCTTTTCTGTGACTGGTTGTCACAGACACGAAATCGCTTATTGTGTAGAGTATTTATAGAATAAAATGAAGGCTAAAACAAACTGAAGTCTAGTTTTAAATCATTCATACCACACAACTCTTTGAGAGAAAATATGATTTCCCTTGCCTTCAATCGTCAGTAGAATACCAAAGTGGATGTGAGTTATGTGACAGCTTGCTTGCTGTATCATTACGCCTTGCAGCTGTTGTTATATACATGAGTGTCTTGTAAACTGGGAAACATATGTCGAGCTTGCAGCAGCACTGAAGTATCAACTAGGACTATCGCAGTTGAAGACGAAACATTATTACGTTCGCTTAGTTTACAACAAAAGTCGACTTTGTTTACATTGCTTACGCCGTCTATTATATAACCGAAGATCTTAATGTAAATATAATTTAGACCTACAGTGGACAATGTTTAACGTGAAATAACAGGGACCAGCTGTCCTCATCGTGTTAACCGAGTTTCGTGTTAACAGAATTTAGTGTTAAACGGACAAAAAGTGAAACAAAAAGAGATAAACGAACAAATACTGTATAGTGTAGTAAAATAAAACAAGAAAGAATATCCAGAAGGCATTTCCAAGTAAAAGTTTTATTTATCCTCGTATATAATCTTTTCTTAATTTTTCTTAAAATTTAGTATACACGCATTCCAGCTTTTCCTAACTTAGCCCTTACGGTTTTCTTGAAGTTTTTTAAAGTTCCTGCAGTTAGAATATTCAGTTATTTTTAAAACTAGTCCGTTATGTTCTTTTGCACATAATTCTAGACTAATTTGTTTTTAACAGATTGTTCTAATTTATCAATGTGGTCAAACATTTCACCTTCAGAGATGGTTTCCAAATATCGACGAACACGGCTCAGCAACGGAAACATGTCGGTAGGCAAGTTTGTCAGTACTCTCTCATAATTTTCTTCTTCTTTTTTCTCTTCTTCTTTAACGTCCTTGCTAGGACTCTGTCCTCTTCCATAACAACGGTCCTACATGCTATGACTCCACTTCTTCCTTGGTCGACCAATGCTCCTGTTGGTCTTTGTTAGCTATCTCTTGCCTTTTTCACTAGCCTTAAGTCATCCATTCTTGACATGTGTTCATTCCATGTTACCCTTCTTTTCCTTTTTCAGTGGACAAAGTATCCACTTGTGATAATCGCTTATTTTTCACAGCATTACGAAAGTACGTTTTTGGTCCTCTTCAGTGTATTCATTTAACGCTCAATCGAGGCCGACATAACCGGAATACTTAGAACTGATATCAGTAACTTTAATGTTTATTCATACACATTAGTGAGTTGGTTCTCCACAACAGTTAGAAACATTCCGACAGAGAAAACAAATGCTCTGCTGAATGTTTTCATCGTTTTCACAGTTTTTAATTCCTATGTTTTGTGGAGTGCATGTATGGATGTATTTATTATGCAACCATTAGAAAGCCAGCAAATTATTTTTAACAAAACTTTTTGTGTTACCCGATATTTCGTGTTAAACGTTTTCCACTGTACTGTTCTCGACTCTTCCATCTGGTGTTATCCTCACCAACATGGGAGTAACTTACGCCTAACTTTAGTTGGTAAAGTCAAGTTTAAAAAAATGCAATCTGCGTTATGAACAGTGGCGAAGCTTGAGAAAATATCATTGATCTAAGGCTTTCACGGCCGGCAACAAACGGATGTAAGTCGCATTGTCAGGTCGTGGTCGTGGTCGTGGTATTTGTGTCAGACGTTTCGGCCTCACCATCGGACATCATCGTCAATGGAAAAATACCGTGGCTTGTGTTTGCCAATTAATCCCAGTATTGAGGCAAAAACTAATTTGGGTGGACATAAAAATACCAGCAAAAGCAACCTCTTACTAAACTTTTTGGCGTTCTTAAGGAAAATAAAAATTTTTAAGGAATACCGTATACAAATTTTACTCATTACTCATATTTTTTAACCATGGCAACAATTCCGGGTAATTGCAGACGTTACACAAACGTTTCATAATTTCTTGTAAACAAGTTCCACACGCCGCGTCCTGAAGTTTGCAAACATACGTATCACTCTTTCCTTGGACGTTGAGTCATCTGTGCACATAAATGTAATTTTTTTTCAATGGCCAAAGTATCCACTTGCGATAATCACTAATTTTTCATAGCATTACGAAGGTACGTTTTGATCCTCTTCAGTACTCATTTAACGATCAGTCGAGGCCGATGTAACTGGAATACTTAGTACTACTATCAGTAAATTTAATGTTTGTTCATACACATTAGTAAGTTGATCCTTCGTAATATATTCGATTAGTTTAACACACGGAAGCATTTTATCATCACTGCTGTAGTTGTTTAATAATTCAGTGCGCACTGTTACCCAGTCAAACAATTTTTTGAACAAACATTTCAGCTTGTCAAATTGGAGTTGAGGAAAATTCTTCCGCAATTCAACAAATTGTTTTCCTTTAGAAGTTCTACAAAAAACATATTTTCAAATTCGCCGAATCGGGCGTCTAGTTGCACTATTACAGAATCAAGAATTTTATAAGCAACGTGTTTATGCACTTCAATGCGCCTACATTCGTCCATACAGTTTTGTAGCACTTCGTTTGAAAGCAGTGCTGCGATATTTTCTTTCACTGTCCTAATTTCATTTATACAGGGATTTGCATCACTGCTAGATTGTACCGGTGTAACGTTAAACAGATGTTGAGTAGCAAACAAGTAAAATATGAAAGATGTCGACTTAAAACATTTATTAGACCAATTGGAGTTTTCACAGACTCAGGACCCCAGTCATTACATTCGGTAATGTGAGAAACCGCACGATATATTTCATTGTAATGATATTTTATCGTTAAAATCGCCCGCGAATGGTAATTCCAACGGGTTGATGTTGGGTAAGAAAGTTTAAAACCTTGTTCTCAGATTAAATCATATTGTTACGTAATGCGGAACGTTCTCGTGCGTTCTCATGCGTTCTACAAGCTTCTCGACTAGCCCTACCGGTGTGTGTTTCTGCCAAGGCCGCGCTGAAGTAGCCTCTCTAGAATTTTCGTGTGCATGTTTAGGACGAATATTACGGAATCCTGCTGACCATAAATAGCCCACACCTGCCGCCTAGTTTTCAGTTTACTTCGAGCGAGTACTCAGTGCGTTTCAAGTGGCTATTAGTGAAAAGTGATTATTGTGCGGGACCCTATTAGTTGACATTATTATTGCGTGTGGACAAACTTAATTTTAATTATTGTAGGAGTATAATCTTGTTGATTACAAACTATCAATTGTGATAATCACAGCTGGTTTTTAGTGACTTCATTGGTGTCTTGTATTTTGTTTTCTGTATCATACGACGATCAAGGAGACCGCTCGTAATATCTAGCGACAGATCTACTGAGGGAACTATGAAATTCACTTTATAGTTACAAATGCAATTAAATTACAAATAAACAATTTAACTTCTTTAATATTCTTGTACTCTGTAACACAACCAAGTTAAGTAGTGAGCATAGCAATGCACAAATACTGCCTATGGACACTGTTGAAAGCAAGGGTTTGTAATGCTCCGTGACGACCAGCCATCATAGATTTATGGCTTACTAATTTGGCTTACTAATTTACTTTCAATATTACAACATTTTAAAACTGAAGTAATTTTATTAACCCACACTTCGGCGCTTTTCTTTAAAGAAACATCAAACAAGCCTATAAAGCGGTCCTCAGTTTTCAAGCTATGAACATATCACACAATTATATTAATTTGTGCTTTAACAGATACGTCAGTTGCTTTGTCGTGTTGAAGGAAACAAAACTAGCCTGGCTCATTTCATCACTAAATGTTTAATTAATAACGATGGAAACGGACTTGACTAAATCATCCTGAATTTCGGAAGATGTGCTTTTAGATACAGTGCTGGTTACTATACGTTCCTTAATGAAAGATTCTTCTGTTACCAGTAAATTTAAAGTTATATAAATAATTGCCCTTATTAAGAGACTGTTCATTTTCCTTATGACCCCTGAAAACTAACTTTTGCCTTCCTAAATAAACAAACATCTATCAAATGACCTTCGAATTCGTGCAACATTTTCATTGTGCTGTATACTGCTTGAATTCTAGATGATTCGGACAAACAATGTTTTATTTTATATAAGCTTTGCTATCAGCATGTTTAGCGTCTTTAGCTTCATAATTTTTAATAGTGCCTACTCCAACTTTGCTCCATGGTTCCTCTCCATTAAACATCAGCCAATAATGCCAGTGAAGAGTCTTTTCTGGCTAACAAGCAGAGAGCTACCTAATTTACATTCTGAAATTTTCTGACAACTTTGTTATCGTTCTGCGACAAATCTGAAGGCGGCCGAGATATTTTTGAATTGAGAAATACCTTTTGTTCTAAAGGTAACGAACTGATTTCGTATTTTAACAAAAATTCTAGTGAATAAAAGATGTCACACTTCATATCAAATACTTCTGCGATAGAACTGGAACTAGCTATTCATTTTGCTCCTTTAAACCGATTAAACAGTACACTTAAAAC
Source organism: Magicicada septendecula (assembly GCA_034769895.1). Classification (NCBI taxonomy): domain Eukaryota; kingdom Metazoa; phylum Arthropoda; class Insecta; order Hemiptera; family Cicadidae; genus Magicicada; species Magicicada septendecula. The sequence goes on from CM068373.1 coordinate 47,517,408, forward strand.
ACTTTAAGGACGACACTTTAAAGTGGTTATCATTAAATGATTAGTATGTAAATGATTAGTATCTAAACGATTAGACATTTCTTAGGTTGTTACACGTTATACACAATTAAAAATAATTTGTAAACACAACAAAACAAATACTAGGTGCCGCACAAAATTAAAACAAACACATAGCGGTCTGCGAGAATTCTTTACCAGCGTTTCTCAACCTATGGGGCGCAACACACTGCTGGGTCCCGAGGGCCGTTTGGTGGGTCGCGAAGTCGGGCTCGAAATTTTATTCACTGTGTCTTAAAAACCTAATACATTTAAATTACCAAGGTATATTGTTTAAACAATTTAAATTCAACCCGCTCTCCATCTCCTATTTATGTGAAAAAGGAATTTTCACCTCAAATTCCAGTGAAAAGCAAGTACAGAAATAGACATTATGCGTACACTCATATTTACGACTTAAATTAACCGCCCTTGAATCCATTAAACACATACAAAGTTACTAGACTTGTGTGCACGTAGCGCAGTTCAAATCAACATTATTTGCGACTACTGCTATGACATTATAGTGTAAAGACATATATAATGCTAGCTAAATTAATATTATATACTATCAAATTGCATCACTTCTGCGTGTTGTTGTTATTATTTTAATTATCCTGACATTATTTTAATTATATTAATTAATTTAATGAATCGAATCATTTCGATTATTGTTAATTCATTTACAACCTCTGAAGACACTGAATCTATCAGTGAAACGTACGTGAAGATAAACAACAAATAATAACAACAACTTGCAGAAGTAGGGAAGCCGAGAACAGCTCCTAGAGTTGTGGAGTACGACAAGAAGGTCCATTATCACCTTCCCTTTTACTCTATATATTGACGATGTCATAAACACTAGCAAACGTGTGTGTACAGAGCAGTCCGCCTTCTTCATGTAAATTATATGCAACTATATTAAGAACACGATTGAATGTAACAACGGAGACCATGCTTCCAAAAGCCCAGAACGATTTCAGGAAGGGCTGATCATGTTTAGATTGTATATTTACAATAACCCAGCTCATTGCAAAGAGATTATCAGCTGCCCACATACATAGCTTTCATCGACTTCGAGAAGGCGTTTGACAGGGTGAATCAGTGCAAACTATGGGCAATAATGGCAGGAAAAGGGATCCCACAACATCTAATTAGAGCCATTCAGAATATTTATGTGGTGAATGAAATCTTATTTGAAACAAGGAAACCGAGAACAGCTCCTAGAGTTGGCCTAATCAATTATGGAGTATGAGAAGGGTGTCCATTATCACCTTCTCTTTTTAATTTATATATTGACTATGTCATACAAAAATGGCAGATGTGTCTTCCGGAGTATTTTATGATTGGCAACTCTGCAATTGACACTTTGTTGTTTACGGACGATCAGGCTATTCTGTCGGACTCTGAAAACAGATTGCAGATGGATACACATTTGTTATCTGGATTGCAGTTATCCACAATTAAACCAAGGTGATGGCTTTTGTGGAACTGATCCCGTACTGCCACTGTAAAAATTGTTATAGATAGTACTCTCCTGGAACAAGTCAGAAATTTTGAATACCTGGGCTACAGTGTGTCTTATAATGGCGTGGTGAATAAGTTGCATGAGTTCAACCTTATGTGCGGGACCATCAGGCGAACTCTCAAGTCAGCAAGCAAAGAAACACGCCTCAAATTCTACAAGGTGCGATGGCTCTTCCCACACTTCTTTATGGGTCTTAGAATTGGACTTTAACGAAAGGCCAGGCCAGTCGTATTCAAGCGCCTGAAATTAGATTCCTCAGGCACGTGGCAGGGTGTATATTCTCCATGACCATAGAAGAAACACAGATATACGGCAGGAACTGAATACTATAAGGATACTCGACAGGATCGCCCAGCATCGGCAGAATTGGTGGGAACATCTTTGCCGAATGGATGACTACCGCATTCCGAAACAACTATGGAACTATGAGCCGAAGGGTCGAAGGGGTGTGGGACGTCCGAGGAAGCGCTGGAGTGATCAGCTCTAATCTTTGCCTATTTGAGACCGGAACAAACCATCCTTGGTTTACTCCTTGAAGATGATAATGATAATGAACTTGCAGAAGTAATTACAATTTGATAATATATGATAATAATCAAGAATAGGCTACTGCAAGAAACTTGAAGAGTTACTTATAAAGAAATAATACCATATTACTAACTATATTACTTTCTATGCGTGCGTTAAAAATACAATAGTATTCAACGAGAACAATAAAGCACAGAATTACTTACACAATCAACACTTTCGATTTTCGTCTACCGAAGTGAGACAACACGTAATAATTTAACTCTTTCTTTTCATATACATGATATGTTATACGGTTACTGTTATTGCGTCAACAGTAACAGATCATATTAACCAGTGGCGTGTCTAGAATTTTGCCTTGGGGGTCCGGAGTCACTCGATTTCATAAAAAAAAAAAACTAATCAACATTACTACCTTTAAAGCGGCTGAAAAAAGTGAGTTAACATAATGAACTCAGTCCCGTTAATGTAAACTGTAACAATACAATAAAAGACGCGTTATTGAAACATTGCTTATAACATATTTATTAACTGAATTGACTTTGCTATACAGTATTTCATATTTCAAACTTATTCGGTAATGCTATATAATAATCCTGTTTTTGCTTTTAAGAAGCTGCTTTAACTACTTTATTAGCGTACACTGGTGGGAGAAAAACAATAAAACAGCCTAAAAATTAACGTATTAACAAAATTCGTGAACCTTATGAGGGGAGTCCGGCCCTCCCGTAAATACGCCCCTGGACATTTACACATTTTTCCAACAGTTTTTACACAAATCCTTTCGCTGTTACACACGCTGTAATTATTGTTTATTTCTTTTTTTAGTTAAATTTATCTTTGTCTGTATGTAAATCATGATTTGTTTTTTTGATTTTCCCTCAAAACTGACAAACGTATCAGTACCCTGTAGTACTGCGCCATGGGTTCGATGTACTGAATGCCCACAAGTCGAGAAAGTGAAGACAATGCTGTGAGAGCCCCATATTATATGAACAATTTTTAATTATAACTTGTTATAACTGAAGTTCTGGAATGAAAGTTGCATAAAATTGCTAAAATAATTATCTTCATAACAAAAGTTGCAGAGACCAAGATGTTATCTTGGTCTGTTATCAAGACTAAGTCAACGGGTTTTGAAAGTTGTTTTCCTGTAAGGTGTAAACTAGTCGTGAATGATCAACTAATTGAGCAAGTCCATTCATACAGGTTCCTTGTGATGTGAGTTGTCTTATGTTGGTGAGATAGATGTGGAAAAAATAGAGAAGCTTAATCACATGTGTGGAACTATAAGAAGAACACTGAACGGAAAGGTCAGAAGAGTGCGGCCTTTATTGCAGTGAGACTTGGACACTGAACTCAAAGACCCAAAGCCAGACATACACTAGTGAAGTGAGATTTTTACGATCAGTATTAGGAGTATCACGGAGGGACCTTCTAAGAAATGATGATATACGGAACATCCTTGGAATATACAACCTAAACAAAACGATAAATCAATACAGACAGGATTGGACGGACCATTTTGAAAGGATGCATAAGAACAGGATACCAAAACAAATTTTGGTTTATAATTCGAAAGGACGGCGCCGTACTGGAAGACCAAAGAAAAGATGGTCGGACCAAGAGGGCGCAACGGATTGTAAGGTCCACAGCCTGAAGAAGAAGAAGAAGAAGAAGAAGAAGAAGAAGAAGAAGAAGAAGAAGAAGAAGAAGAAGAAGAAGAAGAAGAAGAAGAAGAAGAAGGAGAAGAAGAAGAAGATCAGTTCCATCGATAACAATAGAGGTTAAAATTACTGTAAAGTATGATTAGCCTCGTTAAGCACAAACCCCTGGTGTTAAGTTCAGTTTTCAACCGAAGTAGGGGTTAGTGGTATCCCAGTAGGTGTAGCTGTGCTTTTCACGTATCGGAATATAGTGAATGGTTGCTTCATCAAAACAAAGTACTTTAGGAACATGTTGGATTCATCAGAAAATCTATGAAGCACCAAAACTCCCACATTTGTACGCGTCTGTTAAACTTATCTTCTACTGAACCATGAAGCAGTGGCAAGTTGCAAGTATTAAACTTACATATACAAAGAGTTCACAATTAAATAGTTGAACTCTGTGGATACTATATACAATTTATTCGTTTATACGCGCTCTTTTTCAAAGCAGTATATAATGTCCTTGGTCATTATTGGTAGCAGATCTTGTTTCCTTTGGTCATATTCGTGATTACAATGCATTCTAATACTGACTTATCTTCTCGTTTCTTAATCCAATAAACAAAGTATTCCTGCTCATTTGCACTGGTATCGCTTATCCATTAATGAAACAAAATCTTGTAAAATGTATATTGACAGCAGTATGGACAAGCTGAACGAATGCTGGGATTAGACAGCCAAAAACAAATTGACACATTGCGACACACAACTTGCAGAATAAATGGAAATGACAACGACACAACTATTAACTGGTATCTGGCAAAACAGAGACCTCGGATTTCGAAGAAGCTACCTCTTAAATTTGTAAAGCTAAAAAAGCTGAAAAAAATTTGATGATGCTAAGAAGCATACCTTGATTAGAATCTTATAAGCTTTAAAATATCTACTAAACCTACAATAAGGAACGTTTTTACAGGTTTGTAAAGTTGAGCTGTTATTCAACTAAACAATTGCAATTATTAATAATGAATAATAAAAAAACACAAACAGATGAAACCGTAAAAAGAGGAAACGTGGTTTGATGATGCTAAAAATCGTATCGTGATTAGAATCCTAAAAGTTTTAAAATATCTACTAAGCAAAGAACGTTTGTATAGATTAGGAACTGTTTTCCAACTAAAAAATTATAATAATTATTATTAATGAATAACAAAAAATATAAACAGATGTCTGTGGGAAAAGAGGAAACGCTAAAGAAAGGCGAATCTAATTACGGATGCAGTTTAGATAAGTAAAGAGCGTACGATTAACGTGGCTTCTGTTTCCCACACAGACCTAAGGAAGTAAAATTGGGTCTTTCGATACAGAGATAGCGCTGTTCACATGATAACAGCTATAGATAATATTGTTTTACATTATCTTATTTTAACGAGTACTTAAATGACATACATCAAATTCTAGTGTTCTTCTTCTTCTTCTTTTCCTCTTCAAGGATTAGGTTATATAAAACTATTCGGGCATCCATCTGATCCTCGGACGACCCACGTCTCTTCTACCAGTGGCTTTATAGTTCAGTGCCGCTTTCGGCAATCGATCGTTTGTCATCCTTTGCAGTTGATCCCACCATTGTCTTCTGTAAATTGAAATAATCTCATTTATGTCCTTTACTTCGAGCTCTGCTCTGATATCTTCATTCTTTATTCTGTCTTGCAATGTATAATTTAAAGTATTTCGAAGAAACTGCATTTCAGCACTCTCAATCTTGCCACTTTCCTTTTTCGCCATGACCCACGCCTCACTCCCATAAATCAACGAGGGTGTGGCAATTGTCTTACAAAATTTAATCCTTGTGCTGTGTTTTGTTTTATTTATGAGATTTCTATGTATCGTACTACAAATATTCCTAAATTAAATTATCTTCTCTCTAATATCATATTCAGAATCATAGCTTACTGCAAAGCCAAGATATTTGAAATGGCTCACTTATTCTAACATGCTGTTGTTTATAACTGTCTTAGTCCTCATTTGGATATTTACCTTCTTGGATTTCGTTGTCCATGGAAATATACAAACACACGAAAACACATAAAAACGACATCCTAAACGAACAGACACAATTCAAATCACACGCATCATTCGAACATATCACACACCACATCGATCCTTCAAAAGTCGATACCGTCGCCATGAACAAGACGGACAGTGCTCCCAGTGGCAGCCTCTCAAGAAGTTTTTTAAAAGCAAAAACTGGTTCAGGCTATAAGGTAAAACTTTTACGTTTTTACCCATAAATAACTTTGTGTTCCGAGTCGGTAGTGATTTAATTATATTTAGGATATTTACCTTTAAAGGCCATGGTTTTGGTCTTTCTTACTGAAATTGTCAGTGAATACTCTCGTCCCACTTCTTGTAATTGAAACGCAGCTCTTTGTAAATCATCCTCATTTTCTTGAATACGAACCGTGTCATCCGCATACAGCAGGGAACCCATAAAAAGTGATTTGTTAAGCTCTATTCCCGACGTCACTATGGATTTCCATGCTCTCAACATATCGTCAGTGTCCAAAATCTAGTAAAATTTATAATTATTTTCTGCCACTGAAGATCTGCATTTATATATGTATTTTGCTTTCTTTACCCTTTACCATCAGTCTGTAACTGCTTTCGTCTATCCTATTGTCTGTGTACGTTTCCTTTATTTCTTCAGTCGTTTCCTCCGGCAATTTCCTTTTTTTCTCAGCACAAACATGTTTTCGCATTCAATACGCATCCGGTATCGTATAACTCAACTGAGACGCGTGAAACTAAGACAAGTGGTTAGCAGAGCTTAAGAAGCCGAAAGATTGACGTCAGTCGTTAAACTTAGGATGTTTTCTACTCAACCAAATATAAGTTTCCTTCAAGAAACAGTGAACACAAGACACAGTACAGTCAAAAGACACAAAACCTTTTTGCAAGGAGTGGATCTTTTGGCTCAGGATTAGGCGAGAAACAGACCGAGTACGATGCCATGCGTCGCGATAACAGATGGAAATATGCGATCCCCTGAGTTAATTTGATTTTCTAACAAATCGCAACTGAAGGGGCCGCACACAGGTTACGACTCAGTGGGGCTCCGTCGTGTTTGGTTAGTATAGTTTCTGTTTTCTGTGAGTAATTTTATCTAGTAGGCAGAAAAGGGCATTTACTTTTAAAAAGAGTGCAAAAGTTAAGAAGTCGTAGATGGTGGGTTAATCCTATATATCGAAGGCGTGAGGTGTAGGTCACATTCCATGTCAACGGCAATATCTTTCCATGAATCTTCCCTTTTATTATTCTTTTTATAATCGTTTAGTCCTTTGTCATAAAGTATAACTCTTTATCTAACCTAAAAATCGAAAATTTAAGCACTTTACACAGTTGTCTAACATTTATCAAAATATGTATAGTATTGAAATTTATATAGCATGTTGTGCAGTATTTATCAGAATATGTATCACGTTTTATATTTAACAAAAATCATACATTTTATTAATAATGTACCGGTAGTTCATAAATTGTTAATTAAATAAGAAAATACTATTTAAAAGGAAAAATCTACTCCCATAAATTTATCTCAATTATTAATTTTTCTTCGTTTAAATATATGATGATTCTTAAACGAACGGACACCAACTGACACTCGAGCTACTCGTCCGTCATCGCATCGCATGCCGACGGCAGTCATCGCAACATACTATAACGCAACACGGCCATCAGTTTGCATGTGAAGACTTGCGTCGTCGCATCGCATGGCATCGTATCCGGTCTGTTTCTCGTCTTAGACTATCGCAAAGACACTCAGTCATCAGCAAAGTGGTTTTCAAGAATTTGTCTAAATAATTACATAATTTTTGTAGGGAATGATTTTGAAAGCAAATGCAATTCGCTAGGAAAACATTTTGCGGAAATTGTTTAGCAAAAGAAAAAACCATGGGTGGAACACTTAATTAGACTTAACAGTGCGCGTTAGTGATCTTAGAGGGAAACTCTGATGGGTGAAATATAAGTGGAAACCAAGAAAGAGTGAGTTTTAACATGTGGGTCCAGAAATGGGTATGAAAAAAACACTTGTTTTAAACAAGGTGTTATCAACTACTCGTGACTGTAACTAAAGAATGTTGACAGTCCTCGGATTGACGACACAAGGAACTGTTTACTGATGCGAACCGGTATAATTTGGGAAGCCTATGTACGGATCGTTTATCTAAATTAAATTTTGTTCCTTTCATTTTTATATCATGTTTTACTTCCATGGTCCGTAAGGAAATGGAAGTATGGTGATCGCGAAAAAATCGTGTTTGAGATAAGAGATTTTTGTTGCACTACCCTCAAAATATGAAGAAAAGTCGTTTTCCGAAAAGTGTCTGCGAGTAGAATTTTGCCTATGGCGAACGATAGCTGCCGCAAAAACAAACAGAATCAAATCATTTTTTTGCATATGTGCCCGAGTTGTAAAGGACTCAAGACCTCTTGATTTTGGTGAAGATTGGTTAAGGGGAAGGGGTAGTTTACCTGCACCTTTTCACGTTTTAACAAGAGGAAAGTGCTTATTTTGATAAATAAAGTATCCTGAAAAGAAGGTCTTAGTAATCCACTGTATAAAGGTAGATAAAATATCTATAAATGAAAAGGGTATTTGAATGGGGAGAGGGTAGTTTTTTGTATTGATGTTATACATTTATTCCACCGAAAACTTAAAAATATTTCAATAAACTATTAACAATTGATATCGTTCTATGTAAAAACAATATCTTAACTACGGATACGTAAACAATAATTTTTCGTTTTCAGAAATTCACAGATTACAAACGATGGGCGATATTCACTTTCTTTCGCGTTGTTTAAATAAAAGATAATTTAATCAAATTAATTCTTTATTTTAAAACTATTAACAACTAGGTACAATTTGTATGTTGATTATCTTTCTCAGCGTTTTTACCAAATGCATGCTGATATATTTAGTTTAGTTCTGAGCATACATATTAAAAATAATATTATAATTAATTAGAACATGGAAGTCATGTATGGTTCTCCATACCTATTTTTTGTTCTGTGGAATTGCAAAATGAATGAATGTTATAATTAACATAGCAACGGAGACGCACAATAGTAACATGAGACGAGAAAATCCTAGTCCCGCTGAGATAAATTAAACTTTGAGTTCGACGAATAATATCAGTGGTTCAAGTGCGTTTATTAGGTGTTACTAATACAGCGTTGTTATGTGAAACTGACAAACATAAAAGTGTTTATTTGTGTTACGAATAATAATTTAATTTTGTGTCTTTCCTTAAATTCGTAGTGACCGTCAATCAATTAATTTTAACGATAAAGGTTTCACGAGAATCGGTCAGAAAGGTACAACATAAATTTAAATTACTTGTGTTGACGTTTCGACAATAATTATTATCACCATCAGGAACGTGTGATGATTACAAGAGAAAATATCAAACACAACAGATCAATTAGTTGAGTGAACGTGTTTGCGTATGTAAATGTGTGTGTGTGTCCGCGTGTTTTCAACAAAGAAACTAACTGATCTGTTGTGTTTGATATTTTCTCTTGTATTCATCACACGGGTCCTGATGATGACAATAAATATTGTCAAAACGTCGACACAAGTAATTTAAAATGTATGTTATACTTTTTAACATGATAATGTTTTTAGGCTGGGGTCATTCCACAAAATCGTCATCGAAAAATGTAACGCATCCACACTTTCGATTCCCCACAGTCTAGAAATCTTTTGTTTACAAAACATTATCATGCTTCGATGTTTCGGTTTCGTCGGATTATGCGCGCGCGCTCGCGTGTGTGTAGGGGGAGAGATAGAGAGAGTGAGAAAGAGAGAGAGAGAGAGAGAGAGAGAGAGAGAGAGAGAGAGAGAGAGAGAGAGAGAGATTTTTTTACCGATCCTCGCAAACCCTTCATCGTTAAAACCAAACTGTGTCTTTCATTATTGTTCGTGTACTGTGCGACTTGAATAATTGAATAAGGAGACACGTTGTACTACGATTGCCTTTGCTACAGGGACCTGTAAGTAAGATTGTGAGTAGCGATTTCTCTGGTGTCCAAAATGGTATTCTATTGTTTTCAGATAAAGGTTCATGTGCAACTCTCGTAACAAAGTTAAAGGATGTATACGAACATTTGCCAAGGGGCCGCGGTCAGCTGCAACCAAAGTCGTATAAAATTCGGCCGGTTGCGACCGATGTGGAAAACTGAACCCTATTAATTGCGACACGCCCAATTACCATTGAAAACGTCGTCCTAAGAGCTACACATACGACTGTATCTATCAAAGGCGTGTAAAGGAATGAAGGGACACGCCTGGAATGATAATGAGCTATGACAACTTCAATTGTCTATATACTGTTACGACAAATCAACACAAAATAAACTTTACTTGATCGTAAGCTTGTGTCAATCGTTACTAATGTTTTCATCTTCTTCTTCTTCTTCTTCTTCTTCTTCTTCTTCTTCTTCTTCTTCTTCTTCTTCTTCTTCTTCTTCTTCTTCTTCTTATTATTATTATTATTATTATTATTATTATTATTATTATACAACGCTTCCATTATAATTATATTAATTACTAGCCTACCATAACCTAATATAACCTAGCCTAACCTCTCCTGACCTAATGTAACCCAACCTAACCTAACCTAACGTAACCCAGCCTAACCTAACCTAACGTAACCCAACCTATCCTAACCTAACGTAACCCAGCCTAACGTAACCCAACCTAACCTAACCTAACTTAACCCAGCCTAACCTAACCTGACGTAACCCAGCCTAACCTAACACAACGTAACCCAACCCAACCTAACCTAACGTAACCCAACCAAACCTAACATAAAAAAATATATAGGAAGATGTTCGGAACAGGAAAGTTTTTACTAGTTGCCACAGAATCACTCAGTTGCGACCAAGTGAAACGGGCGCAGTTGACCGGGTAAGAGTAGGTAAAAACGTCGTTTCGTCGTAACTGACCGAGACCGGTGCAAAGAGCTGTCTACGACTTCAGTAATTGTGTGAGCGAGTGCATGCGCGTGTGTAGACGCGCGGGCTCTACTATGATGAGAAAGCAAGAAGAGAGTTTAATGAGTTAATCAACGACAAAGAGAGAGCAAAAATGTTGTGAAACATAAAACTACAAATACCAAATCAACGCATCGTAAATGGTTTGGTTCTGACCGACATGGTTTCGTCAACTAGACCCATTTTAACTGGCTGGCGGCTAATGAAACTGACATCTCTAAGAGACCGACCGCGTACGCATTAAATATCGTGTGAAAGTTTCTCGAGGTCCACTGAACGTCCGTTTCGCTTCTCTCTCAGACCCTCTTTACTCGCGTTGATTCTACGTCTCTCGTTCTTACAGTATCGTTTGCCTACATTCGTTCTTGATAGGTTGTCTATAAACGGTAATTGAATTCATTAAGCATCACAAGTAATATTATTCTAAATACTAAAGTCAAAGAAATTTCGAAATTAGGAAAAATTTGTAAAGACGGAAAGGAAATCTTTTTATTTTAAACTGTATTTATTTAATGAATTATTTTGTTATTACAGTACCTGAATTTTCCTTTCAAAACGGTTTGTTTGTGATATAAAGTGAGCATTGTACACAAGTATAATATGTCTGTGAAAATTGTTTAAAATATTTTAATGTATTATTATTTTGTACACGGCTGCTTTCTGTCACCCTATTCATTAGTTGTTGCAGCCCCTCCAAGCTCGGCGAATATGCCGTTACCATCCGCATAACGTATGTTATTTATTCTTTCACCACATCACATCCACCTAAAGCTTCTCTAAAAATACCTCCCGAGTAGATTTTGAATAAAAGCAGAGATAGTATACATCCTAGGATGAACATGAATACAACTAAATTAATGACTAACCTAAACTTAGACAACCGCAAATTGTCTAGCGAGAAAGTAACCAGTTATTTCTGAAACACTTAGAAGGTCACGCTGGGAAGGAACAATCGGTCATCCAAAATAGAAAGGAGAATAGAACTGCATTTGTTGTTTTTAGTAAGTTAAATTTCAAACACGTTAGAACAGATGTTGTTTAATTCTAGCAGTGTCTCCGCATCCGAATGGCGTAATGAACAAACAACCACGGGAGAAGCTTTGAATAATCCAGAGAAAAATGGAACACAAAGCTTAACTTTAAAACCGCAAGATGAAAACACGAATCAGGAAACAGACAGCCGTTACAGACACTACCCAAGTAATTTTCCAGTTGGGTAGGTCACACATCGCGAATTGGTAACTGTTCGTGGACGAAGAGAATAGTAGAGTGAAGATTAAGACCAGGAACAAGACTGAGAAGACAGTGGCGTATCTAGAATTTGTAATGGCATTTGTCTTTTGCAGAAAACTTTAAAAAAGAAGGTGTAGTGAGGGAATTAAAAAACACATATAAAAGGAACATTCGAAGATTTTGTGTGAAATGCGCACAAACTCAACAGCTCAGATCAAACTACACACATCATCAAATAGAATAAAAATAAACTTAGTGCAGCATTAAAATATCCTATGATCTAAGCTCTTCTCACTGTTATTTTTGTTAGACGAGAAGACAGAAAAACAGAGAAATTAAAATAAGAGTGTATTTTAACTCAGAAATTTGCAGATGAGCTCTCTAGACGATAGAGAAGCAGTGGCATATCCAGAATTTTCCTGTGGGTGGGAATTCTGGGATCTGGTCGGCTTCATACAAAAGAAAAACTAATTTAAAACTAATCAACATTATTATTTTTAAAGTGGCTGAAATCAGTCCCATTAAAGTAAAAGTTAATAAACATACAAAAATACTCGTAATTGAAGCATTGTTTACAAGATACTTTCTCACTGAATTGTATATTTTCATCTACTTTATATTTCAAAAGTACAGTATGATGTATACTAAACTTGTTTGTACATTTAAGAAAATGTTACTACTATATTAGCGTAAACAGCTGAAAAAGTAATAAAACGGTCTAAAAATTAAGAAATTAACCAAATTCGTCAACTTTTTAGACCCTCTGGGGGAGGATCCGGCCCTATTCGTCCCTCTCCGTAAATATGCTCCCAGATAGACGCCAGTAGATTCTATCAGACGGTTTCGGAACTGAGACTAGAAATGATAGACATTGTACTCCAGTGAACATATTTACAGGTTAACACGATTATGAAGAATTTTTTTTCCTTTTTATATATGTCAGAATTTAATTTTAGACTAATAAGTAATTTATTTCTATTCCTAATATACTAAATAGCTTTAAGTTCAGGAGTCACCCACTGACGTTTTCTGTTTGTTCTAAGAATGGTGAGTATTGTTTTCTAGTAAGTCGACCCAGCGGTATCCTAGCCTTTCCGGTGCTACTCTTTACTAACTCATAGAGCTTATATTTTAAAATTCTGTCAGGGAATCATCTTCTTATAGCATAAGAGAGCTGTTTGTGTTGCCAATCCGAACTCTTTCGTTTCAGCCATATTCTTCATTTTCTTCAGCACTACAGCCCAACATTATCCCTGGCTTCCAACGCTAGCCCTAACCTTCTACAAAGTCTTCTATCCATTGCCATCTCAGTGTAACCCCTCACATCCGTTCTTCTGAGATCTTCTAGCACATCATCCAACCATCTTATCCTAGGTCGGCCATTCTTTCTGCTTTTATAGACTTGCGTACTCAAGATTTTCTTTGGTTACGCTGATCATGCATTCGCTCTAGGCGACCTAGCTACAGTATTTTGAGCCTTTATGAATCTTACAATGTCCTTGTGATTCAATAGCTCATCTATCTCCTGGTTATTTCTTATTCTTTATTCGTCGTCATCTTTAACCGGACCGTAATCACGTCTTACGATCTCTCTTTCAAACCTTCTTAGTGTTACTTGACCCGTTTTTGTCAATGTCCATGTCTCTCCTCCATAAGTAACAGTTACTCTGATAAGTGTCTTATATATTGTTACGACGATCTACTCGATCGTCGTAGGTACAGTGGAAACAAAATAAGTACAAGACACCAATTAAGTCACTAATCACACCTTTAATTGTTATAGTAAAACAGTTCGTAATTAACAACACAGTGTCTACAACAAATCAAATGAAATTGTTCATACGCAATAAAATGTCCACTAATATTAAAACTCAACTGTATTACAATTATACCGTCCGAATATAAAACGCCACACTTCACTAATAACTACTTGGACGTACACCGTAATAACTCGAACCGCGCTGTAAATATATCGCACTAATACTCTCGAACCGCACAGTCAAAAATCTCGCATTTAACTGAAAAACTAAGGCCGCGACGCGATGTATTTATAGTTACGCTACACACACCAGAAGCTTCCAAACTGCGTCTTATCTCTCGCGAACTACGTAATTGCTGCGGCCTTGACACAGTCCGAGCGCCCGAGCGAAGGCTGGCAAAGTGCGAGAAAATTCTCGCAACATGCGTTTAGTAGCACGTACACCACACGCTTACGTCGAGATCTTTCTGGGACATTCGATAAACGCCTAGATTGTTCTACGCTGTCGTAGCACTGCCCCCTCCTTAAGCCTGATCGTCCCGAACTGGCAAAGCGTCTTCGAAGTAATACTCGACCAGGCGATCTAGGTGGCCATCCTTGCGAAGGATAATTTTCCCGTTCTTCGAATTCAGTCTCGTGTGATCTGAACATCACGTTCCCAGGAATGCGAATCTTTCGCGCAACCACTAGCTTCGCTGGAATCACTCTCGTTGCGTCATGTACTAATGACCTAAATACCACTGGCTGATCCAAGTTTGTTTGGTTCTCGTCAACAACCTCTTGCGTAACCTCATCTTCAGCCACTTTACCCTCGGCCGCTTCTATCAGCTCAGGAACAAGCAAGAGTTTTGTCTCGACACCCATAGTTGGCTCTCCAATCACTTCTTTTGTCGTTATACTTATTTGTACTTCCTCTGCTAGTTCTTCCTCCATTTCCGCTTGCAACAGGGAGGTTTCCTCTTGACCAGACTTGTTGAATTTTTCTTCGACTAATCCCACTCGCTTAATCGAATGATTGGTAGACCCTGTCATTTTAGCCATGCAAAGCTTTATCTTCTCTTGGCCAACTTTCAGGACATTCTCTCTTAAGTCCACAACGAATCCGTAGGCATTCATAATGTCCGTGCCAAGAATCACTTCATCGACAATGTCTGCAACGAGCATTTGGTGGCTAAACTCAAGAAGACCCAGGCGTACACGTACGTCTACCTTTCCTAGCACTTTGACGGGGCTTCCAGTCACAGTCTGTATTGTACAAGAGCTAATTAGAGGATGGCGGTTACAGACTAAGTCAGGGCGCACAATGGACACTGTTGCGCCCGTGTCAACTGTAAATGATGTTGGTTTACCATCCGCAAATCCATTAACAATCAAGATTCCACTGATCTTATGTAGCGTGGAAACTGTGTGCTGTTCTGGGCCTTTACTTCTCCAATTGGTGCGATCAGTCTCTTCTCTCGGTATTTTCTTCTCCCAACAGTCTACCTGTAGATGACCACGTTTCCCACAGTTGTAACATTTCGGTCTTCTGTCTTTTTCAAATCGTTGCGACTCTCTTGAACTTTTGAATTGTTTGTCCGACAACACTGTTTTTCTGCACCCATCGTAACGGTAATGTGATACAGGGATCTTCTGACTGCAACGTGATGGCACAAACCCATTAATGTAGCGGGACGCTGACTTGGCAGCTTCAAACTCTAGGGCGTGAACAAGAGCTTCTGAGCTATCTCGGTGTCTTGCCATTCGTAACACTTGCTGAAGTTCACAATCTCCGATGCCATCAATAAATGTCTGCATCGCAAAACGCGTTCGAAAATCTTCTGGTGCTTCAGGATAGGCCAATCTAATCAATCTGTCGATACTTGCTTCAAATTCTTGAAGACTTTCCCCGGAACGTTGTCGTCTTGTTCTCAACTGAGCGTAGTACACCTCTCGCAAATGTTTATCACCGTAGCGTAATTCTAGAGCTTTTATCAACTCGGCATAGATGTTCTGGCTGTCAGGTGGCACTTTCGGTAGTAGTTCTGCCGCGGGTCCTTTTAATGCAAGAACAAGTGAAACAGCCTTGTCTTTTTCTGTCCAATTATTTGCGCATGCAGCAGCTTCAAATTGGCGGAGGTACGTTGCCCAGTGAGTGCTTCCGTCAAAGGTTGGAGCTTTGACATGAACTGTCCCTACTGCAGGCAAAGTGACTTTCTCTGTTAACTTATTTTCTGTCTTGATCACTGGTACAGTCTGTTCAGAAATTTGTTTTGGTTGAATCTTCATGCACTGTTTGACTTCACATTTAATTTGTTCTCTTATGTTTGCCATTGAGTTTTCTACTGCCGATATTTTATTTGAAACAGATTCTTCTATAACAGATATTTTTGTAGACATCGATTCTTCAACAGTCAAGACAGATTTTTCTACTTCAGCTATTTTTAATGTCATTGATTCTTGTACCTCCGATATTTTAGTTACTTGCTTATTAAGCTCACCTCGTAGGAGACCCAACTCTGCAGCGGTTTGTTCTTGTGTCTGCTTTTGCTGCTGTATTAACTCCTTGATGTCATCTGCTTCCTGCTTCCGTTTTTCATCCTGTCGGCTTTCTGTTTCTTCTCTTTCTTGTATTCGTTCTTCTTTTTGTCGTCTTTCTGCTTCCTCCGCCTCCTGTCTGCGTTTCTCGTCCTGTCGTTTTTCTGTCTGCAACAGCAGCGCCTGTAAATTTTCCACCATCTGACTGGCATCCATTGTTTATCGATTAATTACGAATCACACTCGTCTTGTACAAAGCGTCCACTGTTTCCACTGTTAACCGTTCTATCCCAGTTCTGACACCACTGTTACGACGGTCTACTCGATCGTCGTAGGTACAGTGGAAACAAAATAAGTACAAGACACCAATTAAGTCACTAATCACACCTTTAATTGTTATAGTAAAACAGTTCGTAATTAACAACACAGTGTCTACAACAAATCAAATGAAATTGTTCATACGCAATAAAATGTCCACTAATATTAAAACTCAACTGTATTACAATTATACCGTCCGAATATAAAACGCCACACTTCACTAATAACTACTTGGACGTACACCGTAATAACTCGAACCGCGCTGTAAATATATCGCACTAATACTCTCGAACCGCACAGTCAGAAATCTCGCATTGAACTGAAAAACTAAGGCCGCGACGCGATGTATTTATAGTTACGCTACACACACCAGAAGCTTCCAAACTGCGTCTTATCTCTCGCGAACTACGTAATTGCTGCGGCCTTGACACAGTCCGAGCGCCCGAGCGAAGGCTGGCAAAGTGCGAGAAAATTCTCGCAACATGCGTTTAGTAGCACGTACACCGTACACCAACGCTTACGTCGAGATCTTTCTGGGACATTCGATAAACGCCTAGATTGTTCTACGCTGTCGTAGCAATATTATTATTTTTGCATTGCGACTAACGAGTTTGCGTCTCAATAGTCTCCTATTGGCATAATATCCCCTACAAAGAGTATAATAATTATTCTTGTCAATGTTAAAATCCAGCTACTCTGTGCAAAAAAAAACAAAGCAAGACTGTGACCTCGTATATCATCATTGCTCATTCCGGATATCAAAATGATCTGCCACATGTTATTAATTAAACATGTATTAAAATATGGGCCTATTAATTTTAAACTACTTTTGCAGTGACAAGTACTTTGAAATTAAAAATTATTTGACTTTTATACTACTTGTTAAGACTCTAAAACTTGGGTTCTAGATCACAAAAGATTGGAGAAAATGACGGCGCATTCCATTTTTTTTTCAAGTGTTCGCGCATCCATTTCGAAAACCACCGACGTAAGTGCTTCAACATAAAACAGAGTAGCATCTACTGATCCGTAGTGTATGAATATGTTAAAAGCAACCTATTTCAAAGGCATTAACGGCCGGCGTCTTAACTACTGAAATTAAGATCCGGCCTGTAAGGCCGTGGTCTACTATAATTACCATTCTGACGGATGTTGTTATCAGACATTTCTGCCTCACCTCTCACCTCTGGAGGCCATCTTCAGTGAAATACGGGTTGTAATACAACTGACACGGTGTTCATCAGTTCGTCAGCATATTCTTTGCCACAGTATTACGGTTACTGACGAACATCGTGTCAGTTGTATTACGCACCGTGTTTCACTGAAGATGGCCTCCAGAGGTGAGGTCTGATAACAACATCCGTCAAAATGGTAATTATAGTAGACCACGGCCCAATACCACCGGACCTTAATTTCAATAATTAACTGGTTAAAAGGCCCGGAGACATTCCGAAAACATTCTTCTGTGCGTCTACACTTCTGGAGACGGGGATTCGGAGCATATCTCTTCCTTCCGCAATTTATGTTTCGACCATACTTTGTCAACTTACCAATCATTCATCAGGTTGATTGTCGTGAAATTTTTCCTTACCAAGTGAGCACTAATGTTTGATGAGGTCTCACGAAGTTTACAACTCTCGTACATGACAAATATATATATAGGCCTAATCATTAAACAAAGTCTTGAACCCAGTGTTTTAACAATAATAGGCAAAGACTCTAATACAATTAAGAAAATTTGTAATAGATTCAATACTTTTTATTATAGTTAAAGTTACGCTATAAAATATTAACAGAAAATACATAATTGATTTAACCAATAATGCACTTCACACAATAAAAGATCATTTTAGACGTAACAAAGCAATATTAAATGATGAACCTCAAGGCGTATTATCTCAGAGGAGATCTCAGAATCAATTAACGCGTGAACGCGATCGTGAAGATGCAATCGGTTGGAAACGTAGCCGCGCCCAATACAATACACTTTCTTTCTACTTATTGTCCACGAGGATTAGGTCACGTGAAACCTGTTCCTCCTGTTTTCCAGCGACCGCGTCACGTGATTTATGTCTCATTACTAATTCCGATAACCTGTTTCCGTTCCGGATGATCACTTCCAGCCTTCCTTCCTTATCCAACTTAATGGGCTACAAAAGTGTCTAACCGGTGTAACTGAGACAATAGGCTTAGATTCTGCCCAGTAACGTGCCTGCTTTTACGTCGTGTCATTTCCCATCTTGTAACTACAAAAACAGAAAGTTAGAATTCTGTTTGCATGTCCTAATATATGACCTGTTATGTCTAACAAAAACTAGAATTATGTTTCCCGTATACAGGTAATAATTGGGTGAAAGAACATCGTATATATTCTAATATTTTGCAAGTTTCTTTGGAATTTTTACTGTTTTTGTAATATTTTAAGGTTGAAAAATTTCCTAACGTGATTTCCCTAACACAATGTTTTGAGGCGATAGATAACTAGGTTACTGGACAATCTACAGTCTCTGGGCTCAAGGGTTTAGGGTTTCATTCTCCAGCATTGATGTACCCTCACTTGCTGTGAAAACCATCTCCTCCTCCCCTGCTTTGCTACAAATCTACGACCCGCCAGCTATGTGGTGGCGACGGTTACTCATGCGATTCCCGTATGGGGCTACTTGGCCCCAAGACCCATAAGCGAAAGCTTCAATCTCTCCTGGACCGAGGATTGCGCTGGGCGTGCAAAGCTCACTACCTGACTTCTAATAACATCGTTAGAGAATCCCTATGTGTTCGTTCCCTGGACACCACTATACGGACACTGTACCGTAAATGCTATCGCTGTACCCCCCCGCTTTATTAGCGCCCTCGGTCGCTACCCATCTGTGCCATGTGAAACTTGAACCCGGCCTCGGCGTACACTTACCCTAAATTTATTAGTAGATAACTTAATTGAAAACCCACGGCCGGTAGCAGGCCACACCTCTTGCTCCAGAACATCTGTGGTCCCTGGGGCATGTAGCACACGAGCGGGCCCTTCGCTACGCACAGCCACACGCACTCCTCCTATGCACTGGACGTCCAGATAATAGGGTTTTCTACTAATAATCTGATAGCTGGCTTTGATATCGTTTTTACATTCCTTATAACAATAAGCTAACAAGATATGATGTAGAAATTAACCTACTCGAGAACAGCTGCAGATTTTATTAAGTAAGCGTATACATTAAACTATATTGTGCAACAGATGTATTTACATCACTTTCTACAAAGAACAGTGTTTTACCAGACTGTAGAAAAAATACATAGAATGGCAGATGATAATGATGTTATTATGTCAATCAGATACACGGACACATTAGAAGCCACGTTATTACAATAGCAATAGGCTGGAAAAAATTATGGAATTTTTTTTTTATTACAACTAGACATAAACTAATTAATTTCCCATTTAACTAATATCCATCAGGTCAAGTGGTTTAGTTCGTCTCAGCCTTCTAGCTGCATTAGTTGTATCCAGCAGTCGCCGTATCCCAGGGTGTACATGCTGCAAGACGCGTTGCCCATGCTTCACTGCCTGCTTTTTTGTTTCATCAATAACAAGTTCAATTTTTAAATCCCTGTGTAAGTTGTCGTTTCTTAAATACCATGGTGCATCAACAATGCACCGAAGCACCTTGTTTTGAAATTTTTGAATTATATTTATGTTTGATTTCTTTGCACAGCCCCAGAGTTGTATCCCATAGGTCCAGATAGGGTTTAGCACTTGCTTATACAACAGCAATTTATTATGGATTGACAGTTGGGATTGTCTTCCCAAGAGCCAATATATTTTCCTGAACTTTAGATTCAACTCCTGCTTTTCCTTTTTGACGTTCTCCTTCCATTTAATTTATGCGTCTAATGTCATTCCTAAATATTTAGATGTATTAGCATAAGGAATTGGTAATGAATTAATAATAACTGGTATCCGATGACCAATCTTTAGACTTATAAAATTTACATTGACTGACTTCATCTCACTTAATCTAATGCGCCATTTTTTGGTCCATTTGCTCACAGCATCAGAGGCTCTTTGAAGTTTTACTACAACTTCTTCAATTTTATTTCCAGTCGCTAGAATTGCAGTATCATCTGCAAAGGTGGCAATGGTTGCATCTTCTACAGCAGGAAGGTCCCTTGTATATAACAAATACAAGACCGGTCCCAAAACACTACCCTGCGGAACTCCAGCTGTTATTGTCTTCTGTTCAGAATATTCTCCTTCATATTTCACTCGAAAATGTCTGTCAATTATGTATGATTTGAGTATTTTGTAATATTGTTTTGGTAGGTCTCTTTGTAATTTCCACTTCAGACCTTCATGCCATACCTTATCAAATGTTTGTGCTACATCCAAAAAGATACTTGCGCATATTTTTTTATTCTCAAGTGCATTTTCTATTATACTTGTAATCCTGTGCACTTGATCTATCGTTGAGTGCCTTTGTCGAAAGCCGAATTGATGATCAGGGATAAGATTTCTTCTTCACTAATAGGCTTAAGTCTTTCTAGCAGTAGTTTCTCAAACAATTTTGAAATTACTGGAAGCAGAGAAATTGGTCTATATGACTTCCTATCATTTGGTGGCTTATCTGGTTTTAATATCATAATAACTTCAACTACCTTCCACTGTAAAGGAACATACTTCAACCTTAAGGATGCGTTAATTAAGTACAATAACTTCCTAAGTCCTTTTTCAGGTAGAGCTTTTACTATTTGGCCTGTAATCAAATCGTAACCTGGTGCTTTTTTTGAATTTATGTTACTTCTAATTTCATTTTTTAATTCCAGAAGTGTCATAGGAGTTATTTCTAGATCATCACATTTGTGTGTAGGGTAAATATTTTCTTCAGCTGTTTGTCTAGGGAGAGGCTGAAAAGTTTCCTCTAGGTATGCCGCGAAGAGGTCTGCTTTTTGCTTAGCATTTCTAGCCCAAGATCCGTCACCTTTTCTTATTGGGGGAACTTGCATTTTAGGTCTTTTGATTCCTTTTGTTGTCTTCCAAAGGGAATAATCTGTGTCTTTTTGGGCAGATAAATTTTCGAAGTACCTATTAATTGATTCATTCTTTAATTCTTTTACGAATGATTTTATTTTAATACATAATTTATTTAAATTTTTTTGTTATCTGGTGCTCGATTTCTCTGCCAATCTTTACGTGCCTTCCTTTTTTCCTTAATCAATTGCCTTAATTCAACTGGATAATTAATTTCTTTATTTCCTTTTTTATAACTAATAGGAGTACTATCCCAAGCGGCATATTGTATAATTTCAATAAATCTCTCAAGCTCCTCTTCTAATTGTACTGGGTCTTTAATAGGTACATGCAGGTTTGTGTTTTTTTCCACTAGGCTACTGAACAAGTTCCAGTCCGAATTATGGAATATACCGTATTTTCTCGTGTATAATGCGCGCTTTTTTTCACCAGATTTTCTTCCCAAAAATTGGGGTGCGCATTATACACGCATTATACACGTATATTATAACTTACATGCTAAATTGTATATCTGCACATGTATGGTCAGATTGTGCATGGAAGATTTGGCAACATCGCTTACAACTGGCCGGCTTAGTCTAGTAATAGTAACATGAAATTTACCTGTTATTTGGTTCGTAATTTGGTTCGCAGTTTTCACCCCTCCATTGTTATTTGTTCAGGTTGTAGGCTTGAAACAGTACTGTGTTGTAGCATTCTGTTATTGTATTTATTTTGTTACTGTTTTGTTGTTTGTTATTGTACTTTTTTATTGTTTTTGTACTGTTATTGTACTTGTTTGTGGTCGTTAGTCACTTGTTTTTACAGTAGTTCATTACCTGTATTGCGTATGTTGTCAAGAAACATACTGTATAGTCATTATGAGTGAAACAACATCTCTATCGTCCTATGCTGCTCAGTTAAAATTATCCGTAATAAAATTCAGAAAAGGACGTGGTAATCGCGCTGCATCACATATATTTGATGTAGTGGAATCTAATGATCGGGAATGGGAAAACAAAAAGGGCAATTAAGTGTTATTACCTGTGATCGGCATTCTTACTTTAGTAAAAAGGCTAAGTTTCCAGAAGTATGAACTCATCTAGTCGAGTATTTATAAAAGTGGCGATTTGCCGTTATTACTGAAATGGTACAGGCTCAACGTTTGCCTCGGAGTACGAAAATAAATTTATGGAGTTGCATCGATTTATTGTACAAACGAGGCATACACTCGTC
Source organism: Magicicada septendecula (assembly GCA_034769895.1). Classification (NCBI taxonomy): domain Eukaryota; kingdom Metazoa; phylum Arthropoda; class Insecta; order Hemiptera; family Cicadidae; genus Magicicada; species Magicicada septendecula. The sequence goes on from CM068373.1 coordinate 47,540,270, forward strand.
TCAAATTGGGAATACAGACCAGTGTTTTGCCTTTTGCAATATGCCATTGGCGACGAGTAATAACGAAAAAGGTGCGAAATCTGTGCCCGTCAGTTCAACAGAACACGACAAACGAAGGTACATCAGAAGGATCAGAAGACGAGAGTAATTGAATATTGCTTTCTTCAGGCACGGATGAAGATGTTAATCAATACAAATGCTATGTGCTAGCGAAAAACTAAAAATATAAGAAACTAAACAAAAACTACGACTTCTGTAAGTTTTAAGTTGTTTTAAATTCTATATGATTTTAATATTCCTGTTATGTGTTTACAAATAAACAGGCGTGGTAAGTATTTTTTTTCTATTATTCTGCACGAACACTTTTTCTGCACAGTCTAATATTCAAACAATGTATATTTTTCTGCATCCTAAATTTATTCAACTGTTTCTCATCGCAAATATGGATCCGCCTTGTATAAGAATTACATTTATTTTTTGTGAAATGTTACGATAAAATGGGGGTGCGCATTATACACGCGGAAATACGGTATATTAAATCTCATTCAAAAGTTGCTAAACTTTTATAATATTCAAGCATCTAGTCAGTAGAGTGTAATGTGTGGCCTATCAGAATCCAAAAATTACCTTTATTGATTATTAAAAGTATCACTATCCAGGCTTAAGGGTGTGGTCTTCCAAATTCTTCATGCCGGTAGGTGTTAATCACTCTGCCAGACGTTTTTCAGTCTCACTTCTTCAGTGTAAGAGCTTCAAAAACTGACAAGATGTATGACTGACGTACAAGTTTGTCACAGTACTGTGGTTGTACTGACGTACATCTTGTCAGTTTTTGAAGCTCTTACACTGAATAAGTGAGACTGAAACATCTGGTAGAGTGAAGAACTTGAGCAAGAAGAATTTGGAAGACCACACCCTTACAGCCCTGATACTAATAATTTCAATAATCACTAAAGGTAATTTTTGGATTCTGATAGGACACATTACACTCTACTGAGTAGATGCTTGAATATTATAAACGTTTAACAACTTTTACATTAGACTTATTATGTTTTTCTAGCCTATTGCTGCTGTAATAACGTGGCTTCTAATGTCTCCGTGTGTCTAATAGATATAATAATAACATTAACTTCTGTCTTTCTATGAATTGTTTCAACAGTTTCGTAAAACACTTTTCTTCTTAGAAAGAGATGTAAATGCATCTTTGCACAATACAGCTTAATGCGTACTTCCTTGATAAAATCTCCAGATGTTCTTGAGTAGGTTAATTTCTACATCATACTGTTACGACGGTCTATTCGATCGTCGTATTGTACAGTGGAAAACAAAATACAAAACACCAATTAAGTCACTAATCACCAGCTTTAATTATTAGACCTACAATTAAACAGTTTGTAATCAATAAGATAGACTCTTACGGCAAATCAAATAAAAATTTTTCACACGCAATAAAATTTCGACTAATATAAAACACAATTGTATTACAATTGTCCCGCACGATTATAAAACACGTAATACTTCGCCACAATACTTGAGACCGCACTGTGTAAATCGTCACTCAAACGCACTGTGTAATCGCCCGACAACAACTAACTTGACCGTCGCTGAATGGCTGTACTCATACCCCACTGATTTCCAGAATAATCTGTCACTTTGTATGACCTATTAAACAAACAGGCGCTCTCGAGAATCTACTAGAACAGTGTTCTTGAACACACTGCGCTGACCGGTACGTACTGAATATACACCCGATAGTTAACGCGTAATTGTCTTTCATCGCAAAGTATTATGTACGCACACACACATTACAGCTGGAATATTCGAGAAACTTCTAGAACGTTCCGTATTACGTAACACGTTTTCCGCGTAACGTAACAATACCTTGTTAGCTTATTGTTATAAGAAATATATAACAACATCGAAGTCAGAAATCAGATTAAGCTAAGCTACATTACTAACGTTTTGGTAGTGTGATTAACACCTTTCGGTATGAAGAGTTTTGAAGACCACGCCCTCACAGCCCGGACAGTAATAATTTTAATAATTACGACGCCGGTCGTGAAAGCCTAAGAATGAGATTAGTGATTAGTGATTCTTTCAACGGTAAGGTTACAAACATTTTTGTGCAATAAAGTGACAAATATTCTGCAAAAGACAAAACGTTTGAGAATTTTGGTCAACACTATCGGTCTGCAAGCACGAAATGCAAAATCTACAAAACACTTAAGAGGTTGACGTATGCTTCAGAAACCTGGACAATGACAAAAAATAGCGAGAGACGAATTTTTTCTGTAAATAGACGAATGTTTGCTGTGAAAGACGAATTCTAAGAACAATATTTAGAGGAGTACAAGAAAATGGAATGTGGCGCAGGCGCCATAATTATGGACTATACCATCTTTACAAAGAGCCGGATATTGTCAGGATATTCAATATATACAGGCTAAGGTGGATTGGACGCATATAGAGAATGGAGGAAGTAACATATTTTCTACCAGACACCAATGCGTAGTAGAAAAATGGGAAGACCCCGAAGTAGATTCAAAGACCAGATAGGAACATAAAGCCGGAAAGCTGAACATAAGAAACTGGAAAGCCAGGGCACGCAATAGGGAGGAATGAAACCGACTCTTGGAGCAGGCCAAGACCCACCAAGGGTTGTAGAGCCACAGCTGATAATGACTGTCGGTCTGCAGAATTCAAGTTTGATTTCTGTCTTCTTAAAATCGTTTGACAAACTGTTCATAATGATGTACGGTTCACAAAGAGTTTGGAGATGGATAAGAGGGTATGAAGTTAGCTTCACTCCTCTGTCTCTGCTTGGTTGCTTCGATTCCGATCAGAATCATCAAATAAATCAAAAATCGGAAAAGACATTCATAATGATAATTAAAAACATCTTCGAGATTGTCCAGTTATTTTAGACTCGTTTAAAATACTATTAAGCTAATAAATAACGAATGATAGATTCAAGATATGGGAGTGTAGGCCTATTTGACATGATGAATGGTGCGGGGAGGACCAGATATGCAATCATTTAATAATGAAGCTGAAAAATCACTTTTGCTAAAGTGGCTTGAAAGCAGGATGGCAGTAATGAATGTACTGGCAACTGTAGTAAAAAAAATTGTCAACATAACAAGAATATTTTAAACATATGTGTGTTTTTTGTAGGCTACAAGTAGGTCAGAGAAACAGGATCCCCCGCCAAAAATTGCCGTCCAGCGTGTCAAACTGGTTCTTACATTACGACTAATATGTTTTAAAATTGTATCAGCTAGTCAAATCTTACTTGTCAAATAAGGATAGAGATGAGTTTTTTCTTTACGTGTGTATGTGTGTTAATTATTTTATAACATTCCGTCCGCTAATTCAATTTGATTTTAATCTTTACAAGTTATTTCTTTTGGATAATTATTTAACAACGAACCAGATCACTCAGTAACAAAACGTTTATCATAATAGTGTCTTAGTGTGACTGAGAATGTAGGTTACTAGCGTCTGGTGGTCCATTCTGTAGACGTGCTCCATCCACTGCTGCTTTCGTTCTTCTATCTTATCATTGATAGAGAATATACCCAGATCGGCCCTTATATGTTCATTACGCATTCGATCCCTTAGACGATAACCACTCACGTTGTATGCCTAGTAATAACTCCATAAAATCCATCCGGCTGCTTCTGAAGACTCCGAGTATTCAAAAACGTTTCCCTAATACAGGTTACCGGCCTGGAGTTAGGTAGGCAGATGATGGGAATGCCACCTCAAGGCATCCTGTCATGTACGATTTTCTATTGGAATTTACTCTCCTAGGCCAGTTGCTTTCTCTACAGCTTAGAGCCTGAACTACCCCTCGGTTTGATTTTGGAGTGTCCGTCTCCTAGCCTTTGGGAATCTATCCCATACCATACAAGGCAGTATGGGGCAGTGCTTATTTTATGGAGTAATACAGCTTATGGTCAAATTTACAACTCAGAATTTTTGACATTACAGGGCAAACATTTTATTCAGGATGTCCATCATCATCATCATCATCATCACCACTCCAAGGACTAGGACTTAGACTATTTACGCAACCCATCTCCTCCTCGCTCTACCGATATCTGTCTTCTCAGTAGGTTGATAACCCAAGACAGCCACATGTAGACGGATATTAAGCATACGATTCAAGTGTTCACACCATCTCCTTCTGTGATCTTCAGTCTTCTGCTGCAATGATACAATGTGAAAGGACCGAGCGCCCATCCAAGAACACCTCATCTCGGGTGAATTCAGCCCGCAGCTATGCTGCTGCCGCCCGCAGCGACCCTGCCCCATCTGCTTCGTCGTCCACATCTCCCTCAGCTCTAGCCGAGGTAAAGTCTTTCCTAGAGGAGTATGATCTCAAAGAAGTGGCCCGATTGTATCGTTCCATCCGGGGGCGTCTTCGCACGGCGACCCCGACTGAAAAGGTTCCTGATGCTCGCGGAAGCTGCAGCCGCCATAGGTCTTCTGTAATGCTCCATTCAACGCGACCTATCCATCATAGCGTGGAACGCCGACAGCCTTCGACCCAAACTCGAGGAACTTAGAGAGTTCCTAGCCCGTCATAAGCCAGACGTGCTTCTCCTCTCTGAGACCTGGCTTAGGGCCCAAGACACAGCGAGAATGCCTAACTATGCGCTTTACAGGGACGAGAGACCTGGGCGGAACGCGGGGGGTGGCACGGCTATAGCGGTGAAATTTTGCATTACGCATCACCGCGTGGTTGCCTCCTCGCCAAAATATCGAGACCACCGCCGTTGAACTCCCCGGAGTTCTCGGAGGTGTCCTCCTGGTTTCGGCTTACAAACCGCCGACCGCTCCAGTTCTAGACGCCGACCTGTCTGCTCTTTTCAGGGCGCATAGGAAGGTTATTCTTGCAGGTGACCTGAACTGCAAACACCCCGACTGGGGTAGTCGTCTGACTACACCATCCGGGAGGGCGCTTATCAGGTACCTTCACGACCACCACCTTCGAGCCTACGAACCCGGACTACCGACACATTATCCTCCCCGACCTGGAGCCCGACCTGACATACTTGACATTGCTGTTGTCAAGGACGTTGTCAACCAGATTGAGGTTTCAGTGTTAACGGAGCTGTCCTCTGATCATTGTCCCATCGATGTCCACGTACCTACCCGACACACGATTGGGAGAGCAGCACGACGGGTGGTCGAGTGGGACCGATTCGGGCCTGCCTTTTGTCGCAGACTTCCCGAGGAAGTTCCGCTCGATACCACTCAGCACATCGACGAAGTGGTCGCCTTGTTCTATGATGCCGTGGTCTCTTCCGTCGGCGTGTGCTCACGGATGAAGCCTAATCTAACGCCCAATTACCACCGGATCCCTGAAGAAGTCCGTCTTCTCGCTTTAGAGAAGAACAGACTTCGGAGACGGTGTCAGCGGACGCGAGATCCGGACGACAAGGCCAGCTTCAATCGGGGGCCGGCAAGTTACGTCGTGACTTGCAGGCCTTCTAACAAAGCTGCTGGGAATTTGCAGTCGCCAAAATGGCAGAAGATGTACAAGAGGGAAGCTCCGTTTACAGGATTCCTTCCGCGATGACAGGGAAGAGGCGCAGTCCTCCACTCTCGGCCATCGACGGACCTGAGGGACATCCCCTTGCCAAGCCGGACGAGAAATCTGAGTTCCTGGCCGGGCATCTCGAGCTTCCATTTGCTCCTAACCCGTCTGGGGACCCAGACTCCGATGAGGAGATAGAAGCCGAAGTTGAGGCTTATCTCGCCAGCACGATCACCTCCAACCCGAACCCACTTCGGTGGAAGAGGTAACGGACAGGCTTTTAGCGCTTCGACCCTGGAAGAGCCCTGGATCGAACGGTGTTACTAACACCGCCCTACAGAGACTTCCGGACCGGGGAGTTCGCTTCCTGGTCGATTTGTTCAATGCCTGCTTCCGATTCGCCTACTTTTCTAAGAAATGGCGTTCGGCTACGAACTCGATGATCCCGAAGCCGGGGAAAGACCATAAGTTCGCCGAGAACCTCCGGCCTATCAGCCTGCTGTCGTCCACTTCGAAAGTCTTCGAACGACTAGTCCAGCGGCGGCTAGCGTATCACCTTCAACGGTTCGAAATTCTGGCCCCCGAGTAATTCGGTTTTTGTGCTGGTCACTCCTCGACGCATCAACTGATGCGCTTCGTGGATACCGTGGCCGAGGCCGGTTGCTCGCGAGAGCAGACCATCGCAGTTTTCCTTGATGTAGAGAAGGTTTTCGATCATGTTTGGCATCAAGGCCTTCTATACAAACTCACGGAGTTTCTACTTCCAGATTGCTACATTCATTTGATTGGTAGCTTTCTTCGGAACAGAACCTTTCGCGTGAGAGTAGATAACACCGTTTCTTCGGCAAGGGCTATTACTGCTGGTGTACTTCAGGGAAGCGTCTTGGGCCCCCTGCTTTCCTCTGTGTACGTCAATGACGTGCCCAAGTTGCCTGGCACCAGGTTGGCCATGTTCGCTGACGACACGGCGGTGTATGCCGTCGATCGTCGAGCTGAAACGGCAGTTATCTGGCTCCAGGAACAATTGGACGAGTACGTTGAGTGGGCAGAGAACGCGGCCAAGAGCACAGCGGTAGTCTACTCCAGACGCTTAAGGCTCCCAGACAGAATCTACGTAGGCGATATTCTGTTGCCCTGGTCTCGAGAGGTCAAGTACCTTGGGGTTCACCTCGACCAACCTCTCACCTGGCGGACACACTCTGCACAAGTAGCCCGAAAGACCGCCAATCGTCTCTATCAACTCCGTCCCGTGTTATGGAGCAACGCCATGACCCGTCGCCTAGGGAAGCTTATCGTCTCCACCTATGTGGTGCCGATGGTTACCTACGCGATACCCGTTTGGGGCTACTTGGCCAAGACCCACAAGCGAAAGCTTCAGTCTCTCCTTGACCGAGGATTGCGCTGGGCATGTAAAGCCCACTACCTAACATCTAACAAAACGATCCGTGACTCCCTGCGTGTCCGTTCCCTGGACGCCACTATACGGACACTGTCCCGAAAATTTTATCGCCGCTCCGCCCGATTCCAGGGCAACCACCTGATTAGTGCCCTCGGTCGCTACCAATCTGTGCCAAGAGAATCTTGGACCCGGCCTCGGCGTACACTCACCCTCAATTAAGTAATTAATTGAAACCCCACGGCTGGTAGCAGGCCACACCCTAAATCCAGACCTATCAGTCGACCCTGCGGCAGGAGCTCTATTTGAAGCTCGGGACGTAGTATATGAGCGGCCGACGGGCAAGCTCTTCGTCCCGTACAGCCATTGAACTTGATACAATGTTTAAATCGCGTTTAATATCCTCGTTCTTTCTCCGATCCAAGAGAGAACAACCTTGCGTCCCTCTCAGAAATTTCATTTTGGCTGCCTGAAACCTCTGCAAGTCCCTTTTACCAAGAGTCCTTGTCTCACTAGCATACAAGAATGTGGGGACAGCCACAGTTTTATAAAATTTCATTCTGGAATCCTTCCGTGTTTGTATTTTTCAGGTACCTATGAATCGTTCCACAGATGCGTCTAAATTTTGTTAACATACTATCCCAAACAATATGAGTTCCACATGAGATATTACAGCCCAGGTAATTAAAATGACTAACCTGATCCAAAATCTGATTATTCACGACTTAGTTCTTACAGGATACCTGCCATGAAATGCCATCGTTTTGGATTTTGTAGCAGAGATCTGTAGCCCATAGTCTTGTATGATGCTATTGAACGTAAATATCGCCCGCTGTAACTGGTCTTCTGTTTTCTGTATCATTACCTTGTCGTCTGCATAAAGCAATGCATTCACATGAATATTTCGCTGAAGTGATATTTCCGAGTCAACTTTAGCTGCCCATCGCCGAAATATGTCGTCCACATAGATATTAAAAGTGTCGGTGAAATACGTTTCGTTTTTTAAGTGAAATTATCTCGCTGGGCATGAAATTTCGTATTTGCGACACGTGTCTCAGGAATGTAGTGATGTAAAAGAGTGAAGCGTGGGAAATAACAGATCTGAGTAGAGAAGTGACGTATGAAAGTTTTGAAAACAGATTGTCACCGACGTGCAGGACTAAACTCTTCGACTATAATAGATAATAGAAAACTACACCGCTAGCTGTAGCATTTATTTTTTGTGATAACATTCTCAAACGCGCGCGCAGTCATACACAGATTCCGCACAATAAGTATGCACATCTCATGCCCATTTGTGTCCTAAATTACGTGTGTAAGTACGCATTTCTGTCTTCTTACAGTTCCTTATCTTGTCACATTCATTTATTTATTATTCATGTTTAATATGGTAACCAAATCACTTGTATGAATTAATAAATTATTTACCTTAAATTATGGTGTGATTTCTTGTGCTTCGTCTATGACGCGTTTCAGAGCTTATGCTCCATCATCAGATATTAGAAAGTTAAAACTATCACTCTTGCGAGATCGTTAAGAAGTTAAAATGTCAAAATTTGCATATGAACCGTACGCGGATTTGGATGCGCACCCGTTCAAGTTCATTCTGCCACTGAGCGGTTGCTACCTTATAGTAGCCTCAGCGAGCAGACTCAAGGCGGTATCGTACAATCGGTTGGATACAAGAAACATTGACAACATCAAATCAAATTACGCCCGACACCTGACTTCACACAATCATAATTACACAGATTTTAGTTCCAATTTAATACCGTTATATGTGTGTAAGATGGGCCGTTTCATGAATGCCTTGGAGGAATTTGAAATTTACAGTGCATATGCAAACCCAAGGAGTCGCGATATCGTGTTAAATGACCACCTGAACTTTGTATCCAACCGATTGTACGATACCGCCTTGAGTCTGCTCGCTAAGGCTACGATAAGGTAGCAACCGCTCACTGGCAGAATGAACTTGAACGGGTGCGCACCCAAATCCGCGTACGGTTCATATGCAAATTTTGACATTTTAACTTCTTAACGATCTCGCAAGAGTGATAGTTTTAACTTTTTAATATCTGATGATGGAGCATAAGCTCTGAAACCCGTCATAGACGAAGCACAAGAAATCACACGGCGGATAATTTAAGGTAAATAATTTATTAATTCATTTATTTATATTAATTTATTAAAATGTATTGTCAAGATGTATCTAGTCTCATCAAACATGTTTCGGGCATTACACTGTACACTGTTCATCGTAATCTACGTTTATCCATTTTGTGGTGACGTAATTGTTCGTTGATGGATATTCCAGTTGTTTCGTAATACTGCAGTTTTGTTCGTTCCTGCGTATGGTTAGGTTTGAAGGACTGTTTAGCGTTTTAAAAATTGTTTCACGTTTTGCACTGACTAGAATTATTGTTTAAATAAGTTAACGTATTACTTTTTTTATTTATGTTTGTATACTCATAGGGTTTTCCAAATGTGCATTAGGACCATCTGTATAGTATAGATGTGAGTAGATATCAATATACCGTTTCTAAGTCACTTTTGTGATCAACAAGAACTTGCATAAAAGTATGTTAAAATACATAAAATTGAGTATTTCAAAAATAGTGAATCGATAAATAAAACACGAACATTAAACGCGAACGTCAAACACGGTTTCTTGCCGAACATCTCCAAACGTCCACCTCTGCTGTCATTAAGTGTTTCCTTGTGTGTTTATTAGTAGTCCAAACTTCTGAGCCATAAGTAATGATACTTCTAACAATGGTTTTAAATATTTTGGTTTTAGTTTCTGCTATAATTTGTTTATCCCACAGGATTCCACTTAATTTAGATACAGCCATCTTTCCCGAATTAATTCTGGATTGTATTTCTTTGTCTTGCTGTCCACTGACAATAATTTTCACCCCTAAATACTTGTATTCCTCTGTATATGAAATCTTTCCCATGGCTTCCTCCAATATCAAGTCTTGATGAAGGTCACCTATTGCCATGTATACGCCCGTCTTCTTTGCGATTTATAAAAACCTTTCTTAAAAAGGAGTTGTAAAAACATTTTTAAAATTAACACGTAGTTTCTGCTGAAAGGGTTCTGTGTTTAGTAATGACGGGGCAGAATTACTCTTGAAGCGTCCGTGAATATATTAGCAGATCGTAAGAAAAAACATTAATTGTAGTACGCCTCAGGAAGCCGACAACTGCAGAAAAAACTAGAGAAGTCCGCTGCGTGAGAGTAATCGTGTTGTCGAGTGGTCGATAAAGAAATCGATAAGTACACACCTGACACAAAGTAAGCAGCTGCAGTCTACGGAGAAGCACTTCGGCTGCCGTCATTGATTGAATCAATTGAAGTTAATTATACTGCCATCGACGTAACAGCAAGTAGTCAGAGGTACAGACAAAGTCTGACAGGCTGTGTCGATTGTGCGTATTTCTATGTATAACGCGGTCTGTGTTTGTATTTGCTCATTCGTCACTACTTCCGTAAAGCGTCAATCATATTCCTTGTTTAATATTCATGTTTAATCTGGTATCCAAGTCACTTGATCGAATTAATAAATTAATTTACCTTCAATAATCCGCCTTGTGACTTCTCTAATAAATCTCTTCTATTACGCGTTTCGGAGACTATGCTCCATCTTCAGATAGTAAAATAAAAATAAAAAATAAAACTAAATCACTCTTACGAGATCGTTAAATAATAAAAAATGTCAATTTGCATATGAAGTGTACGCGACGATGGGTGCGCACCCGTTGTGCGATACCGCCTTGAGTCTGTTCGCTAAGACTACGATAAAGTAACAACCGTTCAGTAGCAGATTGAACTTCAGCGGGTGCGCACACAACATCGCGTACAGTTCATATGCAAATTGACATTTGTTTTATTATTTAACGATCTCGTAAGAGTGATATAGTTTTATTTTTTATTTTACTATCTAAAGATGGAGCATAGTCTCCGAAACCCGTAATAGAAGAGATTTATAAGAAGTCACAAGGCGGATTATTGAAGGTAAATTAATTTATTAATATTCCTTGTATTTCTCATTGCGAGGTGTCTGTGCGATATCTCGCCGCTGGTAAAATAGTTACTTTCAGCCTTTTAGCTGTATAGAGTTCATATATCTTGGCTTCCATATAAACAGCACTAACGACACTAACACTGAAATAAGAAGAAGAATATAGCTGGCAAATAAAACATATTATGGATTAAGAAAAGCACCTGACATCTAACTTCATCCCAAAAAGCACCAAATTCAAAATTTACAAAACACTTATCAGGCCAGTGCTGACGTATGCTTCAGAAACCTGGACAATGACAAAAAATAGCGAGAGACTTCTAGGTTGCTGTGAAAGACGGATTCTAAGAACAATACTTAGAAGAGTACAAGAAAATGGAATGTGGCGCAGGCGCTATAATTATGAACTATACCATCTTTACGAAGATAATTTTTGATAATCTTTATTGTCAGGATAATCAAAATATAGGCTAGAGGCTTGGTGGGTTGGACACATAGAGAGAATGGAGGAAGGACAGCCTACGAAACATATTTTCTGTCAGAAACCAATGGGTAGGAGAAGACGCCGAAGTAGATTCAAAGACCAGATAGAGGAGGACCTCGGAAAGCTAAATATAAGAAACTGGAAAGCCAAGGCACGCAATAGGGAGGAATGGAATCGACTCTTGGAGCAAGCCAAGACCCACCAAGGGTTATACATCCACGGCTGTTGATGATGGTGATCAGCCTTTTAGCTACAAAGAATTTAGTAAATTTTAATGGGCGGTGCAACCTTTAGTTTCAAACCTGTCATCGGTTCGACATCCATGTTATGTCTTGGTCCCGTGGAAGCTAAAATAGAAAGCGGACGGATTTGTGACAACATTATATAAGGAAAATTTGACTGGTTAAAAGTAAGGAATAAAAGGAGTAAGCCTGGAGCTTTTTCTTGTAAACCAGTAGTTGGCTGTAATTAGGAATATTTGAAAGCATCGTGTACTACTGTAAACAAACTCATTATTTTAGAAAATTGAACAATGTAATCACACCATAATTGTTGAATCAAATACAAAACATCGAGCTATAGAAAAGACCTCGTGTTATGTAAGAAAAACCATTACAAGTGGAGGAAAACCATTTAACAACAGTATATTATATTGACGTTATGTAGAACAAACTAATACAATATATTACATTACTTATTCTACGCAGTTGAATATGATAGTATATGAATTAAAAAGTAATCATTTAATGCTTAATCTATTAAAATTGATTAAATGCTTATAAATTAAAAATGTTTTCATTAAAAATATGGATACTCCCTTATACAAACAGAATGGCTGAACCAATTTAGATGTAACAAAATGCCACATTTTTCGTCTTTTTTGGAATACTGCCTAGTATAAGTAAATTAGAAATTTTATATATTTACAAACAGTACATTACAATAGCGCTAATCAGATTTATTTAAATTAAAAAAAGGCCGCAACCTACTTCCATAATAAGATTGTGAATTGATCAAGAACTAAAATATGATACATAATATTGTTACGATGGTCTACTTGATCGTCGTAGGTACAGTGGAAAACAAAATACAAGACACCAATTAACTCACTTATCACCAGCTTTAATTTTCACAGTTAAACAGTTCGTAATTAAAAACACAGTCTCTTACAACAAATCAAATAAAAATTGTTCACACGCAATAAAATGTCCAGTAATATTAAGCACAGTTGTATTACAATTATACCGCCCGATTGTAAAACACCACAGTAATAACCACTTTAACGCACACAGTAATCACTTGTAATCACCCGACAATAAACTGAACTGAGCGTCCCTGAGTAATTGTATTTATATTCCGCCGAAAATATAGACGATTCCACATACTACGTGTTACCTCTAAACTACGACGTAATTGATTGCGGCCTTGACACAGTGCGAGAGGGCGCGTGAATTCTGGCACCGTCTAGCCATGCGTCGAGAAGCACGTAAGCCACACGCATTTCATTCCGGATCCCTGTGGAACATTCGATAAACACGTATTTTGTTCTGTGATGTCGCAACGATATAGAAAGATGAAGGAACAGAACTTGCAATATCACATATTAATTTTACAAAAAAGTCTAAGAATCACTTATATACTGTATATACAGACTGTATGAAAAAATTAATATTGTAGTGTTGAAAAGTTCAGTCAGCAACACAGCCAAGTTACTTAAATATAGAAATATAAATGATTTGGTACTAGATATCCTTTCGTTTCTTCTCATTACAAACGGTGGCGTATCTAGAATTTGGCCTTGTTGGGGATCAGAGTCGGGTCGGACTCATACAAAAGAAAAAAAGGAAAACCAAGGTAAGGCTAATCAACATTACTATGTTTAAAATGGCTGAAATCAGTCCCATTAAAGTAAACGGAAATAACAATAAAACTATGCGTTATTGAAACACTGTTAACAAGATATTTATTTTAAACATTATTTTATACGGTCCAAGTCACTTTATATAGTAATGATTTACCTTATTGAAACCGTTCAGTGACTTCAAATTGTAAATTTATGACGCGTTTCGAGTCATATGACCCTTCATCAGATATTATCACTCACAAGGAGATAATCAAATATTAAAATTCACAAAAACACAAAACACACATATGTACAATAATAAAACCTATACAAGCGTACACGCAGTGCACTGTGTCGGACGCTTGTATAGGTTTTATTATTGTACATATGTGTGTTTTGTGTTTTTGTGAATTTTAATATTTGATGATCTCCTTGTGAATGATAATATCTGATGAAGGGTCATATGACTCGAAACGCGTCATAAATTTACAATTTGAAATCACTGGACGGTTTCAATAAGGTAAATCATTAAGATGTTTATTGACTGAATTGATTTTCTTATATTTCGTATTACAAACGCAAGCATACGCAAATGCTGTGTAATATACCTGTCTCCATATTTAAAATAAGTTACTACTATATTAACGTTCACAACTGAAGAAATAATAAAAACAGCCTAAAAAACAAGAGATTAACAAAATTCGTCAACTTTTTCGACTCTTTTGGAGGGGGGGGGCTGTCCTGTTCGGCTCCTCCGTAAATATGCTCCTGATTACAAACCTGTTCCTTATTTTCAAGTAAACATCATTATTCAAAGGACCAGTATTTCCTTGATCCTGAAATGTGACTTCAATTTCACGCCTATGGTTTCTCTTAGATCAAATTTGATACGATTTCGTCAGAACCCAATTCCATAGCTTAAAACATAATCATATAGTACTGAAGTGTTTACGAGCTGCGACATTTTATCTCCGTAATACAGTGATAAACGGAACTTGTTACGTCGTACAGTAAGTTATTCTACGGCGTCAATGAACTTGGCGTTGCCTACAAGTACAACCTGGCGCTTACCATACAACCTACTTAAACAAAAAACTTGTTTACACCTGTGTTGAGTCATAATGCTCCTGTAGTAGGTTTCATTTTTTTTTTTTTATCTGTTTTATCTGCAGTTAAGACTCGACTGCTGAAACTGAAAGCGGGAAAGATATTCCAGCCTGAAACCGGTCGGCTTTTGCTTGGCTGTTCAATTTACAACAACAATATTTTCTACCTACTATATACAAAATTGTAGTCTTACCGGTTTCTAAAAATTTCTGTTGGAAATTTGGGAAACTCGTTAGATTTTATTTTTGATATAATTATAACAATACATACATAAATATAACTTTGTTATTATCCCTTTGTAAGTAACTCGTTGAGTTTCCTGCAGATCTCCCATGCAATATCTTCAAATAAGTACAATGCAAGTAGGTTTATCTTCACCTGATGTACGTTTCACAGAAATTATTCTTAGTATCTTCAGAGGTTTGTTTGAATTGTAATTGAATGTTTCGCTTAGAATATAGTTAACGGATAATCGATTTTACTTCGATTCTATTTTCGATTGTTGTAATGTTTATGTAGTCAGCTATTTATTTTAGCGTATATTTAATATTTTATTTGTGTTATTCTGATAAATGTGTGATTTAAAATAAATCGTCTTGTTTTGGTTTTATTTGAATTTGTTCCTTATTTAGTAGATTATTATTATTGTGTTTGTAAATATTAAGAGTTTCCCAGATATCCCTTTGTTGCCTTTTTGTACGTTTTCAATTAATTTGAAATTTTGAATGTCTGAAAGCTTATGTTATTGTACTTTGTTATTGTACACAAGCTTAATGCTAAGGTTTCCGACACGAAGTATTTATACTTACGTGGCCAATGTTTCGTTTTAAGAAGACAAGCCGTTGTATGACTGTACCTTACTCCACACTTGAATACAACGAGTTGAGTTGGCAACCCAAATCTTCCAATGGGTGTGACGTGCGTGGACCCCGAATTTGGAGTCACGAGTATTTGGGATTGGGACATTATTACCATAATAGGGACCTCTGATGTGCGTGGATGAGAATTTGGAGTCACGGGGATTTGGGATTGGACATTATTACCATAACAGGGACCTCTGATGTGCGTGGGCGCCGAACTTGGAGTCACGGGGATTTGAGATTGGACAATATTACCATAACAGGGACCTTTGATGTGCGTGGACGCCGAATTTGGAATCAGGGGGATTTGGGATTGGACATTATTACCATAACAGGGACCTTTGATGTGCGTGGACGCCGAATTTGGAGTCACGGGGATGTGGGATTGGACATTATTACCATAACAGGGACCTCTGATGTGCGTGGACGCCGAATTTGAAGTCACGGGGATTTGGGATTGGACTTTATTACCATAACGGAGACATTTGATGTAGTAATTTTAAACACCACAAATTAAAACGTTCACAGAATTTACCTAAAGACAGAATTCTTTTAAATTTATTTAAACGAAACTTATTTAACACAAATTTTATTTAAAAGAATTAATGCAATAGAATGCAACTCATTTTCATAAATGGATGTACCAGTAACTCACTATTCATTACGAACAGTGACATTCACTTTCTTGGCCAGGTTTTTTAAGGTCGATACTGTCTCTAGCTTCCAAATTTCCCACCTTTGTTTGAACAAGCAATTCTGATACCCCAGTTGACGCATTTACTTATTTTGTATTTATTACTATTGACGTTTCGATCCATCATTTTTAATATAAATTGTGTTAATTTTTAATAAATTTGTGTGTAGTTCTGAAGACGATTCGAGATTACGACGTAGTGGCGTAATTAGAATTTGCTCTCTTGTGGGAGGGGGGATTATTATAGTAGATACTATGATTACAATTCTGACGGATGTTGTTATCACAACTTTTGGCCTCACCTATGGAGGCCATCTTCGGTGAAACACGGAGTGTAATACAATTGACACGGTGTTCATCAGTACTGTGGCAAAGGCTGAGATGAGCTAAATATGCTGGCCATCCTCACGTTTGTCTGGCAGTTCCGTAGCCTAGGTCCAACTGAAATGGGAACCACCTTGTGGGGTCCGGGTGAATCGGCTTCATACAAAAGAAAAAAACAAGATAAGACTAATCAGCATTACGATCTTTAAAGTGGCTGAAAAAGGTGTGTTAGCATCCTAAAAAAATCCCATTAAAGAAAACGGTGATAAAACAATAAAAAATCGCATTCTGAAAGATTGTTTAGAAGATACTTACTGACTGAATTGATTTTTCTGTATTTCATATTTCAAACGTGAACGCAAATATAATGTAATAAACTTGTATGAATATTTAAAAAGAAAAGTTATTAGCTGGAAAACATAGCTGAAAAATACAAAAGAGCTTAAAAATTAAGAGATTATGAAAATTTGTCAACTTTTTTGAACCTTCTTGAGGTCCTGTCCCGTTCGTCCCCCCACCACAATAAATATGCTCCTTATGACTGATAGAAATAAAGTGGAGGTTTTACTCATAGTTTTGGACCATCGGGAAGGAGTTTTGGAGTTTTATAGAAACCATTGGATTACGAAACGTTCATCTTCCATAGTCGGTATCTTTGAAACTGTAAACAGAATTTAAAAATACGGAGACGCATGTTTCCTTCTGCAATGGCACGGCTTTAAATTGTTCTTCCAACAAAACGCATCTTTAGACAAATCACGAGCTCATACATAAATATTGTTACGACGGTCTCCACTTATCGTCGTGTGGTACAGTGTAAAGCAAATACAGACACCAATGCAATCACTGATCACCAGCTTTAATTATTCACGAATTACAGTTTGTAATAAACAACTTATTCAACAAGATAATCCTCGTAAAATAATTCAACTTAAATTTGTCCACACCCAATAACTATGTCACTAATTATAACACAGAAAACACTGTTCACTACCACTCAAACCGCACTAAGGAATTCGCCTTATAACTGACTGACAAAGCCAGCCTCTCTCGTTGTATAGGTAGCGCGCGTGTTACAAAATAATGTTCCATCCTTACTGCAGCTGCCAGCATAATGGGAATTTTAAGTGCTTTCCAGAACAATCTGAAACGTACTTTTGTGCGGCCTTGACCTGCTCGAGTAGCTGAGGGACGGATGGAGGACGCTCTCGGCTGTTCGATAGGGTTCCATTGTTACAATATGCTGGAATAACGGCATCCTCACGTTTGTCTGACGGTTGCTTAGCCTAGGTGGTACTGAAAGGGGGAACCACCTTGTGGGAGGTTGCAGCCACTGTGACGGCATCGGTAGCATTGTGAAACAGTCTCACAACGGCAATCTGTTCCGGCCACACAACAGGAAACAAGTGGATTACTGTGACTGCATAGCACATTAACGCTATGAATTCACTACTTTGTGAGTTTGAATAAGCTTTAATTTTACCAGATTCAAGTACAGCTACGAAAAAGATGGTCCATCATCATCATCTTCACAACACGGCATAACCAAGGTTCTGCCTGTTCCGCCTTCAAAGATCCTCCAGCCATCTCTTCCTGGGTTGTCCTATAGTTTTGTATTTCCAGACTTGTTTGGCCAGTCTGGAATGTGACATTCTTTCTAAGCGTTCTTTCCACCGTTCTTTGTAATCTTTTAATTTTTCGTTCAATTTAAAAACTTATAACTCTTCCCTTATGGGCTCATTTTTTATACGCTCAAGTTTAGAACACCTTTTAACTCCTCTTAAGCATGACATTTCCGAGGTCTTGTGTTTTGGTTGTTGCCCATAATTCGCACCCATAGGACAGTATAGGGAATGCCATAACTTTGTGAAACGTATCATTTGTGAATTTGTAAATGCCATAACTTTTGTATCTCAACGTGTCGTGTTTCTACAAATGCGGTTGATTGTTCCACAGATCGTCTGGAACTTACTTAACTTAACATCATCTTCACCATCTTCTTAACGGTTTTAGGCTTTAGCGGTCTGTTCCTATTCCACAGTCTACGTTTTCTTAGGTCTACCAACTTTTCTTTTGCCTCTAGGGTTGTAATCTTTTGCTGTCTTCGGTATTCTACTTTATTTCATTCTACTGATGTTTTGAATCCATTTTCTTATGTATTCTTTAATTCTTTCATTAACTGCAAAAATATCTGCATCACTTCTTGTCTCCTCATGTCTTATATGATCTCGTCTATTACACCTTTTAACTGATCTCAGAAATTTCATTTCTGCTGTTTGTATCTTCTGTTCATCTTTTTTCGTTATGTCCTAAGTTTCAGAACCATACAGTAGTGTAAGTATTGCTATTGTTTTATAAAATTTTATTTTTGTGTCTTTTCTAAATTTATTTTTTAACGTTCTCCAAATCGTTCCACATATTCTTGTGAAATTCATCACTTTATTTTCTATATTTCTATCTTGATCGTAAGCAATGTCACGTCCAAGATAGTTGAAATGTCTTACTTGCTCCTATGCGTGTGTTGTCTATGCATATTTTGGTCCGAACCGATTGATCTCCTATAAAGGCCATTACTTTTGTCTTTGATTCTGATATGTTACAGTTATATTCTTTTCCTATTTTATGTACGATCTATATTGCTCCCTGGATATCGTCTTAAGTGGCGTCTTGGTCATCCGCGAAGAGAATGGTTTTCAAGCTTATATTTCGGTTTATTTTAAATACCGTCAGGGGATTGTTCTTTTGTTCTTTCCATTTTTTTTTTGAAAAGATATTCTAGATAAAAGTTAAAATGTAATGGTGACAGACAATAACCTTGTCTTACGCCTTGGTTTGTTTCAATCGGGATAGATTCTTCTCCGTCGTTTGTGGATAACTTAACATCATAATTGCTGTCATAGCCAATATCATTCCCCAAATAATAAAGTGGTTTACCTGTTCTAAAATTCGATCACTAATCATTATTTTTGTTCCTATTGGCTCTTTACCTCAAAATGCCGTTCCACTCTTTGTTTTTATAGTGGAAAAATATAGATGCCAATCTATTTAGAAGAGGGTACTGTGATCACTATGTAAGTCGGTTATTGGCACACAAAGACCCACATTTTTCCAACAAATCTATGTTTAATCTATGTTTAAAGCTATACACTCCTTTATCATCACGTGCAGGTCCTCTCTAATGTCTACTCTGTAGCAGGCGAAAAATTATCGCTACGAAAGTAAAATCGCTGCACGCTGTGTGTGTAGAAAGCCAGCGGTCAGGTTTTTACCGAAACGGACATGACTTCATAATAACAAACAAGCGGTGTAATGTTTCTTCACCTTAAACGTGGTCGATAACTGCAAATGGTCGATTACACGGTTGACAGCTCGACACGCCACTTTCGACTACACCTGTTGTATCGTATTGATGTACGGTTTTGTACCGATTCACTTTTGTTTGCCGTGACCAATGTATTATTGTATTTGGACGGTGCCAGAATAATCATATGTCTCATACCGAATGTCAACTTTAACGATGGGAAATAATTTTTTTTTTTTTATATTGTTATTGACGCGTTTCTTTTTCTGAAGAAGTCACACCAATCAGAAACCTAAAAAAGTTGGAATTCGCTGTCATCAGGATTAACTTTATACGGGGTTATGTTAGGTTAGGTTAGGTTAAGTGAGGTCAGTGAAATTGGAAACAACGCCAAAAAATATAAAACGCAGACTGGCATCATTAGACCACACTATTACAGTAGGCTATACAAAACTAGCATAGTAATATTTTATTAATATTTTTATTCCCATTACTAAAGTTTACATTGTTCATTACATTCACAGAACTAGGAATTACCTGCTCACCACAGGGCAGTGTCGAGTTAGGGTTTATTAACGTCCGTGATATATATTTAACTCAACAAAAACTATATTCCATAGATCCGATTAGTTCTTATCGCCAACAATTTTGTCGCAATATTTATTAACTGTGCAGTCACTGAAACCTTACAGAGACTACACTAAATACTAACACGCTGGAAAATAGATCCTTAACATTTCAAAATTAATCCAACTGAAATAATCCTTATTCACCTTAATTCACATCAATGATTACAACTAAAAAATAATGTTAAAAATTATTATTAATAATATAAAATAATTAACCTAATATTTGGCAGTTATGACAATTTTCAACATAAAATTAACACAAAAATGATATAATATTTGCGAATTAAATGAATTTATTGCGATAATTTTTAAACTTTTTTAGTATTAAACAAATCATGAATACTTTTACATCACAACTACGTCCAGCTATACTCTTTACAAATAATAAACACAAATTAAATTTCTTCTGTTAATATTATCATCTCGTGTACTAAATTATTATTAACGATATTCAGGATGATAAAGGTACACAACTGACCTTCTATTCATTAGTCAAGATTTCTAATGTTTGAGAAAAATTATAATAATTATAATGTTACGCCATTACAGAACTCCCTACATGTTTCTCGCCTATCCCAGCAGAGTCCAGCTGTTACGCCATTACAGGACTCCCTACATGTTTCTCGGCTATCCCAGCAGAGTCCAGCTGTTACGCCATTACAGAACTCCCTACATGTTTCTCGGCTATCCCAGCAGAGTCCAGCTGTTACGCCATTACAGAACTCCCTACATGTTTCTGGGCTATCCCAGCAGAGTCCAGCTGTTACGCCATTACAGAACTCCCTACATGTTTCTCGCCTATCCCAGCAGAGTCCAGCTGTTACGGCATTACAGAACTCCCTACATGATTCTCGGCTATCCCAGCAGAGTCCAGCTGTTACGGCATTACAGAACTCCCTACATGTTTCTCGCCTATCCCAGCAGAGTCCAGCTGTTACGGCATTACAGAACTCCCTACATGTTTCTCGCCTATCCCAGCAGAGTCCAGCTGTTACGGCATTACAGAACTCCCTACATGTTTCTCGCCTATCCCAGCAGAGTCCAGCTGTTACGGCATTACAGAACTCCCTACATGTTTCTCGCCTATCCCAGCAGAGTCCAGCTGTTACGGCATTACAGAACTCCCTACATGTTTCTCGCCTATCCCAGCAGAGTCCAGCTGTTACGGCATTACAGAACTCCCTACATGTTTCTGGGCTATCCCAGCAGAGTCCAGCTGTTACGGCATTACAGAACTCCCTACATGTTTCTGGGCTATCCCAGCAGAGTCCAGCTGTTACGCCATTACAGAACTCCCTACATGTTTCTCGCCTATCCCAGCAGAGTCCAGCTGTTACGGCATTACAGAACTCCCTACATGTTTCTCGGCTATCCCAGCAGAGTCCAGCTGTTACGCCATTACAGAACTCCCTACATGTTTCTGGGCTATCCCAGCAGAGTCCAGCTGTTACGCCATTACAGAACTCCCTACATGTTTCTCGCCTATCCCAGCAGAGTCCAGCTGTTACGGCATTACAGAACTCCCTACATGTTTCTCGCCTATCCCAGCAGAGTCCAGCTGTTACGGCATTACAGAACTCCCTACATGTTTCTCGGCTATCCCAGCAGAGTCCAGCTGTTACGCCATTACAGAACTCCCTACATGTTTCTCGGCTATCCCAGCAGAGTCCAGCTGTTACGCCATTACAGAACTCCCTACATGTTTCTGGGCTATCCCAGCAGAGTCCAGCTGTTACGCCATTACAGAACTCCCTACATGTTTATCGCCTATCCCAGCAGAGTCCAGCTGTTACGGCATTACAGAACTCCCTACATGATTCTCGGCTATCCCAGCAGAGTCCAGCTGTTACGGCATTACAGAACTCCCTACATGTTTCTCGCCTATCCCAGCAGAGTCCAGCTGTTACGGCATTACAGAACTCCCTACATGTTTCTCGCCTATCCCAGCAGAGTCCAGCTGTTACGGCATTACAGAACTCCCTACATGTTTCTCGCCTATCCCAGCAGAGTCCAGTTGTTACGGCATTACAGAACTCCCTACATGTTTCTCGCCTATCCCAGCAGAGTCCAGCTGTTACGGCATTACAGAACTCCCTACATGTTTCTCGCCTATCCCAGCAGAGTCCAGCTGTTACGGCATTACAGAACTCCCTACATGTTTCTCGCCTATCCCAGCAGAGTCCAGCTGTTACGGCATTACAGAACTCCCTACATGTTTCTCGGCTATCCCAGCAGAGTCCAGCTGTTACGGTATTACAGAACTCCCTACATGTTTCTCGCCTATCCCAGCAGAGTCCAGCTGTTACGCCATTACAGAACTCCCTACATGTTTCTCGCCTATCCCAGCAGAGTCCAGCTGTTACGGCATTACAGAACTCCCTACATGTTTCTCGGCTATCCCAGCAGAGTCCAGCTGTTACGGCATTACAGAACTCCCTACATGTTTCTCGGCTATCCCAGCAGAGTCCAGCTGTTACGGCATTACAGAACTCCCTACATGTTTCTCGCCTATCCCAGCAGAGTCCAGCTGTTACGGCATTACAGAACTCCCTACATGTTTCTCGCCTATCCCAGCATAGTCCAGCTGTTACGGCATTACAGAACTCCCTACATGTTTCTCGGCTATCCCAGCAGAGTCCAGCTGTTACGGCATTACAGAACTCCCTACATGTTTCTCGCCTATCCCAGCAGAGTCCAGCTGTTACGGCATTACAGAACTCCCTACATGTTTCTCGCCTATCCCAGCAGAGTCCAGCTGTTACGGCATTACAGAACTCCCTACATGTTTCTCGCCTATCCCAGCAGAGTCCAGCAGTTACGGCATTACAGAACTCCCTACATGTTTCTCGGCTATCCCAGCAGAGTCCAGCTGTTACGGTATTACAGAACTCCCTACATGTTTCTCGGCTATCCCAGCAGAGTCCATCTGTTACGGCATTACAGAACTCCCTACATGTTTCTCGCCTATCCCAGCAGAGTCCATCTGTTACGGCATTACAGAACTCCCTACATGTTTCTCGGCTATCCCAGCAGAGTCCATCTGTTACGGCATTACAGAACTCCCTACATGTTTCTCGGCTATCCCAGCAGAGTCCATCTGTTACGGCATTACAGAACTCCCTACATGTTTCTCGGCTATCCCAGCAGAGTCCAGCTGTTACGGCATTACAGAACTCCCTACATGTTTCTCGGCTATCCCAGCAGAGTCCAGCTGTTACGGCATTACAGAACTCCCTACATGTTTCTCGGCTATCCCAGCAGAGTCCAGCTGTTACGGTATTACAGAACTCCCTACATGTTTCTCGGCTATCCCAGCAGAGTCCAGCTGTTACGGCATTACAGAACTCCCTACATGTTTCTCGGCTATCCCAGCAGAGTCCAGCTGTTACGGCATTACAGAACTCCCTACATGTTTCTCGGCTATCCCAGCAGAGTCCAGCTGTTACGGTATTACAGAACTCCCTACATGTTTCTCGGCTATCCCAGCAGAGTCCAGCTGTTACGGCATTACAGAACTCCCTACATGTTTCTCGGCTATCCCAGCAGAGTCCAGCTGTTACGGCATTACAGAACTCCCTACATGTTTCTCGGCTATCCCAGCAGAGTCCAGCTGTTACGGCATTACAGAACTCCCTACATGTTTCTCGGCTATCCCAGCAGAGTCCAGCTGTTACGGCATTACAGAACTCCCTACATGTTTCTCGGCTATCCCAGCAGAGTCCAGCTGTTACGGTATTACAGAACTCCCTACATGTTTCTCGGCTATCCCAGCAGAGTCCAGCTGTTACGGCATTACAGAACTCCCTACATGTTTCTCGGCTATCCCAGCAGAGTCCATCTGTTACGGCATTACAGAACTCCCTACATGTTTCTCGGCTATCCCAGCAGAGTCCAGCTGTTACGGCATTACAGAACTCCCTACATGTTTCTCGGCTATCCCAGCAGAGTCCAGCTGTTACGGTATTACAGAACTCCCTACATGTTTCTCGGCTATCCCAGCAGAGTCCAGCTGTTACGGTATTACAGAACTCCCTACATGTTTCTCGCCTATCCCAGCAGAGTCCAGCTGTTACGCCATTACAGAACTCCCTACATGTTTCTCGCCTATCCCAGCAGAGTCCAGCTGTTACGGCATTACAGAACTCCCTACATGTTTCTCGCCTATCCCAGCAGAGTCCAGCTGTTACGGCATTACAGAACTCCCTACATGTTTCTCGCCTATCCCAGCAGAGTCCAGCTGTTACGGCATTACAGAACTCCCTACATGTTTCTCGGCTATCCCAGCAGAGTCCAGCTGTTACGGCATTACAGAACTCCCTACATGTTTCTCGCCTATCCCAGCAGAGTCCAGCTGTTACGGCATTACAGAACTCCCTACATGTTTCTCGCCTATCCCAGCAGAGTCCAGCTGTTACGGCATTTCAGAACTCCCTACATGTTTCTCGCCTATCCCAGCAGAGTCCAGCTGTTTCGGCATTACAGAACTCCCTACATGTTTCTCGGCTATCCCAGCAGAGTCCAGCTGTTACGGTATTACAGAACTCCCTACATGTTTCTCGGCTATCCCAGCAGAGTCCATCTGTTACGGCATTACAGAACTCCCTACATGTTTCTCGCCTATCCCAGCAGAGTCCAGCTGTTACGGCATTACAGAACTCCCTACATGTTTCTCGGCTATCCCAGCAGAGTCCATCTGTTACGGCATTACAGAACTCCCTACATGTTTCTCGGCTATCCCAGCAGAGTCCAGCTGTTACGGCATTACAGAACTCCCTACATGTTTCTCGGCTATCCCAGCAGAGTCCAGCTGTTACGGCATTACAGAACTCCCTACATGTTTCTCGGCTATCCCAGCAGAGTCCAGCTGTTACGGTATTACAGAACTCCCTACATGTTTCTCGGCTATCCCAGCAGAGTCCAGCTGTTACGGCATTACAGGACTCCCTACATGTTTCTCGGCTATCACAGCAGAGTCCATCTGTTACGGCATTACAGAACTCCCTACATGTTTCTCGGCTATCCCAGCAGAGTCCAGCTGTTACGGCATTACAGAACTCCCTACATGTTTCTCGGCTATCCCAGCAGAGTCCAGCTGTTACGGCATTACAGAACTCCCTACATGTTTCTCGGCTATCCCAGCAGAGTCCAGCTGTTACGGCATTACAGAACTCCCTACATGTTTCTCGGCTATCCCAGCAGAGTCCAGCTGTTACGGTATTACAGAACTCCCTACATGTTTCTCGGCTATCCCAGCAGAGTCCAGCTGTTACGGTATTACAGAACTCCCTACATGTTTCTCGGCTATCCCAGCAGAGTCCAGCTGTAACGGTATTACAGAACTCCCTACATGTTTCTCGGCTATCCCAGCAGAGTCCATCTGTTACGGCATTACAGAACGTTCTACATGTTTCTCGGCTATCCCAGCAGAACCAGCTGTAACGTTGTGTGCGTGCGTGACTCTTAATGTGCGTCACCCTGACCGAGACTGTTCCAGACTTCACCGGTCCGCGCGCGCTGTGTTCAAGGCCGCAAGCAATTACGCTCTAGTGTTTTCTAGTAGTGTTGACGGGTAATATGGATTATTCTGGAATCTCAGCGGGGTATAAATATAAGCATTCAGCGACGCTGAGTTTCAGTTTTAGTGGCGATTTATTCCAGCGAGGTTCGAAGTATTTTGGCCAAGTATTATGTTTTTTTATAATTGTGCGGGACTCTATTAGTTGGCATTATTATTTGTGTGGACAGATTAACTTCAATTATTGTACGAGTATACTCTTGTTGAACAACTTGTTGATTATAAACGGTTAATTGTGATAATTAAAGCTGGTGATTAGTGACTTCATTAGTGTCTTGTATTTCGTTTTCCACTGTACCATACGACGATCAAGGAGACCGTCGTAACCATAATAATTCCTGACCAACGTAAAGAGCTGACAGTGGTTATATTATAATATTTTTTTTAAGATTGTTAAGATTATGTTAAAGGAAACCGCACTAAGACAAAGAGAAAAAAGCGGCTTGTTTTTGTATGAAGATAGTCTAGATAGACCTATTAAACAATTTTTAACTTCAAATAATAACAAATAACAGCGAATTTGAGACAAAAGTAATAATTTAAAAAAAAAATTAAATCATGATATAGAAGGCAGGCCAAGAGTCGTTGTCAGTTCACCTGCTACGAGACGTCTTAATGTCATACAAAAGAAAATGTTTGTACTCTTCTCGATGGTGGGAGCGATGCCGAGACATATCGAGATTCAGCAACATTTTTAACATGATAATGTTTTTAGGCTGGGGGTCATTCCACAAAAATGTAACGTTATCGAAAAATGTAACGCTTCCACACTTTCGATTCCCCACAGTCTAGAAATTTGATATGTAAACGCATCAAGACAGAAATAATCGCTGCTTACATTGAGTTTAGCAAACGTTTTAGTGAGAATAAATTTGGTTTTACATGCTCTGTTTGTGATCGTCTGTGGTTTGGAAATGATTTACGTAATCCACCAAACGTAATCCACATTATACGTTTCAAAAGCCTAAAAACATTATCATGTTTCGATGTTTCGGTTTCGTCGAAATTCTTTAAGAGCTTTTTTTTAGCCTAAAATAATCTAATTATAACACTACCGGCTCGGAACACAAAGTTTTATATTGGTAACACTTTAAATTCTTCCTTAGCCTGAACCAGTTTTCGTTTTCTATAAGCTTCGTCAGAGGCTACCACTAGGAGCGCTGTCCGTCTTGTTCTTAACGACAGTGCAGTCTTTTAAAAGATCGATGTTGTGTGTGTCTGTGTGTGTGTATGTGGGGGGGGGTGATATGTTCGAATAACATGTGTGATTTTAATTGTGTCTGTTTGTTTAGGATGTCGTGGTGGTGAGCCCATAAAAACGACATTCTGAACTCAGTGTTATACTTATAATTAGTTAATCAACGGACATGTCGTGGACAACAAAATCCAAGAACTAAAATAATCCTTTTGTTAAGCTAAAACACGCCACTTTTGCTCTTTGACCTCTACGGCAGAAAAAAAAGCATGACCAATAATATGACCAGAAGCGATAATGAACGCTGCTGTGGATGCTACCGCAAACCGTGTGCCCTTCAATTCCGGGCCAGTAATTGGAAACTATTACACGTGTATAAAACCATGTACAAATGGATTATGCGGTTCAAGAAAACGTGGTTTACAAGGAATTACTGTAAGTTATGCATTTTTTGTACAAGTACAGTAACTTTTATGTTAATATTTATAGAATTATTGTAAACTAAGAAGTAATTAAGATAATCACTTTTTCGTGTTAAATTAAGTAAAATTTTCTTGAAATTGCTATTATCAGCCGGGCTGTTAGGCCGTGGTCCACAGTTGTTGCTGTTGACAAACGTTTCGGCCCCGCCATCATCAGTGGCTAAGATTGGCACGGAGACCGCCAATTCATCTCATAGATGAGGTGGAGACTATGTATTTTGCCTGAGAAGGTCCACTTACATAAACTTTTGTACCAGCATGATATAAAGCATCAGCCAATCAGCATCAAGTGCTATCTGATTGGCTTAGGAGCACAGCATGCCAAATCCTTTAAATAGCAAGTTTTCTCCCCTTCGATTCATGAATAGATGTTTCACTGATGATGGCGTCCAATGGTGGGCCCGAAACGTTTGTCAACAGCAACAACTGTGGGCCACGGCCTAACAGCCCGGCAGATAGTAACAATTTCAACAATGTTGAAGCTGCCAATTAAAGCTTAAGAACTTGCATAAGTAAAGCTGTCTGAGGATACTATCACCATCACGGTGGTCCGTAGTTATCAGATTAAACACCAAGTTTCACATTAATCTGATGTGAAAAGCTACTAAATTTATTATACCTGTGTAAATTACTGTAATACAACAAGTATTTAGGGGTGAAAATTACGGCCAGTGGAAAGAAAGACAAAGAAATATAATCCAGAATTAATTTTGGGAAAATGCCTATCCCTACATTAAATAGAAACCTGTGGGATAATAAAATTACAGCAGAAACTAAAACCAAAATATTTAAACCGTTGTTAGACGTTTATCATGACTTACGGCTCAGAAGTTTGGACTACTAATAAACACACAAGAACAAAATTAATGACAGCAGAGATGGATTTTTAGAGACGTTCGGCAAGAGTAACCAGACGTGAAAAAATTAGAAATGAAAGCAATAAGGACGGCATGCATGTGAAAAATTGAATTGTTGATTTTATCCAAACAAAAAAATTACAATGGTATGGACAGACGAAAAGAATGGCTCAGGAAAGATTGAAAAGGAGAGTGGAAGATGGACCCGACCAGGAAGGAGGAAAAGAGGAATACCACCTATCACCTGGATAGAAGAAATACAGACTATATTGAGGGAACGAGAAATTGAAGCTCTTTGGATGGACAAGCAGCAGTGGAAGATGAGAATTCAATCACTTCTGTAATCTTTGGTTCCGGATAATATGTAAAGTTTGTACAGCCGGAAATAATAATAATATAAATCTGATTTACATATTACAAGACTTCATTTTTCTACTACAGAAAACTCTGTTTTAACAATATTGTCCACCTTTTCCTTGCCCTCACCATCTTCTCCTCAAAAAACTCATATTCTAATTCTACAAACAGAAATAAAATAGAAACAGACTGCTTTCTTCAGACGTTTTTGCATGTTTTTGTGGCTCTGAAAACGCGTGAATGCTGACGTAAATACTATAGAATGTTGTTTTCATGTAAAAACCTATCTCATTCTACAATAATTTATGCGCATTCCGTGTACAGTTTGTGTAAAACATTTCCTTAAAGAGTCATTAAGGTAAAAAATTAAACAGTACACTAACGACCTCTCGAAGACTGCATAATTTAATAGAATAGAATTCAGTTGTGTAATACTAACATACATGCATACATAAGTGGCCGACTGAAGCAAAACCTGAATTATATGCGTCTCTATCTCCGTCTGTGTCACTGTTCACTGAGCATTCGGACACGCCTTACGTGAGTAATGAGTCACCTCTGAATCACCTGCCCAGGATTCGTAACAAATTGTGCGCGCTTCGTATTAATTCCTAAGGTTTTGTGGAAATCATCCTCGAAAAAATACATAATACAAATGCAGTTATGAATCTATAGTTTCTTTAGTAATAGTCCTTTATTTGTTTCTTCTCTCGGATTTTTTCTTTAACTTTATACACATTTTTCACAGGATTTTTAATTATTTTTCTACACGAAAATTTCAATCGTTAGTTAAATAAATTCAGCCGAGGCTTGTCAGAATATAACAGATCCTGCCAATACCTAGTATATGCAGACGACGTGGTAATTATGGCAAGAACAAGACAAGCATATCAGGAATGCAAAAGTGAGGGGTAAAAGGCCGGATTAAAAATAAATGAAGAGA
This sequence comes from Magicicada septendecula, assembly GCA_034769895.1. Taxonomy (NCBI): domain Eukaryota; kingdom Metazoa; phylum Arthropoda; class Insecta; order Hemiptera; family Cicadidae; genus Magicicada; species Magicicada septendecula. The sequence continues at coordinate 47,569,887 of CM068373.1, forward strand.
AAAGGAAGTATATTCTGATGACGAGGAATGCAAAAGAGAGAAAGGAAGAATAAGAATAGGCAACCACAGTTTTGAGGAGATCCAAGAATTTAAATATCTCGGAAGCACAATTACAGAGAATAATGAAACAAACGCAGAAATAAAACCAAAGTAGTAGCAGGAAACAGAAGCTACTACGCATTAAACAATATATTCCAGTCGAGGAATGTATCAAAAAATGTCAAAAACAAAATATACAACACAGTAATCAGACCCATAGTAACATATGCAAGCAAGACATGGGTAGGCCTACATAAGTTAGAAGATATAAAAAACCTTGGTGTTTTCGAGAGGAATATTTTGAGAAGAATTTATGGAGCAGTGTGGGACGGAGAGATGTGGAGGATAAGAAAGGATCGTAAACTAAGAGACCTTTGTGGAGAAGCGGACATAGTTGCGGCAGTGAAGGCTGAGATGGTTGGGGCACGTGGTGAGAATGAGAAGTGATCGAGGCCCAAAAGTAGCATTGGAAATGACACCGGAGTGAGTAAGGAGAAGAGGACGTCCGAGGAGAAGGTGGTATGAAGATGTGGAAGGGGATTTGAGGGAGATGCAAGTGACAGGTTGGAGGAGTAAGGTTCTGCACAGAGAAGAATGGAGGAGAATCATTTCAGCAGGCCAGAGTTCTGCAGGCACCGTAGTGCCAGAAGAAGGAGAAGAAGGCTTGTCAGAAATAAGTAAAAGAATTTTTAGAATTCAGTTTAGATAAAAATAGGAAAGAATTTGTCATCAGAGTTTCAATTAACCAAAGATTTAAGTCCATCACCCACACACTTTTCAAAATTTATACGGAGAAATTAACAGAGACTTGGGAAAAAGTGCAGGAACATGGGAATTCCACTTGATGGTAATAGAGTTTAATCATTATAGTGTACTGATGACAAATTATTTTTGGCTGAAGACTTTGCAGACATAGAGCTCATGAAGAAGGAAGTCCACCAGGAAGAAGGAAAAGAGGAAGACCACCTGGATAGAAGAAATTAAGATTGAGGGAAAGAGAAATTAAAGAAGATCTTTAGATGGACAAGCAGCAGTGGAAGAATTAAATCAGTTCTGTAATCTTTGGAATAAAAATAAAAATTTAGATAAAATTTAATTCCTAAAAAACGGTAAAAGAGATGAAAGTCCATAACCGAAACAAAAGCAAATTGTCAAATCTTACTTATTATGAAACGTTTATCTTATTGAATTATACGAAATTTTAATTACTTATCTATCATGTTTTCCTCACCACTTAATAAAATTTGTTAACTGGAAAAAACGTTAGTTGATTCATCAGTTTTCATTGTTTTTATGAAAGCGACAATACTGGATAAAAGGGGTAGGAACTTACGTTCTTGCTAAAATGACAACTGACTTCAAGTCGACGGAAATCAAGAGAACAGAGATGAAGGTCGTTAGAAAGAACTAATAGGCCCTACTCTAATTTGTAGCACACAAGGATATTACTGTGTACAGTTAAAAGTGTGTAGCTATCTCTAGTATTAAGTAATACAAGTAACAACCTTACACCATAAAACAGAGTGAGACTAATATTCCTACCGACTAATGCGAAGAACATAAGCTACATTACGAAGCAGGTATCCCCGAAGAATAACAACAACAACAACAATGTGGTGGTGGTGTCTTTCAGTGTGACCTCTGCGATGTAACAATATTATCGAACAACACGCTTAGCCATCGATAAACAATAATTATCCACGCTCTAATACTCGGAAACCGAAACTAAAGTGGAGATTTAAACTCCGACTGTGAAAAACCAAGAACTGAAAAAACTTCAGAAGAAAGATGGGCAGAAGAAAGGAGGAGAAGCTCGCCAGATTCAGACACCATTAGAAAGTGCCCGAATTTCTTTTACGTGTCCTACAAGTATGAGAAAAATGTTTTGAAAAGTAAAATACATCTGTTACGTGATTGGCCAAGAGTTCAAGAATCAAACCTCAGCAATCCGATCGCTTGTAATAAAAAACACAATCATTTATCAACGCATTTATCAACTTGTAATCAATATAGCCATTTAAGAAAGACTACAAGAAATGGTACCAAAACGTCGGGCTGCCATACAAAGATCGACCACGGCTCACATCCATAACCGAAACAAAAGCAAATTATCAAAACTTACTTATTATGAAACGTTTATCTATTGCTTAAAATTTTAATTACTCATTTATCATGTTTTCCTCAGCATTAAAAAAATTGTTAATTGGAAAAAACGCGACAGAAACGTTATTTTTTTTAAGAACGCGACAATACTGGATAAAGGGGGTAAGAACCTACGTCTTGCCAAACTGACAACTGACTTGAGGCAGTTTCTGACAGTAACATGCAGGGCACTCCGCTTTTCTCTTACTGGGTCTGCCCACACACTGTGTCCTATAGGTTTGTATTCCCAGACTTGTTTGACCAGACTGGAATGTGACTGACTTGAGGCATTCTCCGACAGTAACATGTACGGCACTCTGCTTTTCTCTTCCTGGGTCTGCCCACACACTGTGTCCTATAGGTTTGTATTTACGGACTTGTTTGACCAGACTGGAATGTGACTGACTTGAGGCATTCTCCGACAGTAACATGTACGGCACTCTGCTTTTCTCTTCCTGGGTCTGCCCACACACTGTGTCCTATAGGTTTGTATTTACGGACTTGTTTGACCAGACTCGAATGTGACTGACTTGAGGCATTCTCCGACAGTAACATGCACAGCACTCTGCTTTTCTCTTCCTGGGTCTGCCCACACACTGTGTCCTATAGGTTTGTATTCCCAGACTTGTTTGACCAGACTGGAATGTGACTGACTTGAGGCATTCTCCTACAGCAGCATGTACGGCACTCTGCTTTTCTCTTCCTGGGTCTGCCCACACACTGTGTCCTATAGGTTTGTATTTACGGACTTGTTTGACCAGACTCTAATGTGACTGACTTGAGGCATTCTCCGACAGTAACATGTACGGCACTCTGCTTTTCTCTTCCTGGGTCTGCCCACACACTGTGTCCTATAGGTTTGTATTTACGGACTTGTTTGACCAGACTCTAATGTGACTGACTTGAGGCATTCTCCGACAGTAACATGTACGGCACTCTGCTTTTCTCTTCCTGGGTCTGCCCACACACTGTGTCCTATAGGTTTGTATTTACGGACTTGTTTGACCAGACTCTAATGTGACTGACTTGAGGCATTCTCCGACAGTAACATGTACGGCACTCTGCTTTTCTCTTCCTGGGTCTGCCCACACACTGTGTCCTATAGGTTTGTATTTACGGACTTGTTTGACCAGACTCTAATGTGACTGACTTGAGGCATTCTCCGACAGTAACATGCACAGCACTCTGCTTTTCTCTTCCTGGGTCTGCCCACACACTGTGTCCTATAGGTTTGTATTCCCAGACTTGTTTGACCAGACTGGAATGTGACTGACTTGAGGCATTCTCCTACAGCAGCATGTACGGCACTCTGCTTTTCTCTTCCTGGGTCTGCCCACACACTGTGTCCTATAGGTTTGTATTTACGGACTTGTTTGACCAGACTCTAATGTGACTGACTTGAGGCATTCTCCGACAGTAACATGTACGGCACTCTGCTTTTCTCTTCCTGGGTCTGCCCACACACTGTGTCCTATAGGTTTGTATTTACGGACTTGTTTGACCAGACTCTAATGTGACTGACTTGAGGCATTCTCCGACAGTAACATGTACGGCACTCTGCTTTTCTCTTCCTGGGTCTGCCCACACACTGTGTCCTATAGGTTTGTATTTACGGACTTGTTTGACCAGACTGGAATGTGACTGACTTGAGGCATTCTCCGACAGTAACATGTACGGCACTCTGCTTTTCTCTTCCTGGGTCTGCCCACACACTGTGTCCTATAGGTTTGTATTTACGGACTTGTTTGACCAGACTGGAATGTGACTGACTTGAGGCATTCTCCGACAGTAACATGCACAGCACTCTGCTTTTCTCTTCCTGGGTCTGCCCACACACTGTGTCCTATAGGTTTGTATTTACGGACTTGTTTGACCAGACTCGAATGTGACTGACTTGAGGTATTCTCCGACAGTAACATGCACAGCACTCTGCTTTTCTCTTCCTGGGTCTGCCCACACACTGTGTCCTATAGGTTTGTATTTACGGACTTGTTTGACCAGACTCGAATGTGGCTGACTTGAGGTATTCTCCTACAGCAGCATGTACGGCACTCTGCTTTTCTCTTCCTGGGTCTGCCCACACACTGTGTCCTATAGGTTTGTATTTACGGACTTGTTTGACCAGACTCTAATGTGACTGACTTGAGGCATTCTCCGACAGTAACATGTACGGCACTCTGCTTTTCTCTTCCTGGGTCTGCCCACACACTGTGTCCTATAGGTTTGTATTTACGGACTTGTTTGACCAGACTCGAATGTGGCTGACTTGAGGTATTCTCCTACAGCAGCATGTACGGCACTCTGCTTTTCTCTTCCTGGGTCTGCCCACACACTGTGTCCTATAGGTTTGTATTTACGGACTTGTTTGACCAGACTCGAATGTGGCTGACTTGAGGTATTCTCCTACAGCAGCATGTACGGCACTCTGCTTTTCTCTTCCTGGGTCTGCCCACACACTGTGTCCTATAGGTTTGTATTTACGGACTTGTTTGACCAGACTCGAATGTGGCTGACTTGAGGTATTCTCCTACAGCAGCATGTACGGCACTCTGCTTTTCTCTTCCTGGGTCTGCCCACACACTGTGTCCTATAGGTTTGTATTTACGGACTTGTTTGACCAGACTCGAATGTGGCTGACTTGAGGCATTCTCCGACAGTAACATGTACGGCACTCTGCTTTTCTCTTCCTGGGTCTGCCCACACACTGTGTCCTATAGGTTTGTATTTACGGACTTGTTTGACCAGACTCTAATGTGACTGACTTGAGGTATTCTCCGACAGTAACATGCACAGCACTCTGCTTTTCTCTTCCTGGGTCTGTCCACACACTGTGTCCTATAGGTTTGTATTTACGGACTTGTTTGACCAGACTCTAATGTGACTGACTTGAGGCATTCTCCGACAGTAACATGTACGGCACTCTGCTTTTCTCTTCCTGGGTCTGCCCACACACTGTGTCCTATAGGTTTGTATTTACGGACTTGTTTGACCAGACTCGAATGTGACTGACTTGAGGCATTCTCCGACAGTAACATGTACGGCACTCTGCTTTTCTCTTCCTGGGTCTGCCCACACACTGTGTCCTATAGGTTTGTATTTACGGACTTGTTTGACCAGACTGGAATGTGACTGACTTGAGGCATTCTCCGACAGTAACATGCACAGCACTCTGCTTTTCTCTTCCTGGGTCTGCCCACACACTGTGTCCTATAGGTTTGTATTTACGGACTTGTTTGACCAGACTCGAATGTGACTGACTTGAGGTATTCTCCGACAGTAACATGCACAGCACTCTGCTTTTCTCTTCCTGGGTCTGCCCACACACTGTGTCCTATAGGTTTGTATTTACGGACTTGTTTGACCAGACTCGAATGTGGCTGACTTGAGGTATTCTCCTACAGCAGCATGTACGGCACTCTGCTTTTCTCTTCCTGGGTCTGCCCACACACTGTGTCCTATAGGTTTGTATTTACGGACTTGTTTGACCAGACTCGAATGTGGCTGACTTGAGGTATTCTCCTACAGCAGCATGTACGGCACTCTGCTTTTCTCTTCCTGGGTCTGCCCACACACTGTGTCCTATAGGTTTGTATTTACGGACTTGTTTGACCAGACTCGAATGTGACTGACTTGAGGCATTCTCCGACAGTAACATGTACGGCACTCTGCTTTTCTCTTCCTGGGTCTGCCCACACACTGTGTCCTATAGGTTTGTATTTACGGACTTGTTTGACCAGACTCGAATGTGACTGACTTGAGGCATTCTCCGACAGTAACATGTACGGCACTCTGCTTTTCTCTTCCTGGGTCTGCCCACACACTGTGTCCTATAGGTTTGTATTTACGGACTTGTTTGACCAGACTCGAATGTGGCTGACTTGAGGTATTCTCCTACAGCAGCATGTACGGCACTCTGCTTTTCTCTTCCTGGGTCTGCCCACACACTGTGTCCTATAGGTTTGTATTTACGGACTTGTTTGACCAGACTCGAATGTGACTGACTTGAGGCATTCTCCGACAGTAACATGTACGGCACTCTGCTTTTCTCTTCCTGGGTCTGCCCACACACTGTGTCCTATAGGTTTGTATTTACGGACTTGTTTGACCAGACTCGAATGTGGCTGACTTGAGGTATTCTCCTACAGCAGCATGTACGGCACTCTGCTTTTCTCTTCCTGGGTCTGCCCACACACTGTGTCCTATAGGTTTGTATTTACGGACTTGTTTGACCAGACTCGAATGTGACTGACTTGAGGCATTCTCCGACAGTAACATGTACGGCACTCTGCTTTTCTCTTCCTGGGTCTGCCCACACACTGTGTCCTATAGGTTTGTATTTACGGACTTGTTTGACCAGACTCGAATGTGGCTGACTTGAGGCATTCTCCTACAGCAGCATGTACGGCACTCTGCTTTTCTCTTCCTGGGTCTGCCCACACACTGTGTCCTATAGGTTTGTATTTACGGACTTGTTTGACCAGACTCGAATGTGACTGACTTGAGGCATTCTCCGACAGTAACATGTACGGCACTCTGCTTTTCTCTTCCTGGGTCTGCCCACACACTGTGTCCTATAGGTTTGTATTTACGGACTTGTTTGACCAGACTCGAATGTGGCTGACTTGAGGTATTCTCCTACAGCAGCATGTACGGCACTCTGCTTTTCTCTTCCTGGGTCTGCCCACACACTGTGTCCTATAGGTTTGTATTTACGGACTTGTTTGACCAGACTCGAATGTGACTGACTTGAGGCATTCTCCGACAGTAACATGTACGGCACTCTGCTTTTCTCTTCCTGGGTCTGCCCACACACTGTGTCCTATAGGTTTGTATTTACGGACTTGTTTGACCAGACTCGAATGTGGCTGACTTGAGGCATTCTCCTACAGCAGCATGTACGGCACTCTGCTTTTCTCTTCCTGGGTCTGCCCACACACTGTGTCCTATAGGTTTGTATTTACGGACTTGTTTGACCAGACTCGAATGTGACTGACTTGAGGCATTCTCCTACAGTAACATGTACGGCACTCTGCTTTTCTCTTCCTGGGTCTGCCCACACACTGTGTCCTATAGGTTTGTATTTACGGACTTGTTTGACCAGACTGGAATGTGACTGACTTGAGGCATTCTCCGACAGTAACATGCACAGCACTCTGCTTTTCTCTTCCTGGGTCTGCCCACACACTGTGTCCTATAGGTTTGTATTTACGGACTTGTTTGACCAGACTCGAATGTGGCTGACTTGAGGCATTCTCCTACAGCAGCATGTACGGCACTCTGCTTTTCTCTTCCTGGGTCTGCCCACACACTGTATCCTATAGGTTTGTATTTACGGACTTGTTTGACCAGACTGGAATGTGACTGACTTGAGGCATTCTCCGACAGTAACATGCACAGCACTCTGCTTTTCTCTTCCTGGGTCTGCCCACACACTGTGTCCTATAGGTTTGTATTTACGGACTTGTTTGACCAGACTCGAATGTGACTGACTTGAGGCATTCTCCGACAGTAACATGTACGGCACTCTGCTTTTCTCTTCCTGGGTCTGCCCACACACTGTGTCCTATAGGTTTGTATTTACGGACTTGTTTGACCAGACTCGAATGTGGCTGACTTGAGGTATTCTCCTACAGCAGCATGTACGGCACTCTGCTTTTCTCTTCCTGGGTCTGCCCACACACTGTGTCCTATAGGTTTGTATTTACGGACTTGTTTGACCAGACTCGAATGTGACTGACTTGAGGCATTCTCCGACAGTAACATGTACGGCACTCTGCTTTTCTCTTCCTGGGTCTGCCCACACACTGTGTCCTATAGGTTTGTATTTACGGACTTGTTTGACCAGACTCGAATGTGGCTGACTTGAGGTATTCTCCTACAGCAGCATGTACGGCACTCTGCTTTTCTCTTCCTGGGTCTGCCCACACACTGTGTCCTATAGGTTTGTATTTACGGACTTGTTTGACCAGACTCGAATGTGACTGACTTGAGGCATTCTCCGACAGTAACATGTACGGCACTCTGCTTTTCTCTTCCTGGGTCTGCCCACACACTGTGTCCTATAGGTTTGTATTTACGGACTTGTTTGACCAGACTCGAATGTGGCTGACTTGAGGCATTCTCCTACAGCAGCATGTACGGCACTCTGCTTTTCTCTTCCTGGGTCTGCCCACACACTGTGTCCTATAGGTTTGTATTTACGGACTTGTTTGACCAGACTCGAATGTGACTGACTTGAGGCATTCTCCGACAGTAACATGTACGGCACTCTGCTTTTCTCTTCCTGGGTCTGCCCACACACTGTGTCCTATAGGTTTGTATTTACGGACTTGTTTGACCAGACTCGAATGTGGCTGACTTGAGGTATTCTCCTACAGCAGCATGTACGGCACTCTGCTTTTCTCTTCCTGGGTCTGCCCACACACTGTGTCCTATAGGTTTGTATTTACGGACTTGTTTGACCAGACTCGAATGTGACTGACTTGAGGCATTCTCCGACAGTAACATGTACGGCACTCTGCTTTTCTCTTCCTGGGTCTGCCCACACACTGTGTCCTATAGGTTTGTATTTACGGACTTGTTTGACCAGACTCGAATGTGGCTGACTTGAGGCATTCTCCTACAGCAGCATGTACGGCACTCTGCTTTTCTCTTCCTGGGTCTGCCCACACACTGTGTCCTATAGGTTTGTATTTACGGACTTGTTTGACCAGACTGGAATGTGACTGACTTGAGGCATTCTCCGACAGTAACATGCACAGCACTCTGCTTTTCTCTTCCTGGGTCTGCCCACACACTGTGTCCTATAGGTTTGTATTTACGGACTTGTTTGACCAGACTGGAATGTGACTGACTTGAGGCATTCTCCGACAGTAACATGCACAGCACTCTGCTTTTCTCTTCCTGGGTCTGCCCACACACTGTGTCCTATAGGTTTGTATTTACGGACTTGTTTGACCAGACTCGAATGTGGCTGACTTGAGGCATTCTCCTACAGCAGCATGTACGGCACTCTGCTTTTCTCTTCCTGGGTCTGCCCACACACTGTATCCTATAGGTTTGTATTTACGGACTTGTTTGACCAGACTGGAATGTGACTGACTTGAGGCATTCTCCGACAGTAACATGCACAGCACTCTGCTTTTCTCTTCCTGGGTCTGCCCACACACTGTGTCCTATAGGTTTGTATTTACGGACTTGTTTGACCAGACTCGAATGTGACTGACTTGAGGTATTCTCCTACAGCAGCATGTACGGCACTCTGCTTTTCTCTTCCTGGGTCTGCCCACACACTGTATCCTATAGGTTTGTATTTACGGACTTGTTTGACCAGACTGGAATGTGACTGACTTGAGGCATTCTCCGACAGTAACATGCACAGCACTCTGCTTTTCTCTTCCTGGGTCTGCCCACACACTGTGTCCTATAGGTTTGTATTTACGGACTTGTTTGACCAGACTGGAATGTGACTGACTTGAGGCATTCTCCGACAGTAACATGCACAGCACTCTGCTTTTCTCTTCCTGGGTCTGCCCACACACTGTGTCCTATAGGTTTGTATTTACGGACTTGTTTGACCAGACTGGAATGTGACTGACTTGAGGCATTCTCCGACAGTAACATGCACAGCACTCTGCTTTTCTCTTCCTGGGTCTGCCCACACACTGTGTCCTATAGGTTTGTATTTACGGACTTGTTTGACCAGACTGGAATGTGGCTGACTTGAGGTATTCTCCGACAGTAACATGCACAGCACTCTGCTTTTCTCTTCCTGGGTCTGCCCACACACTGTGTCCTATAGGTTTGTATTTACGGACTTGTTTGACCAGACTCGAATGTGGCTGACTTGAGGTATTCTCCTACAGCAGCATGTACGGCACTCTGCTTTTCTCTTCCTGGGTCTGCCCACACACTGTGTCCTATAGGTTTGTATTTACGGACTTGTTTGACCAGACTCGAATGTGGCTGACTTGAGGTATTCTCCTACAGCAGCATGTACGGCACTCTGCTTTTCTCTTCCTGGGTCTGCCCACACACTGTGTCCTATAGGTTTGTATTTACGGACTTGTTTGACCAGACTGGAATGTGGCTGACTTGAGGTATTCTCCGACAGTAACATGCACAGCACTCTGCTTTTCTCTTCCTGGGTCTGCCCACACACTGTGTCCTATAGGTTTGTATTTACGGACTTGTTTGACCAGACTCGAATGTGGCTGACTTGAGGTATTCTCCTACAGCAGCATGTACGGCACTCTGCTTTTCTCTTCCTGGGTCTGCCCACACACTGTGTCCTATAGGTTTGTATTTACGGACTTGTTTGACCAGACTCGAATGTGGCTGACTTGAGGTATTCTCCTACAGCAGCATGTACGGCACTCTGCTTTTCTCTTCCTGGGTCTGCCCACACACTGTGTCCTATAGGTTTGTATTTACGGACTTGTTTGACCAGACTCGAATGTGACTGACTTGAGGCATTCTCCGACAGTAACATGTACGGCACTCTGCTTTTCTCTTCCTGGGTCTGCCCACACACTGTGTCCTATAGGTTTGTATTTACGGACTTGTTTGACCAGACTCGAATGTGGCTGACTTGAGGTATTCTCCTACAGCAGCATGTACGGCACTCTGCTTTTCTCTTCCTGGGTCTGCCCACACACTGTGTCCTATAGGTTTGTATTCCCAGACTTGTTTGACCAGACTGGAATGTGACTGACTTGAGGCATTCTCCGACAGTAACATGTACGGCACTCTGCTTTTCTCTTCCTGGGTCTGCCCACACACTGTGTCCTATAGGTTTGTATTCCCAGACTTGTTTGACCAGACTGGAATGTGACTGACTTGAGGCATTCTCCGACAGTAACATTTACGGCACTCTGCTTTTCTCTTCAGATATTCGCAGTGGCACTGGTTTGCGTGTCTTATCTACGAGGTCACTATGTTGATTCCTGATGTTATTAGACAATTCGTGACCAGATCATCTTTTCCTCCTGCCTCAAGTAAAAAAATACAATATAGAAGATTGGCTTGTTTCTTAGTACAGTATATTTACAACAACTGAAGAGAATAAATTAACCGGTATGAATGGCAAAGAATTGTGAACCAAACAAGTTACGGTATGCATCTACTATTAGCAGTAAAGAGTGAACAATAACTTAGGTAAATTGAAACAAACAATGATTGTAACCGTTTCTATGGATTTGCCAGGACCTTGAGAGTTTTTGGTCATTGAGCGCCTTGACTTCACTAAAGCTTGTTCAAAGTAAAAATGAGGAGAAGAAATTCTGTACGGAAAATATAGTTTGAATCTGATGAAAATTGAAGACGAACCATCATCATCATCATCATCATCTTCACAACTCGGCATATGCAAGGTGCTGCCTGTTCCGCCTTCGAAGATCCTCCAGCCTTCTTTTCCTAGGTCTACCCACACCCCTGTGTCCAATAGATTTGTATTTCCAGACTTGTTTGGCCAGTCTGGAATCAGATACTTTTTTAAAGTGTTTTTCTTCCGTTGTTTGTAATCTTTTAATTTTTCATCCAATTAAAAGACTTGTAAATCTTCTCTTATGGCCTCATTCTTTATACGGTCAAGATTAGAACACCTTTGAACTCCCCTTAAGAACGCCATTTCAGAGGAATGTATTTTATTCTCTTGTTTCTTGGTTGTTGTCGAATATTCACACCCATAGAACAGTACAGGGACTGCCATAAAACGTAAAACTTTAATTTTTATCTCGAAGAGCCTTGTGTCTAAAAATACTGTTAATTGTCCCACAGATTGTCTGGAACTTAGCTAACTTAAGATCAATATCATAATTCCTATCATAAACGATATCATGTCCCAAATAATTAAAATGGCTCACCTGGTCTAGAATTTAATCATTAATCATTATTTTTGTTCTTGTTGCTTCCTTCCCTCGAAATGCCACTACCTTGGTTTTTATAATGGAGATTTTCATATTCATATTTTATTGTTTCCAAATCTGATGAAGGAGACGAGCCATTTTAATTAATAAGGAAACAATTTACATTTGGCTAAAGTAAAATGTTACTAAAGAACAATGTAAAAAATTATATTGATTGCCCATTTAATAAGTTAAAAATTAAAACAAAATTTAAGTTCCAAATATTTCTACTAAGACAACGATATAAAAATATGAAGAAATACTCAAAAGAAAGGTCGACTATAAAATACATTACTACACTTTTGGCCTTACGACGAACTTAAAAATAAAATTTCTACGAGTCCAAAAAAAAACACACAAGCAATATTGTCAAGTTTAGAACACCGATAGAATATCTAAAGTAATTCTAATAAGGTGCTCCTAGTAATAATGAGAATTTTAAATTGAAAACAATGAATATTTAAAACACGAGTCAGGTTTTAAAAAGTGTAATGGCATAATCAATCACAACACGCTTGCATGAGAGTGAGGTGACGACGTAAGAAACAGAAATAATATAAACAAAACCCATGTTGATAAATAAGTTAGATAACTGAAACAAATTCTATTCCAATGACAACTCAATAATGTACATTATTCGTTTAAGATAATGCTACAAGTCGGGTTTTCATGTTTAGTTTGTTTTAAATTGATTTTCAGCATAATGCAACATGTTACCCAAACTTTAATGTTATTTTCCAAACGTTTTAAAGTGTTAATTCTACCTAAGCAATTTCAACTTTTAACTTATTTAAATCTTTACCTAATTTTAAAATTTTAGCTTTTTCTAATTTCAGCCTCTTTTGTTAACTTTAACTTAAAAATTAAAGGAATTTTCTGGACATCCAGTAATTAACCTTGAAAATTAACGAGGTTTGACCAAAAAGTTTGTGCAATTTTTAATTTCCACCGCTACAAGAGTCCGATTAAAAACTGTTTTTATGTGATGTCGGTACACATCTTAGTGACAATCGTCTAAACTTGTAGCGCTATTTGATCCATAGTTTAGTTTATACAACTAATTGCGTAAATCATCCTTAGGTGTATTCGCCGATTTTTTGTCATTCTACAATGCAAGATGAAGAACATGGATTAAATTTGTATAAAATGTGAGATAGACTGCTCTATCCAGATAAACGTCTTCAGAAGGCTTCTGGCGAGATTGCTCTGCGTGAACAAGCGGTTTACGAAAGAATAATTTATGAAAATTGGAGCTCAATAATGTGCCTGGACGCACGCCATTGCTTGTTAAGAATTGTGCCAGGCTAGGCAAAATAAAACGTCATAATGGTGACACGGCAACTGCCGTATTCCCCATATGTGTCCCAACGCGATCTATCCTCCTCCCACTAGATATAATTTCCACGAAAGGACAACGTTTTGCGACAGTTCAAGAGGGTAAAACGAAAATCGCTAAGCGAGCTCAAGGCATGCAAAAAGTGCATGCTTGAAATATTTTGAAGACTGCAAAATGGCTGGTTTAATCGTGTTACATTCGACTGAGACTACTTTGAAGGGGGCAGCCAGTATAAGTGCCGAATAATGAAGGGATAATTTTTAAAACAACACGAACTGCATGAACTTTTTGATCAAACCTCGTATCTCAATTCAGTCAAGCGATATAATCGGAAGTTCTGTGATTCATGTGCTTCTCATAATGTAATGTATTTAAAATCTCTTTACTTAGGATCACTAAATTATTGTTTTAAATAGACAATTGGACTCCACCGGACGATTAAGAATTATTGTTGTCAATGTACTTTCTATATGTTTTTATTTTTTACGGGCAAAATGTTGGGAAAAGAAGAAATGAAAGTTTTCTCTCGCTCTATCAAATTCGTCACGATCATATGAATATAAAATGCATATTATCATTGAATTTTAATATGAGTCTCAATACGATTCACTTATTCATTTAATATGATAATATGAATTTAAATTTTTTTCAGTTTTCGAGTTAATTAAGTAACCAGATTTGTTTTAGATCTCTTCTTTTATTAAAAGATTTTTTATCTTTATTCCTATTATTAAAATTTACAATGCACATTACATTCACAGGACTTGGCATTACATTTATTACATACTGTGAGCAGTGACAAGTTAAGGTTTATAATGTCCTTGTTATATATTTAGTTCAACAAAAAACAATCTTTCATGATCCGATTTGCTCTTATCATCAACAATTTTGTCACATATTTATTGTGCAGTCACTGAAACCTTATACAGATTATACTAAATACTAATATATACTAGAAAATAGATCCCTAATTTTTAAATTTAACCACAACTGAAATAATCCATTTTAACCTTAATTCACATCAATGATTGTAAGTAAGATATAATAGATATAATAATAAAAATAAATTATTATTAATAATACAAAATAATTAACCTATATATTTATGACAATCAATTTTCAACGTAAAATCAACACTTTCACATTCAACTAAATCTGACATACTCTTTGCAAATGAAAAGAAATTCATCATCATCAACCGTGGCTCTACAACCCTTGGTGGGTCTTGGCCTGCTCCAGGAGTCGATTCCATTCCTCCCTATTGCATGTCCTGGATTTCCAATTTCTTATGTTCAGCTTCCCGAGGTCCACCTCTATCTGGTCTTTGAATCTACTTCAGGGTCTACTACCCATTAGTTTCTGTTAGAAAACATGTTACGTAGGCTGTCCTTCCTCCATTCTCTCTATGTGTTCAACCCACCTTAGCCTGTATGTTTTGATTATCCTGACAATGTCCGGCTCTTTGTAAAGATGGTATAGTTCATAATTATAGCGCCTGCGCCACATTCCATTTTCTTGTACTCCTCTAAATATTGTTCTTAAAATCCGTCTTTCACATCACCCTAGAAGTCTCTCGCTATTTTTTGTCATTTTCCAGGTTTCTGAAGCATATGTCAGCACTGACCTCATAAGTGTTTTGTAGATTTTGCATTTCATGTTTCTTGAGATGAAGCTAGATGACAGCCGACAGGTGCTTTTTTAATCCATAAAATGTTTCATTTGCGAGATATATTCTTCTTCCTATTTCATTGTTCGTGTCGTTAGTGCTGTTTATCTGGGAACCAAATGAAAAGAAATTATTGTGCATTATTATTAACAAATTGTAAATATTATTTATAATTATTGTACATTATTGTGTTAACAATTTTTAGTAACAAGCAAAAAATGTATAATTTTACATCACAACTAAATCTAGCTATAGGCGTACTTTACAAACACAAATTAAATTTCTTCTGTTGATAGCATGATAGCATTTCGCGTAGTTAAAATTATTATTAATGATGTGCAGGATGATAAAGGTATCGAACTGACCTTTTATTCATTAGCCAATATTTCAAATGTTTGAGAAAAATTATAATAATTCCTGACAAAAACTAAAGAGCTGGCAGTTATTTAATAATTTTTGAAATCGTTAAGATTATGTTAAAGAAAAAACCGCTAAGACAAAGAGAAAAAGGCGGCTGGTTTTTCGTGTAGTTTACGTAGGCCTGTACAGCAATATACATTTTTTAACATGAAATAATAACAAGCAACGGCAAATATGAGAGCAAAGTTTTAATTAACAAAAAAAATCTTTAAATCAAGATATATATGACTAATAGTCGTTGTCAGTTCACCTGCCACAAAACGACTTAATGACATTCAGAAGAGAATGTTTGTATTCTGCTCGATAAAAAATTCAGAGACATTTACAGCCCAAAATAATTTGTTTTGTTTGTTTTGTATTTTTATTTCGCTAGGTAAACAATTGTAGACTCTAGGATGGATTGGAATTTAATTTCTCTAAGTAAAAAAATATATATTTATCATCATCATCTTCAAGGATTAAATCAAGAATGGTTTGTTCAGGTCTCAAATAGGCAAAGATTAGAGCTGGTCACTCAATCGCTTCTTCGGACGTCCCACACCTCTCCGTCCCCTCGGCTTATAGTTCTATAGTTGTTTGGGGATGCGGCAGTCATCCATTCGACAAAAATGTTCCCACCAATTCTGCCGATACTGGACGATCCTGTCGAGTATACTCATAATATTCAGTTCCTGCCGTATATCTCTGTTTCTTCTATAATAAATATATATTTATAAGAACGTAATTCCTATATCTAAAATTATTTATTAATAAGATAGACATGTATGTGTGTGTGGGGGGGGGATAATGTGCGGTAATTTACGGAGAGAGGTAAACAACATGAAACACACGCGCGAGAATAGAGAATTTCTTTGATTCTAGAACAGGAGGCTCAATGCCAAATGGTATCGCAAGAATGCTGAAAATCTACGACGACCTAAAGAGATCTTGACCACTGACACACATACGCTGCTGGAGAAATCGTTACTCGCAGCATGAAATTACACGCAGTGTGTATCTATCTTGTACATACCTCACCTACGTATCACCTGGTTCATTCATCTGTTCTTCTCTCACCACATACGCGCACTACCTCTTCGATCTTCCTTCTCTCACTGTTCTCCTCTTCATCTGGGAACTTAATCCTTTTATCACACTTCTCGACGTCCAATTTGTACCTGTCTTCCTTCCTGATTAAATTTCTCTGATTTGTTTTAGTTCTTCGCGTAGCTTCAGGTTTCTCTGTCTCTCTCTTCCTGACATGCGTTATTTACACTGAAATGAACGAAGTTAGCACAAAGTTTTTAAACTACAAAAAGTAGGCCACTATCTGTAATACCACTAATGTATTTGTGTGTGCGTTTGTGCGCGGTATTTAGTCTCAGGCTCACATTTCTCGTTGACTTATCAATCGCCTTATCTGTATCATCTAGAGAGTTCATCTGTAATTCTCTGAGTTGAAAGTAGACTGTTATTTTAATTTCTCTGTTTTTCTATTCTGTTTTTTAAGGAAGTCGGATAACCCGAGCTTCTCCATGTTAATTTGAGCAAATTTATATACATTTTTCTCAAAAAGTGGAAAAGATAGAGATGTAATTGGTTTTTTAGTTTAATGATCATACTATTCTCTACATTTTAAACAGAGGGTTTTTTATAATAATTTTAGAAAAAAGTGTTATGAATTTTTAAAACTTATGTTACAAAAAGTAAAAAAAAATAAAGTAATTTTTACATATTTATTAAATTAATGAGAATTTTACAAATCCCTCTGTTTAAAATGTAAAGCTAAGCATGTTAAACAAAACAAAAAAAGAATTTTGCAGTTATGTCTTACGGTTCCTGAAAAAAGTGTACCTTTAACTGAAAAAATTACATTTTTCAGGAAACACATTTAAAACAGACCTTACGCTATGGTTCTTAAAAACTGCCTTACTTTAATGCATCCCTACTCAATATGAAGGATTGTCTGGATCCTCTGCTCTACAAATGCATCTTCTAACTTCCTTTTGGATATGTGATTTTCTGACGACACTTTTTCTCTATTTCTTGAATCGCCTTTTCGGCTTTCTTGATTCTCGCATCATCCAAGTTTCAGGTTTCAGTGCTGCACAATAAATATGTGTTCTGCCCATTTTTGTTTTCAGTTTCCTAAGACGGCTGGCCATAGGTTTTTGTACATAGCCAACACACTCCAATATGGGCCATATATACTCCAAAACTCTGGGCCATATGGTTTGCGGATGCGGCAGTCATCCATTCGGCAAACATGTTCCCACCAATTCAGCCGATATTGGGCAATCCTGTCGAGTATACTCATAATATTCAGTTCCTGCCGTATATATGTGTTTCTTCTATGATCATAGAGAGTATACCCTGGCACGTGCCTGAGAAAGCTCATTTCAGCCGCTTGGACACGACAGGTTGAAAGTTTTCGTTAAAAAGTCCAATTCTCAGACCTAGAAAGAAGTATGGGAACGGGCATTACCTTGTAGAATTTTATGGGCGTTTCTTTAAGAGTTCGCCTGATGGTCCCGCACATAAAGTTGAACTTATGCAACTTATTCACAACGTCGTTGCTTGCATTAAAAGACTTGTAGCCCAAGTATTCAAAATTGCTGACTTGTTCCAGGGCAGTGTACCATCTATAACAATTTTTTCCCGTACGGGATCAGTTTCAACGAAAAGCCATTACCTTGGTCTTAAGTGTGGATATTTATAATCCAGAGTCTTTGCAGATTGGATTTCACAAATGTACACCCATCTGGAACCTGTTTTCCGAGTCCGACAGGATAGCACTACGAATTATGTTATAGTAAATATTTAAAAGTCAATAAAAGGAGTAAGTTTCAAATATGTAGACATTATTTTGTACTTTCTAATTCCCCGTTAGTATATAACAACAAAATGTTAATTAATATATAATACCGTTGTTTTGTTATAACAAGTGACTCGTAAATATTTCTTGCAGTTTTCAGTATTATAAATAGTTCTTCAAAAATGAACTACTTCTGAAAGTAAAATTATATTGTATTTTCACCTTTCACACGTTTCACTGAACACATCACCATCATCAGAGGGTTATAAATGAATTAACAAACAATTGAATTCATTTGATTTCAATATTTAAAAAAAAATTAAAATATTTGTTAATTTATTCATAAACCTCTGATGTTGCTGAGTTGATCAGTGAAACGTGCGTAAGGTGAAAATACAATACAATTTTACTTGCAGAAGCAGTTAATATTTGAAGAAATATTCATAATAATATATAACATTACATAGATGTGAAAAGGAGAATGTTATCCTTTGATAATCATTCCATTAAGTCTTATAGTGAACAGAGAGAAACAAAATTAAAAAGTCTAGTAAATAAAGTTAACTTTCTAATAAATGTGCTGCAGATGTAAAATTTCTATTTAATGGTCGGGGGGGGGGGGATGAGAGGCGTGTGCGCGTTAATATACTTTTAATGTGTTGATATTTAAGTTGCCTCCCAAAAAAAAAGATGCAAAAACTCTAGGTAAGTGACACACGGATTTGTCTGAAAAAGGAATGTTTCCGTGTAGGTAAAAAATTAGTAAGTCAAGTGGACCGGGTCACTTTCGCGTTGTGTGTGGCAACTGTTAATGAAGAAAAACAATTGACTTACCTTTTCTTGACAACAGATGTGTTTTAATGAGCGGAAACACGCACTCTTATAAGCAAGAGTGACATGTAGTTTGTTCTGTGCAATTTTGAGTATGTCATTTTAAAAGTTGCAAATAATTAAAACTATAAATAATAACATTGCCAACCTGTCAATAACAAATATTTACTCTGAAGTCAATAATCCGTCACAGGATACTGAATTTAAAAGAGATTGTAGTAACATTTGTTGATTTCAAAAAGGCCTTTGTTTCTGTTGATAAACTATAAATAAAATAATCCAAGAATTTGATGTTAAATCTAAATTGGTAAATCTAATTCGTTAAACCCTTGTGGACACATTCTCAAAAATAAAATTTATTGGACAAATATCTCAACCGTTCAAAATAAATACTAGTGTAAGACAGGGTGATGGTTTGTCGCCAATTCTTTTTTCAACTGTGTCCCGGAGAAAGTAGTGAGAATTTGGAATGAAAAATTAAAGGAATGCAAAATATCACCAATCATGTTGGGAAAGAGGAACAAACATATTGAAGAAGGAACAAGTTTGGCATTCACATATGACTTTGCTAAATTTTCTGAACATCTGACATCTGCAGTAACACAAGTTTATTTTTTAGAAGACACACTCAGTAGAACAGGCTAAAAAGTTTTTAAGAAAAAAAAACAAATTTCTCGCGAACATTGAAAATGCGCCAAAATTTCTGCTATTGGTCGAATAGATAGGGTTAAAAAATTTAATTATCTAGGGAAAATAATTCAAGAGAATAGTTCAGAAAAATCTGCTACAGAAGAAAGGATTTACAAAATGGAAAGAGCATGTGGTATAACTAAAGATATTTACAATAAAAAGTGCACTTCTAAAAGTGCAAATATAAGGCATTAAGTACAGTAGTGAGGTCAGAATGCCTATATACAAGTGAATGTCTAGCATTGAAGTATAATTTAGAGAAACTAGATATATTGGAAAGACGAATTATTAGGAAAATATTAGGCCCACAAAAAACTTCAGAAGGTTGGAAATTAAGATGTAATGATGAAATATATCAAAGTACAGAAAATATAACAGAAACAGCAGAAAAAGTAGACTAGTATTTTTTGGACATTTATATAGAATGGACAATAGGTTAACAAGACAGATCTTTAAATATCCGTGGAGAAAAAAGTCAATATCAAGTTGGATTAAAGAAGTCATAAAGGATTTAGAAAAAAAATAATATAAACGCAGAAGAAGCAATTGAAAGATACGTTTTTCGGACAAAAGTGTTAAAAATGGAAAGAGTCCATGGTAGGAGAGAGAAAAACGCAGATTTAAAGTGGACTGAAGACAGGAAGAAGAGACATAGTGAAAAGGTGAAAGAATATGGGAGAAAAGCAAAGAACAAGGAATAAAGAATTGAAATTGGCATCTGGTCCTATAAAAAAATATGGGACAACCAAGAAACAAGACAGTAAAATACAGACCTCAGAAATGGCATTCTTAAGAGGAGTTAAAAGGTGCTCTTAACTTGACCGTATAAATAATGAGGCCATAAGAGAAGAATTACAAGTTTTTGTCTGGAATGAAAAATTGAAAGATTCCAAACAACGGTGAGGAGAACACTTAGAAAGAATGTCAGATTCCAGACTGGCCAAACAAGACTGAAAATACAAACCTATAGCCCACAGGTGTGTAGATAGATCTAGGGAAAGGATCTCCAGAATCTTGAATATGCCGAGTTGTGAAGTGATGATAATGGTTCGTCTTCAAGTTTCATCAGATTCAAACTATATTTTCTACACAGAATTTCTTCTCTTAATTTTTGGGTTAAACATGCTTTAATGAAGTCAAGGCCCTGACTAAAAACTCTCTAGGTCCTGGCTAATCTATACAAGCGGTTACAATCATTGTTTGTTTCAATCTACCTAAGTTATTCTTCACACTTTACTACTAACAGTACATATATAGCGTAACTTGTTAGTAGTACAGTAGATGCACACCGCAACTTGTTTGGTTCGCAATTCCTTGCCATTCATAGCTTTTAATTTATTCTCTAAAATTGTAAATATGCTGTACTAAAAAAAAAAAAAAAAGGTCATCTTCTATATTGTATTTCGTTACTTGAGGCATGAAGAAAAAAGATGATCTTCTGATCACGAATTGTCTAATAACATCAGGAATCAACATAGTGACCTCGTAGATAAGACACGCAAACCCGTGACACTGTGAATATCTGACGAGAAAAGCAAAGTGCCGTACATGTTACTGTCGGAGAATGCCTCAAGTCAGTCACATTCCAGTCTGGTCAAACAAGTCTGGGAATACAAACCTATAGGACACAGTGTGTGGGCAGACCCAGGAAGAGGTGGGTGGAGTATTTTTGAAGGCAGAACAGGCAACACCTTGCTTATGCCGTGTTGTGAAGATGATGATGATTATGATGATGTAAATAATAATATTACAACCAATTTTACTAATAGGTTTACAGTTAGTATAGCGTTTTTTAAGGGTATCTATAAACACCTAACAATACTAGAACAATCCCTAATTGGGCGTCTACTATATATTCGCCAATCGTCAGTGTTGTTTACAATTATTGACTTATAACGTGTAAAGGTGCGACTTTAAATGCATCATTCATTAAAATTTACTTTGCTTTATTAGAGTTGCTGAAATTTTAATCTACATTTGAGTAAACAGAAAATAAATTTAAATTCCTGAATTTTCTTGCCCATGACGTGTCCGTTGTTATTAATTAACTATATGGAATATTACCGACTCGGATCACAAATTACTATTGATAAAAATGATAACCTGAACTAGTTTTCGCTTAGCTAGAGCTTTGTCAGAGGCTGCCGCTAGGAGCACTGTTCGTCCTGCTTTCAAAAGATCGTTGTTGTGCATGTTGTGTACTGTATAATATGTTCAAATAATGTGTGTGATATAATTTCTGTCTGTTCGTTGTGGAGATGTTTCTATGCGTTTTTGTGTGTTTTATGTCCTTAACTAGAAATATATTTTGAGATCGAATTTATAATAGTACATATTGCTAAAGTAATATATACTTTAGCCTTTGCTAAAGTAATAAAAGTACAATAATCTTCATTATTGTGAGGGAATAGAGATTATTAAATTTTAACACTGAAATTTCTGGAAGGATGTCTTGTAGTTCTAGATTATGGGCTTACATCCCACCCCAATATAATTGCATCATTCTTTCAGTTTCTATGTCCTTATTTCGCTTTCCTTGTGCTCTCTGTTGCGCTAGATATACGTATTCTTGGACATTTTTTTATTTCTCTCACTTTTATTTGTGTATGCTGTTGCGTCATTTATTTTTGCCTTATCCAAGCCCGATCAATTTTTAACAATAATAATATATGATGCATTATATTATTACTAATTATTATTATGTAATAATAATAATAATTCGAAAAATTGGAATCTTTCGAAATGTGGCTTTACCGTAGAATACTGAGGATTTTATGGACAGCACATATAATTAATGTTGAAGTTTTTAGAAATATGAAGAAAGAAAGGGAAGTTATTAACACAGTGAAGATAAGAAAGCTTCAGTATCTGGGACATCTCATGAGAAATGAACAAAGATTTTACTTATTGTAGTCCACACTACAGGGGAAAGTACTTGGAAAGAGAGGAGTTGGGTGACCGAGAATCTCATGGCTGAGAATTTAAGGAACTGGTTTGGCATGAACACAACTGACTTAATCCGTGCAGCAGTACAGAAAGTTAAAATAGTCTGTATGATATCCAACATCCGAAACGGATAGGAACTATCAGAAGAAGATTATTATGTAATTGCAAGTATTATAATTAACTTTCAGTTTTAAGAATATGGATATAGGACATTAGTGAAAATCAAAAAATGGATTAGGACATTAGTATTTAAAATTTGTTTAACATGCACTTCACTTTTATAATGAACTCTCTTATAAGTCATCATTTGGTGTTGTAAAAACATCATTCATTAAACCTTAGTAGAAAGTAATTTATTTCTGAAGATGATTAAAAATTGTAACATAATTAGTAACAATTTATTTGAAGACCGTCACGACAGCTACTAAAGGTACTAAGGGACTATACTCTGCTGGGAAACGACCAGTGTCGTCAGTAATCAACACAGTTGGCCTACTTTTTTATCACGAGAGGTAGTCCTATACGACCTGAGTTGATATTGGTTGGTTACTACAATATCTATCAAATTAAATACTATATTAATTGTATGTAACACTTATTTCAATTATATAACATTATAGTCCTAACATTATATATTATGGAATACAATTTATTTCTGGAAGTAGCTGTATTGCATTCTGGAAGTAGCTGTATTGCATTCTGGAAGTAGCTGTATTGCATTCTGGAAGTAGCTGTATTGCATTCTGGAAGTAGCTGTATTGCATTCTGGAAGTAGCTGTATTGCATTCTGGAAGTAGCTGTATTGCATTCTGGAAGTAGCTGTATTGCATTCTGGAAGTAGCTGTATTGCATTCTGGAAGTAGCTGTATTGCATTCTGGAAGTAGCTGTATTGCATTCTGGAAGTAGCTGTATTGCATTTCTGGAAGTAGCTGTATTGCATTCTGGAAGTAGCTGTATTGCATTCTGGAAGTAGCTGTATTGCATTTCTGGAAGTAGCTGTATTGCATTCTGGAAGTAGCTGTATTGCATTCTGGAAGTAGCTGTATTGCATTTCTGGAAGTAGCTGTATTGCATTCTGGAAGTAGCTGTATTGCATTCTGGAAGTAGCTGTATTGCATTTCTGGAAGTAGCTGTATTGCATTTTTATCGTTTCAATTAACCTTGCAATTTAAAAAATACTGTTACGTCATTAAAGAACGTTCTACATGTTTCTCGGCTATCCCGACAGAACCAACTGTAATGTTGTATGCGTACGTGATTATGTCAACGAGACTATTCTAGACCATACCGGTCGGCGCACTGCGTACAAAGGCCGCAATCAAATTCGTTCTAGTGTAGTGTTGATTATTCTGGTTCTAGTGAATTATGGATTATTCTGGAACTCTTGTGCTATCTATTCAAACGACGCCAGCTGCCGCTTAGAGTCAGTCTTACGTCGGCGATTACTCAGTTGAGATTAAGTGGCGATTTATTCCAGTGCGGTTCGAAGTATTGTGGCGAAGTGTTATGTATTTTATAATTGTGCGGGACTCTATTAGTTGACATTTTTATTGCGTGTGAACAATTTTTATTTGATGTGTTGTAAGATACTATCTTGTTGATTACGAACTGCTTAATTGTGATAATTAAAGCTGTGTCTTGTGATTTAATTTTAAAGCTGTGTCATTGATTTAAAGCTGTGTTATTTAATTGGTGTCTTGTGTTTTGTTTTCCACTGTACCATACGACAATCAGTTAGACCGCAGTAACAATATATTGAATATTATTAATATATATTAAATTAAACATATATTAATGTTTTTAATTACCTTAACTTAATTTAAAACATACAAAAAGGTCAAAAATGAATATTTGGGAAAATCTTTATATTTACAGACCCGAAAACAATAATTTGCTAATTAAAGAACAAATTCAAATAAATATAAAACAAGATGATGTAAAATTATAAATTTAAAATTATAAATTTATTAAAATAAACAAAATATAAACATTAAATATTTCTAATATAACCGTTAAAACAGCTGATTAAGTAATTAAACATTAAAACAATTGATAATTTAAATCGAAATAAATGCACTATTTGTTATTTTATATTAAACTTGAAACAAATTCGATTATTCCTTATTCTCTATATTGAAATCGAATTCTTCTTCTCTTCTTCTCCTCTTCAAGGATTAGGTTATATAAACCTGTTCCGGCACCTATCTCATCCTCGGACCACCCACATCTCTTCTACCAATGGCTTTATAGTTCAGTGCCGCTTTCGGCAATAGATCCTCTGCCATACTCTGCCAGTTTGTAATAATTTCACTTATGTCATTTACTTCGAGTTCTGCTTTGATATCTTCATTCCTTATTCTATCTTGCAATGTACAATTTAAAGTATTTCGAAGAAACTGCATTTCAGCACTCTGCATTTTGCCGCTTTCCTTTTTTGTCATGACCCACGCTTCACTGCATGAAATTATTACAAAATTAAAGTTAGCTACATAGACTGTTAGAGGGATCAATGGCAAATAATTTAAAATAGCCAAAGAATTTGAAGGAAAAAATATTAATATTGCATATTAATATAACTGAAACCAAACAAAAAGTTAAAAAGTTCTGCATATGCAGGGAATTATGCAATGTTTTATAGTGGTGTGGACGAAAGATTCAGTGCAAGTAACGGCGTAGCTATTGTAGCATGACAGATAATACACTTAAATAGATTACCATATGATCATTAGTAAAAATCAATTATATAGAATATCCATAAAAATCCAAATGAGAACCAAATAAAAATCACAATAAATTACCACCATAACAAGAAAAAGTAAATATAAAGAAAAAACTCTGCAACACAAATAAATGTACAACAAAATAAAAATCCCAAAAAACTAAAATTAAAATAAGAATAATACCCAGGTAGGATAGGAGTAGGTAAGGAAGCTACCCAGACCAAATAAACGAACCAGAATAAACAAGAATAAATAATACTGGAGAAAACAAGAACGAAAAAGGAAGAGACCCAGAACAAAGAAAAATAATAATAACAAAATGGTACTGAAGAAACCAAGAATGAAGAAGGAAGATATCCAGAACAAACCAATATACCTAATGAATATAACATGTTTGAAGATAACATGTAATAGAGGAAGTAGTACACGACCAATACCCAAAAGAAACCCAATAGGGAGAAAACAAAAACCCCAAAAGAAAGTAAATGTCACTATAGAAAGTATAACACCCCAAAAAACCGTAAACTCATGTAAAACAAATAAAAACAAAAGTGTGTAAAGTGCTAAGTAGAAGTGCACCCAAGAAAGTTATCGTATAATTAATAAAGACAAATCTTAACAGTTCCCCCATGATTAAACAATTTGATATTATAAAACTATGAAAGGACTAGTGATAGTATCAAGAAATAACAAGGGACAAGTGCAAGTTATTAGATTATCATAAATAAACTTTGAGAAAGTACATTAAATACTGTACCTTTAAATAACTTTAAGTATTTTAATATATTATCATGAGTGATATTTAATCAAATATGGTGAAAGAGCAATGACTACTCTTTCTAATAAAATGCCACTGATTATATGATAACATTCAATGGAGTGAATGATATAAATAGAGAGCTTGAAGTTAATAAATAAAGTGACGAGGGATACATCCCTAAAGTTAAGGAAAACAGATAAGACTGTACCCAAATAGTTTAAGTAAGTGTTAAAAATTTAATGGAACAGAAATGTTAGGTTCCAATTACCATATATGAACTCTATGCATAAGGTTTGGAAATAGAGATTAATTCTTATATTTATAAAATGTTATTATGTTTAATAGTTAGAATTAGGAATGCAATGTCTGAATGTGGATACCATTCTTATATAATAAAATGTTTTTTAAGAGTTACTGTAAGTAATCAGTACAAAAAAGGGTATGAATTTAAATGCCATATTTAATGTTAAATAATTGTTATGTTTTAATTGTTTAAAGTCAATACTAAATGTTATTGTAGTAAAAGAAGGAATTATTAATGAATATTATATTAGAATAGAAGGTCAGAAAAGGGTATAAACTAACTGTATTATTAAAAACTTTGTAGGTAACAACAGATAAAATCTAGGCCAAATAGTAAATCTAACTTACATTATAATTGACAAATCTAGTCCTATAAACCAACTAAACTGATGAAATTTATGCAAGATAAACCCATCACATAGTAATACCATGTAATTTATACTTTAAAAAGATATTGTCAGAAGGTACGTAAAATTATGAACAAAAATGAAAAGTATTAACTAAAATTTCAGAGGAGGAGTCATAGATAAATGAATTATATTTAAAAACAATAATTAATGGACAAAATTGCAAGAAATTAAGGAAAGATAAACAATTATATCAATCTGAGATTCAGTATAATAATAATTATATCAGATAAAATGGCTATTATTTGGACAAGGACAGGAAACAAAAATTTAAGCCTACTTTTCCAAAATGCAAGAAATATAACTTTTTTAAATAAAAACTTTGTAAAACTATATTAATTAGTATCAAAATAAGCAAAATAGATTAAAGAAACCGAATATGTATTTAGTATTTCATATAATTAATTAATAACGAAAATATTTTCAGTGATATAATGTATTAAATAAAAATGTATCGGAAGCCAAGGTAATTTGAAACAATGTATGATGTATATTAAATTGGCTAAGAATTTCAGGAGACGAAGGAAATGAGAACAGTTAATTATTATCCGTTGAAGCGAACACTTGAACGAGGTTTTGCTCCGTGTAACCTATGTTAATGGCGTGCGATACATAAATCGAGTTCAGTGAAAATTTATATCTTTTTTACTTCCATGTTCCTTAAAGGAAATGGAAGTATGGTGACGGCAAAAAAATCGTGTCGAGATTATTGCAGATTCTGATTGTACTACACTCAAAACATGAAAAAAAGTCGTTTTTCGAAAAGTGTCTGTGTGTGTGTCTGTCTGTCTATGTGTCTATCTGTCTATCTATAGATTTTTTTCTATGGTAAACGATAACAGCCGCAAATTCAAACAGAATCAAATAATTTTCTGCATACAGCCTGATTTGTAGAGTACTCAAGACCTGTTGTTTTTGGTGAAGATCGGTTAAGGGAAAAGGGTAGTTTACCGGCAACGTTTTATGTTTGAAAAGGGTATTTTTTTAAGCAAACTATAAGAGCCACAAATTCAAACAGAATCAAATAAGTTTCTGCATACTGCCCTGATTTTAGAGTACTCAAGACCTATTGTTTTTGGTGAAGATCGGTTATGGGGAAGGGGTAGTTTACCGGCAACATTTTATGTTTGAAAAGGGTATTTTTTAAGGCAACGATAAGAGCCGCAAATTCAAACACAATCAAATAATATTACGCATACAGCCATGAATTATAGAGTTCTCAAGACCTATTGATTTTGGTAAAGATCGTTTATGGGAAAGGGGTAGCTTACCAGCAACATTTTATGTTTTAACAAGGGTATTTTCTATGGCAAACGATAACAGCCGCAAATTCAAACATAATCAAAATAATTTTCTGCATACTGCCCTGAATTATAGAGTTCTCAAGACATTGATTTTGGTGAAGATCGGTTATGGGGAAGGGGTAGTTTACCGGCAACGTTTTATGTTTGAAAAGGGTATTTTTTAGGCAAACGATAAGAGCCGCATATTCAAACAGAATCAAATAAGTTTTTGCATACTGCCCTGATTTGTAGAGTACTCAAGACCTATTGTTTTAGGTGAAGATCGGTTAAGGGAAAGGGGTAGTTTACCGGCCACGTTTTTTGTTTTAACAAGCGTATTTTTTATGGCAAACGATAACAGCCGCAAATTCAAACATAATCAAATAATATTTTGCATACAGCCCTGAATTGTAGAGTTCTCAAGACCTATTGGTTTTGGTGAAGATCGGTTAAGGGAATAGGGTAGTTTACCGGCAACATTTTCTGTTTTAACAAGGGTAAATTTTTTTATGACGAACGATAACTGCAGTACATTAAAACAGAATCAACTACTCTTCTGCATACCTTTTTGAATTATACAGAACTCAAAGTCTGTTGATTTGGTTGAAGATCGGTTAAGGGAAAGGGGTAGTTTACCAGCAACATTTTATGTTTTAACAAGGGTATTTTTTATGGCAAACGATAACAGCCGCAAATGCAAACATAATCAAATAATATTTTGCATACAGCCCTGAATTGTAGAGTTTTCAAGACCTATTGATTTTTGTAAAGATCGGTTAAGGGAATAGGGTAGTTTACCTGCAACATTTTCTGTTTTAACAAGGGTAAATTTTTTTATGACGAACGATAACTGCCGTACATTAAAACAGAATCAACTACTCTTCTGCATACCTTTTTGAATTATACAGAACTCAAAGTCTGTTGATTTTGTTGAAGATCGGTTAAGGGAAAGGTGTAGTTTACCAGCAACGTTTTATGTTTGAAAAGGGTATTTTCTATGGCAAACGATAAGAGCCGCAAATTCAAACAGAATCAAATACGTTTTTGCATACAACTCTGATTTGTAGAGTACTCAAACATTTTATGTTTTAACAAGGGTATTTTTTATGGCAAACGATAACAGCCGCAAATGCAAACATAATCAAATAATATTTTGCATACAGCCCTGAATTTTAGAGTTCTCAAGACCTGTTGGCTTTGGTGAAGATCAGTTAAGGGAAAGGGGTAGTTTACCAGCAACATTTTATGTTGTAACAAGAGAAATGTTTCCATGACGAAAGATAACTGCCATACATTCAAACAAAATCAAATAGTTTTTTGCATGTATCCCTAAATTGTAGAGGACTGAAGGTCTATTGATTTTTGGTGAAGATCGGTTAAGAGATAGGGGTACTTTACCTGCAACGTTT
The DNA here is from genome assembly GCA_034769895.1 of Magicicada septendecula. Classification (NCBI taxonomy): domain Eukaryota; kingdom Metazoa; phylum Arthropoda; class Insecta; order Hemiptera; family Cicadidae; genus Magicicada; species Magicicada septendecula. The sequence goes on from CM068373.1 coordinate 47,599,539, forward strand.
TGTGTTTTAACATTTTAATTTTGATAAATAAAGTACCCTGATAAGAAGCTCATAATAATCCACTGTAGAAACGTAGATGAAATATCTATAAATGAAGAGGTTAGGTGAATGGGGTGGGGGTAATTGTCTATAAATGATAATTATAGTTGAAGCGGGAGGGGATAATTTTGATATGTGTACTACGCTATCGGCAACAAAGTAGTAGTTTGTTGTTAAAATTCCTTCCCGATCTGTTTGGCCGTAGTCCAATGTTTTCTGCAAAACCATACGTTTCGGCAGTGCCGTCGACTGCCATCATCAGTGAAAATCGAGTGCGATAGCGTGTGGTGGTATACGTTAGTGACCACAGTACTGTGGTTAAGGCAGAAGCAATAAGTGGAAAGAAGAAGTTTCTATGGAAACATTTCATTTCGTAATTGATTTTAAATATAAATCTTAGAACATGGAAGTCATGTATGGTTCTCCATACCGATATTTTAATTTTGACTTTTAACTTGAGAAGCAGTGAACACAAACAATAAAAACACTTAACTACAATAAAACAGAACCACATACGCCTAAATTATTGAACTAACACCACCACAAATAATTATTACGGACGAAACAAAAAGGGTTAAGTACGACATATTTAACCAAAGTGAAATAGACATAATCACACACATTTAAACCAAGTGAACTAAGAAACACTGCACCAGGAACACTCAATTAACTCCATGACGATTATCCACAATTGCTGAGACGAGGAAACGGTGTACAGGCATCTTTATTGCAAGAAATATTTGTCGAGGTGACGGACATTAATCTACGCAGTCCTCCGTCGGCCATTTTGGTTTTCCCAGCATCCTATGCGAATTGGAATAAATGAACATCGAGTCTTCACTGGTTCGAATATTATAATATATAAACTTTCAATATTGATTAATAACGTTGTAATTGTTAGTTTTAAGACTTTTTAATTGTAAGTGTTATACTTTCATGGCCCTACCCTTCTCTGGCTATTTATAAAATAACCGTTAAAAGAACAAAATATTATATACACTATTCATGTAAATTTTTTATCGACCGGCCCTGAGTAACGAGTCGATACTGTTGTCAATAATCGATTAACCATCGATCTTTCTAATAATTGTTAATAAATCCTATAATTCTGCAAATTGGTTGAAATTTAATTTAAATATAATTAAAAATAAGTTAATTCAAGATCACGGACTATCCGAAAGGCGGTGTTTACCAAGGAATAAGGAGCATATTGAAGAAGAAGAAGAAGAAGAACCGTCTATCGACTAGTACCGGAGTTAACTATATTAACGCAGGAGCTATTCATAGAAAGTGACACAACATCATAAACAACCATAAAATAATTAAAATTTTTACACAATACAGTTACGAAAATTATTTATTAAATACATACAACAAAAAACACGAAAACAAATATTTTTCAGAAAACAAAATTTTTTATTTGAAATAAAATTTTTTTATTTTTATTTCAAATTTTTATATTATTATTATTTTTTAAACAAGAAACGTTACAAAATTGGCGCTCACAACAGTGGGGCTTAACGTAGACACACGTACTATATGTCAGGTCCATTAAAAGATAAACATACAATACTTGAAGAAGTAAATCATATTTGATAACATATACACAATCATACTGCAAGAAACTCATCGAGTTACTTATATTGAAATGATGAATATATAAATCTATGAATCGGAAAATTTAAAAACTAAAAACTTTGTCATTTATTTTTTAAGTCCGGTTGGAAGTACAAAGAATTGCAAGAATTGCAAGATACGAGTATATTAATTTGGTTCGGTATTTGATCAAGATTAATTACTAATTGGCAAGAAATTTCACTGCACGCATGAAATTGGATTATGTCCAGGATAAGTGTAGACTGACATTAATATACACGGAAAGTTTACTACCTCAGTTCCGCAATCAGACGTCTGTATACAGAATACTGTGTACTGTAGAGAGGTTACTGCCGTGAAATTAAACTTAAATGTGATTAAACTTAAACTTAAATTAAACTTACAAGTAAACAAGCCAGGTGTCGTGAAACATGCAATTGTTCAAACTGTCCTGAATACACTACTTTAACATTATACGTCATTGATTTTTAAAATGCTCTTCTTCTTCTTAGTCATCATATTCCCTTCGTTTGTCGAGGTTTTCGAGAGAGCTCTCCATCTCGTCCTGTCCAGTGCAAAAACCCTGGCACAGGGCTAAACTGCTCCTCTGCCTTCTACACTCTTCTTGATGTTATCCGACCATTTCGTTCTGGGCCGTCCTCTTTCTCTTCTGCCTTCTGGTTTTGCCTCGCACGCTTGTCTCGGGTACCTTTCCTCATTCATCCTACAGACATGGCCAAACCAACGCAGTTGCGAGCTTTCAACTTTATCGTTTATAGAGAACATCTTATAATTCTTTCGGATGTTAACGTTTTTCACCCTATCTGTATGAGTTTTCTTCTCCATTCTCCTCATGAATCTCATGTCCATTGCTTGCATTCTCTTTTTATGTCATTCATTCAGAGTCCATGACTCGCAACTCCACGTCAATGTTGGAGCATATACAGATTTGTATACTGCCAGTGTTCTTTTTTCTGTTTTTTTCTTTTTTTTGTTGTGAAATTAGTTGATTACTAATTTTTTTTTTTTAATGCATTAGTTCAAAACCATAATTTTGTATTCTGAAATGTTAGTGTTGACTCAAGAACATCATCATTTGTCATCAGAGTAATGCAACCCTGTTCAGCTGAAACCGACATATTGGCCTATGACTGTCGTAGCTGTCTTCCGAATGCTGACTCTACAGAAACTATTAAATTTTCACGGTAATATGAAAAGCTGCTAGGCAACAAAACTGTTCCTGGCTGTCACTTTCGCCCGACGTTCATTGGTTCACTGATTTCTATAGACTGACCAGGAACAACGACAACGTTGAAATATACCTGCTGTGAATTGCCTCTACGGTGTGGATGCTACGAAACGATAAGAAATATTTAGGTTCTGCTTTAAAAGATAAATCTTTTAAGTCAAGAAGCAGGCAAGGACGCGTTTGAAGTTCCTGCTTAAATAACAACTGAATGGCCTCGTGGCCGAGGATCACGTCTCTAGGATGATATCTCAAAGTAAATATTCGTTTAGTCATATTAATATTCAGTAAATAACTAGTCGATCACTGTGAAACTTTTCTGTTACCGAATTACCGAAGATACAATGAAGGGCACAAAGTTGTTAAGCTATAAATAATTAATTTTTACAATTGATTCGGAGGCGGTTCACCTTATATTTACATTTGCACTTTAGTCTTCATATTAATGCTTGGGTGTACAATGTTTGTACACATCAAACCGTAGACTCGCGGTTGTGCGAATTCGTTTGTGCAAGAAGCTCAAGAGATCTTATAGGAGATTTGAACGAAAACACTTGTTCTAAACACATGACATTGCTGTGGCTAACTATGGAGAGGCTGAACCCGGCGGCTTGAGATGGATTTGTACGTTGCCTAGCTAGAATGGATTAAGACTACGAAGGATACATAATAAAAGGATTAGCAAAAATTGATGTGGGTAGTGAACTGACAATGTTGGAAGAAATTTACGGGAAAAACAACTACAGTAGTACGGAATGGGTGGTAACCATGTTGAGCGAATGGGTAGCAATAAATTACCAGCGGTAGCTCTTGCATGTCAACCCACAGAAAGATCGCCCTAGATATAGGCCTAGTTGGTAAGAAGGAATTAATATAAAAAGAGAATACAAGCAATGTAGATGAGATTCCTGAAGAGAATTGAGAAGAAAACTCGTAGAGATAGGGTGAGAAACAACATTAATGTCAGGAAAATTTTAAAGATATTCTCTTTAAATGATAAAATTGAAAACTGCAAATTCTGTTTGGCCAAATCTATAGGCTACGATTAATGAGGAAAGGTACGCAAAACGAGCATAGGAGGGACAACCAGAAGACAGAACAGGAAGAGGACGGCCCAGAACGAAATGGGAGGATAACATCAAGAAGAATGTAGAAGCCAGAAAGGCAGTTTGGGTTCGAGCCAGGGTTTTGGCGCACTGGACAGGACGAGATAGAGCTCTCTCGAAAACCTCTACACCCGACGGGTAGAAAGGATGACTAAGAGAACGAAATGGGGGGATAATATCAAGAAGAATGTAAAAGGCAGAAGGGCAGTTTGGGCCCGTGCCAGGGTTTTGGCACTGGACAGGACGAGATAGAGAGCTTTCTCGAAAACCTCGATACCCGACGGGTAGAAGAGGGTGACTAAAAAGAAGAAGAAGGGATTCGACAGAGGAGATGTCAATGTAATAAACAGGAATGAAGTTAAGGAACCGGTAGACAGCACCGTTGATGTGATTACCGGTTATGTTATTATCTCTTGTGTCAGTTTAATTCTCCAACGCACCTACGCTATACAAGTAATTGTACTTTAACGTAACTCTTCAGCAGATTTATCCGTATATTTTTTCATGATTTTTGAATACAAAGCATTAAAAGTACTCAATCCAAGTCGGTAAAAAGAACATTATACTTGGCAAAAGACGGGGTATATCTTATAATGCATGCAACGACGTTGTGAATAAGTTTCTTTAAGTTCAACCTTATGTGTGGGACCATTAGGCGAACCCTTAATTCAGCAAGTAATGGAACACGTCTAAAATTCTACAAGGTGCTGGCTCTTCCCACACTTCCCTATGGGTCTAAGAATTTTACTTTAACGAAAGGCCAGGCCAGTCGCATCCAAGCGACTGAAGTGAGATTTCTCAGGCACGTGGCAGGGTGTACTCTCCACGATCATAGAAGAAACACAGATATACGGCAGGAACTGAATATTATAAGTATACTCGACAGGATCACCTAGTATCGGCTGAATTGGTGGGAACATCTTTGCAGAATTCCCAAACTGCTGCATTCCCAAACAACTCTGGAACTATAAGCGGAGGGGACGGAGAGGTGTGGGAAGTCCGAGGAAGCACTGGAGTGACCAGGTCTAATCTTTGCCTGTTTGAGACCGGAACAAACCATCCTTGGTTTAATCCGTCAAGATGATAATGCTGAAAAGACGGAGTATATAGGTAGGTCTATTGGCAGAACAGTAGTTACGTAGTTTTAATAGTTTTCTTATATGGTAAATGTAGTATATACAATTTTTATGTAGAGAAGTTAACAGGTTTTTTTTAATGTGTCAGTCTCAACGGCTACTAAACCACAAATGTTAATTTGTTTACACAGACAAAGCAAACAGCTGCAACGGACATAAACATCAAAGGAAGCTCTCGTGCGGTTTTGTAATGGCACGTAATCACACGGTAGCAGACGAACCTTCTTCTAGGCAAGACGTGAACTTCACATTACTTGTTTCTTGCTGTTCTTAAATTATATTTCTAAATACAAACTCAGTTATCAACAAGTTAGTCATAAGAAGCTTGTACTCAGTAGCTAATCTAGGATTTGGTCTGACGGGAGGTCCGGTCGAGTCGGCTTCATACAAAAGAAAAAACACGTTTAAACTAATCAATATTACAATCTTTAAGGTGGCTGAAAACGTGTAATAACATACTGAAATCAATCCCATTAAAGTGAAAACACAATAAAAATAAGCGCTAATGAAACATCGTTTATAAGATACTTATTGAGTTAATTGACTTTTCCTATATTTTATATTTCACACGTGCACGCAAATGCTGTGTAATAAACTTGTTTGTAGACCTAGATTTAAAATAGAATTATTACTGAATAAGCGTACACAACTGAGAAATTAATAAAACGGCTTAAACACTTAGAGATTAACAAACTTTCTCGTTAACTTTCGACCCTCTGCGGAGGGGGGCCGGGCCGGTCGTCCCCCTCGCCGAAAAGACGCCCCTGTTTATACCAGCAGTTACTAAACAGCTACCCGACTTGCAGATGAATCGATGAAAGGCGGTTTCAGTCAAACTACTACAAATATTACAGAATGAGTAAAAAGTTCGATTTTAACAAAACAAAAATGATGTTAACCCAGAAACGGTGTTTTTAATTATGAAAATCGCCAAGCTTTACTACACGGACGAAGATCTCAGCCTGGTATTAAGTTATCACGAGACAGATATTTTAATGTGTTGTTGTCTGCTGATGACTTGCTTTTACTTTAAAATATGGAATCTGATTTGCCAAAATCTGTTTTTCAGCTTCATCAGGTTTGCAAACAATACAATATAAAAATCACCACTATAAAAACATAGGTAATGGCATTTCGAGGCAAGGAGCCAATAAGAAACAAAATATTGACTAAAGGCCAAATTGTGGAACAGGTGAGCTACTTTAATTATTTCGGAAATGATGTTGGCTATGACAGGAATTATGATACTGATGTTAGGTTGGGTAAGTTCCAGAAGTTCTGTGGGAAAATCAATCGTATTTTAAGAAACAAGGTACGTCTAAATTAAAGTTATAGCAGTCCCTGTACTGTCCTACGGGTGTGAAGTATGGAAAACAACAAAAGAAAGGACAGTAAAACAGAAGCCTCGGAAATGGCATTCTTAAGAGGAGTTGAAAGGTGTTATAAACTTGACCGTTTAAAGAATGAGGCTATAAGAGAAGATTAAAAGTTTTTAATTTGAATGAAAAATTAAAAGATTACAAACAACGTTGGAGAGAACACTTGAATACTCAGATTCCAGACTGTCCAAAAAAAGTCTGGAAATAAAAACCTATAGGACACGGGTGTGTGGGTAGACCCAGGATCTTTGAAGGAGGTGGCTGTAGGATCTTTGAAGGCGGCAGCACCTTGCCTATGATGTTTTGTGAAGATGATAAATGATAAAATAAAATGTATATGGACCGAAATACCCTATACAAACCATAAACAAAATTTATGAATTCAAAATATTTATTTAAAATACCTAATGTACAACGTGTACAAAAATTAGGCCTATTTTAAAATAGTGCCCATTGAATGTGGAAGACATTATGCGAAATTTCAAAATCATAAAAGAAACTTGTAACCTCTACGCGATTTGCACATCCAAACGAAACTTCATATTAATTTTGTACCTAATGACTTTATGTCTGTTGCGTGTATAATCCATTGATTTCTTCTCTGTTGATAATTTTAATGAAGCATATGTCCTGCCACTCCTCTTTGTGTTAGCTTCTGCGATTGTCTGCACTTGCTATCCTCTGGTAAACAGTGTGTACAAGTTGTATACGTAAAGTTTTCCGGGCTGTTTGGCCGTGGTCCTGTGGTTTAGTGCCAAACCAAACGTTTCAACAGCTCCAATGGCTCCCATCATCAGTGGAATTTACAGAAATCCTGAACGTAGGGTGTTTACTGTGGTACTGTGGTAAACGCTAAGCTGTAATGAGGCAGTACGCTGTGGTAAATAAAGGCTGAGCGGTGGTGAGGCAGTACTGTGGTGAGCCTTTACCACAGTACTGTGGGCCTCACGTGAACACCCTACGTTCAGGATTTCTGTAAATTCCACCGATGATGGCAGCCATTGGAGCTGTTGAAACGTTTGGCTTGACACTAAACCATAGATCACGGTCAAACAGCCCGGAAAACTTTACGTATACAACTGACACCGGCCGTGAAAGCCTCAGGACAATGTTACTGTGTACAAGTGTTTAAGTACCTTGGTCTTATATTGTGGATGTTTGTAATTCTGTGAGATATAGTGAACTTGCCAAATGTTACTGTGACACATTTAGTGCTGATTTACTCTGATGTCAAATATAGTGGGACCTATGTGTATACAGCCTATATATTGGCGGGGATCCCCCAATACTGCCGATCCTCACATATGCACACCCAGTTCTCCTTACTGCCTGTCCAGCCTACCTCGATCTCCACCGTATCACAGAACGACGGGCCCTACGACTCATATACCGCCGACCACGCCTGACGAAGACTTCCAATGCCGCCCTGTATGCGCTTAACACCCGCTTCCCTGACCTTGATTCCTTCCTTGTTAAACTCAACTGGAAGTATTCCCGCACAGCCTCCCGCCGCAATTCCATACAAACGATAGTCCCGTCAATTAATAGAAACACCCGCAATACAAGCCGACCTTCCTACTTACTAAATCGCCTCCTCGCAATAGCCAATGGTCCTCCCCCTCGACTCCAACCACGCCGGCGTCAACGACACAGACCTGCTTAAGCAGTAACACATACCATTTCCCCGCCAAGGACTTATCTCTCCCCGGCAGTAGCGACCTGTCTTCCTAAAGCAGCCTCAATACCCAACACGCGATAAAACTCCCCCACACTCTCTTCTCTTCACCACAGTAAACACACACTCTAGTTCCCCACACTTACGTACCCGCATATAATCCGAATCTGTTCCTTCCGCCTCCCTTGACGGCTCCCTGTCGCCACCTAACAGCTTTGGCGACCAGCGTCACACGTCCCAGTCTTGGCCGCCCCCCCCTGCAAGAACGTCGCAGAAAAATATGAAGCAATAAACTCAATAAACAACATGAATAAATAAAGATGCCCCAGAACAATTATAACGGCCACATCCATCTACCTCTCCCGCTCGTGTATGGTTACACACTACACCTCACACAATATAACCTACAAACAGCACTCTCCCAACTAAGTGCCTCCACCTTCTCTGCGCTCCGGTCGTCTGGCGTACGTCCCCCAAAAACCCCTTACCCACACGGCTGAAGGGAGCTCGTCTCCAAAACAGCCCGAGTCTCAAACAGCAAAAAAAAAACAAAAAAAAAAAAAAAACTACTGCCGCATCCCGCATCTCAGTTTTCATATCAACTTATTCTGTGTATCTTCATTCTTCAGATTCTTTTCTTCCATGCTCCTTTCGATCCCTTCTATCCATTTTAATCTAGGTCTCCCTCTTTTTCTTCTGTTGCTAGGTCTGTATTTGAACACACTCACAGGTATTCTTTCTTCACTCATTCTCATTAGGTGTCCATACCAGGAAAGCTGTTTACGTTTTATATCTTCTATTACAGTTTCTTTTCTATTTGTTCTTTCCCTTATTACGTCATTACTTTCACGTTCCAGACGGGAAACTCTGGAAGCTCGTCTAAGATAGTCCATTTCTACAGCTTCAATCTTCCTGCGGTTCTTTTCGTTGATTGTCCAACATTCTGACCCATAGGTGGTAATTGGTTCAACAATGGCTTTATAAATATTGATCTTTGTCGGTAGCCCGATTTTGGTGGACCATAAAAGTGAGTTTAATTGGCGTATGGTGCTTTTTCCTAAAACTAATCGATGTTTTATATCTTCATCACGTATTCCATCATCGCTAATTATAACTATTTGCAGCAAAATAAACCTCTCTAATACGGCTCACACTCATAATATATGTGAGTCAACTGCAATATAACATGAAAATGAATTTATTACGTTGGCTATCACGGCCGGAGTCAATCATAAAAGAATTTCTATCCGCCCTGTTTGACCGTAGTCGATTGCTGTGGTCTGTCATTGTCTAAACGTTTCGGCCACCCACCGGAGACCTTCTTCAGCAGGAAAAAGTCGAATACTTTTAACTTCTTTTCCTCAAGAAGACCTCCGGTCGGTGGCCGAAACGTTTACAACATCGCTGAACGAAGCAATGGACCACGGCCAAACAGGCCGGATTATGAATTTCAATCCATTGTTTTCTACGAAACCAGACGTTTCGGCAGTGCCATCAACTGCCATCATCAGTGTAAAATCGAGTTACGATAAAGTAACGTGGTAGACTTTAGTGACCGCAGTGGTCAGCCTTAACAACAGTAGACTTAGTGACCACAGTGGTCAGCCTTAACCACAGCAGACATTAGTGACCACAGTGGTCGGCCTTAACCACAGTAGACGTTTGTGACCACAATGGTCAGCCTTAACCACAGCAGACGATATGACCACAGTGGTCAGCCCTAACCACAGTAGACGTTAGTGACCACAGTGGTTAGCCTTAACCACATTAGACGTTAGTGACCACAGTGGTCAGCCTTAACCACAGTAGACGTTAGTGACCACAGTGGTCGGCCTTAACCACAGTAGACGTTAGTGACCACAGTGGTCGGCCTTAACCACAGTAGACGTTAGTGACCACAGTGGTCAGCCTTAACCACAGTAGACGTTAGTGACCACAGTGGTCAGCCTTAACCACAGTAGTCGTTAGTGACCACAGTCACTAAGTTATACCTTACGTTAGCGTAACTCGATTTTACACTGATGATGGTAGTCGATGGCACTGCCGAAACGTCTGTTTTTGTAGAAAACAATGGACCACGGCCAAACAGCCCGGGAAGGAATTTTAACAACAAAATGCTAGTCTTAACGAAACACTAGACGTTTGAAAAATCATACGCTCCTTTCCTAATTATAAATACAACTACTGGTACGAATGATGGACTTTGGTATGACAGTAGCGAAATAACGTAATCAGAGTCTCACGCATAACTCTTTAGCACATTTCCAGTATTGCTATACGCTGAAGAAAATTACTGCCCAACACGAAGGAAAAAAAACTTGTACCTTACGCTTGTTTCTTTCGTTTACAGACTCAAAAGAGCAACAAACTGTTCTTAGTATGCATCTTGAGGAATTAATGAAAGCCTGAGTGTTGTATGTCTTTCCGAAATGATATAACTTGATAAACAGTTACTTTAAAACCTATCATGTGTCAAAAAGTCAAGTTTATCTATTATAGAAACGTGACTACCTATTATTATTATCCAAAGAGCTTATTCAATTTCTCTTTCCTTCAAAATACTCTTAATTTCTTCTATACAGGTGATAGGTGGTCTTCCTCTTTTCCTTCTTCCTGGTGGGGTCCATTCCATAACTCTCCTTGCTAACCTTTCCTGTGTCATTCTTTTTGTGTGTCCATATCATTGTATTTTTTTTTTTAATAAAATCAACTATTGAATTTTTCATATTCATTCTGTCTTTAATAACTTCATTTCTAATTTTCTCACGTCTGGATATTCTTGTCGAACGTCTCCAAAAGTCCATCTCTGCTGTCATTAATTTTGTTCTTGTGTGCTTATTGGTAGTCCAAACTTCTGATCCGTAACTCGTGATATTTCTAAGAATATTTCAAACGTTATGTCTTGAAACCGTTGGCCGAATTTTTCGTTCTACCATTCGTTGCGGCTGTAACCATGGTACCACGGTATTATGTCTGTTTGTCTGTCTGTCACTGTCTCTGTCTGTCTCTCTCTCTCTCTCTCTCTCTCTCCCCCTCTCTCTATCTCTCCCCTCTTTGTCTCAAGTTGCCTGACTGGTTTCATGATATCCTGCCGCTCCTCTTGAGCCAATCTCTCTGTCAGTGAATAGTTACATCTCACGACTTCAGTAACCTCCCTCAGGTACTCCAATCTCTGCCTTCATTGAACATCTTCTCTTTCAGTGCACCCTTCACCAACAAAAGTCACTGACCTTGGTATCTCAACAACCAGTTCACTTCCCCATCCTTCTCTTTTCATTACAGTCCTCTACAAACTTAAAAACGAAAGTCATTCGTGAAATCACTAGCATTGCTCGTGAACGAAAACAAACTTGTTTTCTTGAAATCATGAAATAACTAAAAAATTATTCCTTGGAAATAAAATTTATTTGATTAAATAAATTGAAGTCCTCATAACTTGTATAAAAACTAGACTTAAATTTTATTTCAGAAATGTTGACATAGATTTCTCCTTTTAATTCCAATTTTAAAACAAATTGTTCTGCCAGAGACGTTACGCTTTTCTTAATGTACAGTAGACTTAGACTATAGACTGCTTCATAAACTCGATATCTGATTGCTCAGTAAGATTAGCTCACCCTTTTCTATTATCGTCGCCGTATGATAATTAATCATAATGATATTGTTACGTAATACGGAGCGTTCTACAAGTTTCTCGAATATTCCAGCTGTAATGTGTGTGTGCGTTCATAATGCTGCTACTTTAAGGTGAAAGACAATTACGCTTCAACTATCGGGTCTATACCAGACCATACCGGTCAGCGCGGTGTGTTCAAGGACACTGTTTCTAGTGGATTCTCGAGAGCGCCTGTTTGTTAACAAAGTGACAGATTAATCTGGAAATCAGTGGGGTATAGATACAGCCATTCAGCGACGGTAAAGTCAGTTGTTGTCGGGCGATTACACAGTGCGTTTGAGTGACGATTTACGCAGTGCGGTCTCAAGTACTGTGGCGAAGTATTATGTGTTTTATAATTGTGCGATACTCTATTAGTGGACATTTTTATTCCGTTTGAACAATTTTTATTTGATTTGTTGTATGAGACTCTCTTGTTGATTACAAACTGTTTAATTGTAGGTCTAATAATTAAAGCTGGTGATTAGTGACTTAATTGGTGTTTTGTATTTTGTTTTCCACTGTACAATACGATGATCGAATAGACCGTCGTAACAGTATGATGTAGAAATTAACCTACTCAAGAACATCTGCAGATTTTATCAAGGAAGCGTACGCATTAAGCTGCATTGTGCAAAAGATGCATTTACATCTCTTTCTAAGAAGAAAAGTGTTTTACGAAACTGTTGAAACAATTCATAGAAAGACAGAAGATAATGTTGTTACTATATCTATTAGACACACGGAAACATTAGAAGCCACGTTATTACAGCAGCAATAGGCTGGAAAAACATAATAAGTCTCATGTAAAAGTTGATAAACGTTTATAATATTCAAGCATCTACTCAGTAGAGTGTAATGTGTCCTATCAGAATCCAAAAATTACCTTTAGTGATTATTGAAATTATTAGTATCAGGGCTGTAAGGGTGTGGTCTTCCAAATTCTTCTTGCTCAAGTTCTTCACTCTACCAGATGTTTCAGTCTCACTTCTTCAGTGTAAGAGCTTCAAAAATTGACAAGATATACGTCAGTACAACCACAGTACTGTGACAAACTTGTACGTCAGTCATACATCTTGTCAGTTTTTGAAGCTCTTCCACTGAAGAAGAGAGACTGAAAAACGTCTGGCAGAGTGATTAACACCTACCGGCATGAGAATTTGGAAGCCCACGCCCTTCATTCAACTTTTGAATGAGATCTAATATACCGTATTTTCGCGTGTATAATGCGCACCCCCATTTTATCGTAACATTTCACAGAAAAAAAATGTAAATCTTGTACAAGGCGCATCCATATTTGCGATGAGAAACAGTTGAACAAATTTAGGACGCAAAACAATATGCCTCGTTTGTACAATAAATCGATGAAACTCCATAATTTTATTTTCGTACTCCGAGGCAAACGTTGAGCCTGTACCATTTCAGTAATAACGGCGAAAGCTCCGTTAATTAAAGCTGGTAATTAGTGACTTAATCGGTGTCTTGTATTTTGTTTTCCACTGTACCAAACGACGATCAGTAGACCGTCGTAACAATATACATTCACTAGTTCTACATCCTTGGCTTTCGTGTTGAACAGACTAATATTATTAACATAAATAAACAATCCTACCAAGGGGCTGCAAGGGCTTGTATGCGTCTCTCAGAGCCTCTCCTACCTTCACGTGGTCCAGCCTGTCCTCACAGAGCGAGCTCTGACGACCGAGTGACTCCCGGTTTAAGGAGGTCCAATCCTACCAAGTGCCAACGGCTTCTTCGGAAGGCGGATGAGCGGGTGGGAGTAGGGCACTCTTTTGCCCTTGGGGTTAGAAATGGCCCCAAAAGACGGTTGAACCAGAAGTCGGTCACCGGCATAGAATGCAGAAGGTAACTGGAAACTACTGTATTAAAGGTCTCCGGAAAACCTTAGTATCAGTAGTGAGGTGCTGAACAGAATAGGCAATGAGACGTGTTTGTTGAAAAGCATAATTAGAAGGGTATAACTTATTGGACATACACTGTGGCATGAAGGACTACTAAAATTGGTGATGGAAGGAACAATAGAAGGAAAAGGATATAAGGAAACACCAAGGCTGCAGTATATAAAGCAAATTATGGAGGATGTAAATTATGAAACTTATGAGGAAATGAAGAGGAAAGGACAAGATCGATCACAATGGAAGACTGCTGCAAACCAATCTTAGGATTGAAAACCTAAGAAGAAGATGAAGATATAAACAATTTAACGATAAGTAATGACGTTCGAGGGAACAATATTCATTAGACTGTTATAGATTCAAAATAAATAAAGGTAGCTGCTCTGCGTAACATTTGGATTTTAGCGTCGTTGTTTGGAATTATTTAAAAGAGTTTAAATTAATAATTTTCATATGAACTACCATGACTCAGATAGTTTGGTTGGATTAGCGAGTACTTTCACGGGCTCAGTGTAATGAGGTAGCTTCACACACGGCCATTGATTATGCGTTATTTTCGTAACGAGATCTCTGGCGTCCTATACATGCATGCCTGATGTAGCCATTGTCATTATGTCGTGTCTACTTTTTTATTTGTATATTTATAACTAATTGGTGACAGCCAAAACTAGCCGTAATTGGGCGACAACAAAAGGGCAGTAATCACACACTCACGCGCGCAAGTCAAACTTATATGGGGGGGAGGTATCAAAGCTTTTTTACACACAGTGCGTAGAAAAGGAAATTAGAAAGTTTTAGACCTCGTACACAGGCTTTTGACAATGCTTAACGAACGCACTCGAAAGACGCTTCAATTGTAGATTTCTAACACGGTTCAAGTATTTCTAACACATTAAGATCCTTGGATTTCGTTGTCCATGACGTGTCCCAGCTAAATATAATTAATTCACTACCGACTCGGAACACAAAGTTTGTTATGGGTAAAAACGTAAATGTTTTACCTTATAGCCTGAACCGGTTTTCGCTTTTAAAAAGCTTCTTCAGAGGCTGCCGTTGGGAGCACTATCCGTCTTGTTGTTGGCGACGATATCGACTTCTGAAACATCGATATTGTGTGTGTGGGGTGTGATATGTTCGAATAATGCGTGTAATTTGAATTGTGTTTGTTCCTTTAGGACGTCGTTTTTATGTGTTTCGTGTGTTTGTATATTTCCAATTGTTCAAGAGTGTCTAGTTTCCTGCCTTTTGTGTGAACGTGTAGAATCTCCATGTTATTTCGATGTTTTTGTATGTGTGGTTTGCTTCAATGAGGTGGTTTGCAAAGGTGGATTCTATAGTGGAGTGTAGTGCCTTTGTGAGTTCAATGTATCTTTGTTTGAAGCTACGTCCTGTCTGGCCTTCAAACAAAGATACACTGAACACTGCAGAGGAGCAGGTTGGACCCGTGCCAGGCTTTTGGCACTGGACAGGAAGAGGTGTAGAACTCTCACCAAAACCCCGACACCTGACGCGTCGAAGAGGATGACTAAGAAGAAGAATATATTTTAAAAATTTCTTCATTAATTAAAATAGTTTCTAACTTCTCGTAATACATCGTAAAACAATGTATCATCTGACTCCATACGTTATCTAAAAACCATATAATTGTCAAGTTATAACCATAACAAGTTATGGTTGTCAAGTAAAAACCATATTCCATTGTTTATAATATTTTACAATTATTAAAAAGAAGAATATAACACATAGAATATAAACTATTTGTTGTCTAAAACGTAAACATTCACAAAATGTTTAACCACGAATCACTAAGATTTTTGTTACACACAGAAGTATGTGAGTTACTAAACTATCCCTGCGCGCGCGTGTGTGATACGTACTGTTTCGGGTTGAATCTGTCGATCAATTTCACTGTTTCCTCCGGAAGGGTGTATCGCAACATTTCGGGAACTACTTCTCTGCCTTCTTCAGGCTGGCTCTTATGTGAAATCCTACGATCCAATGATTTTTGTCAACGACGGTCATGTACATTACCGCCATGAGGGTCGAATTGCGAGTTCCCGTTGCTTCGCGGCCTCCATTGTATCAGATAGCAGTGTTTTGCTGGTGGCGTCCGACCGGCCGTACAGTAATATAAATAAAATATCCGCTTCTAGGCTGGATCATGTCGTCGCAGCCTGTCATCCCGTTTATTGAGAACGTCCGAACCGTTCTCTGTCTCAATAGACTGCTTTACCTCTGTTGTTCCTTGTCGGGCTATTAGGCGGTGATCTAATGCTGCTTATAACAACAGACGTTTCGGCACTGGAGTATCCTGGTAGTTGACTGATGTCTCTTGTAGAAACTGACAGTCGAAAGATTGGTGTAATGTTCTCGCCTCTTAAACAGTGATACTGGCAATAGAAAGGCCAGGCCTGTTAGACATTTGTCTTCTTTGCTGAAAAGTCTCTCAAACTTTTTGCAGTGTTTATATGTTTCCTCCTCGTAGAGCTGTTTGACGACAACTTTTGAATTATCGCACGAATATGATATGATGTGTCGTGTATCCGAAGAACTCAACCCTAACCTATATGCAGCTCTTCTTTGGGATGTAGGATTTTATTTACGTTGAAAGTGATATAATGAAGAATTACCCTCAATGATATAGTTTCTAAGTGCAATAAAAGCCTTCCAAAACTTAGAAGAAGGTAATCTCTTTCAATCAAAGTGCCGATGATTGTTTGACAGTTATTTACTACGTTATGTCTATCGACATTTGTGTACATACATACATATCCGGCACTAAAGTCTAGGATGGACGTTGGCCTCCTTAATGATCCGTCTCCAGATAGTCCGATCATGCGTCTCGGTCTTCCACGAGCCGACACCCATTCTAGTCAGGTCTTCTTGCACGTCGTCTTGCCATCGTTTTCTTGGCCTGCCTCGTCTTCTGCATCCATCTATAGGCCCCTTCATTATCCTTTTGGAGAGCCTTTGGTTGTCCATTCTTTCTGCATGCCCTATCCAGCTGATTCTTCTAGGCTTTATAAATAGGACGATATCTCCCTGTTTTAGAAAAGAGTATATTTCTTGATTAGATCTGATCCTCCATTCTCCATTACAACATACTGGTTCGAAGATTCTTCTAATAATTTTCCTTTCAAAAGTTTTCACTATTAACATAAGCACCAAGGTACGTAAACTTATTAACTCCTTCAAAAGAGTAATCGTTTATGGTCAGGTTTATTGGGCTTTTCCTTGGCTGCGACGTGGATACTTTCATATATATGTTGTTTTGCTTGCGTATACTTTTTGACCCATTTTTTCCTTTCAAAATTTTGCACTCTTAACATAAGCTCTAAGGTACGTAAACTCATTTACTGCTCCAAAAGATTAATCGTTTATGGTCAGGTTATTGGGGTTCTCCTTGACTGCGACATGGATACTTTCATATATTTTGTTTTGCTCGAATTTACTTGAAGACCCATTTTTCTTCCTTCCCTCTCTAGTTCTACAAAAAAGTCTTCCAGTAGGCCTATACGGACATTTCTCTCAATAAGTGCAATGTCATCCGTATATGCCAAGATTTGCTTCCTGTTAATGATTGTACCCCCTGGATCTAAATTTTTAACTGTTTTGTGCAGTGCCAGATTAAATAGAACAGCTGACAATCATCTTGCCTAACGCCTGTTTTGATTGGGAATGCTTGACTTGTTTGTCCTCCTAGAATGACTTTGGCTCTGGTTTTTGTGTCATCGCTAATAATTTCAGTAGCTTCGTTGGGATATTAAACTCCTGCAGAGAAACCATCAATTGTTTCCTATTCACCCTATCAAACACCTTTTTAAAGTCTATGAAGAGCACATGAAGGTCGAGGTCATATTCATAACATTTATCAAGGGAGTTTCTGGTCACAAATATCTGATCAACAGTGCTTCTGTCAGGCCTGAAAGCCATTGATATTCCCCAATGATCATTTCAGCAACACTCAGTTTTTGTGCCAAGACACTCGAGAGTATTTTATATGCAACGGTAAGTAATGTTATACCTCTATAATTTCTACATTCGGACTTATCACCTCTCTTAAATACAGGAATGATGAGACCCATGTTCCAATCTTCTGGCATATCTTCTTCCTCCCATATATGGCAAATCAATCTGTCCAACTTATTTTTCAGTGATTTCCCTCCATACTTGAACAAGTCAATACTAGGTTCTCTTCTCCAAGAACTCCATTATTTTTCATTTGGACATTTGTGTGTCTACATTAATAAACACTATGGCATCGCTACACACGTTTGCTTATGGCCTCGAAAGATTACACACGAATCCAGACTCGAGCTTTAGAAAGTATAATCGAACCACTTTCTTCAGTAATCTTGTGATCGCTACCGCGAATACATCCATTCTTTCCAATGTGTTGTGCAAATAAAAAACTGATATTGTTAATAGCGGTGTAAAGCGATACAAATCATGATATTAAAATTAATATGATGTATTAATTCAGTAATTAGTCGGTGGCCGCGTTCGGTCCAATTACTCGCCAGGTGTATCGAATGGCCGCGACGAGTTACGTCGGCCTTCACGCCTCGCTGTAGCCTGTTACCTCTACGGAGGAATGACCTCAACGCCGCTAGAGGTGCTCAACGTACGAGTATTATATAAGTAGAATTCTGCTGGGCTCGAAACAGTAAACCGACTTTGGTTTACCTGCAACGAGTAACTGAGTTGTAGTTGAAACGGTTTACAATATTTAGAATTAACGTTTTGAAACTGAGTTTCTTATCAAATTAACCGAACATATTGTTATTGGTATCAAAGTCACTTCGTTAGTTTTTAAATTAATAAATTACCTTAGATCCAAAGTGCGATTTCGTTTTCTTATTTAAAATGGCGCGTTTCGGAACATATGTTCCATCTTCAGATTAATTCACTCAGTTGAGGTCGTTAAATGTTAAAATCACATTACTTTGTACTTACACACGTCAGTATGGGTGCGCACCCTTTGAAGGCTGACCAGATACTGAAGTTGTCTATGAATGTTTTTGCAAGCTCAAGGCTGTATCGTACAGCGGGTTCTATTTGACGTTCATTCCATATGAAATCCCGACTGTGTGTGTCATTGTATGCTTTGTAAATTTCGAACTTCTCTAAAGCGTTCATGTACTGGCCTTTATTACAAACGTGTAACGGTTTTGAATTTGATGTGAAGTCTGTACAAGTATGAAATTAAATCTCGCGCATAGTTGGATTTTATGTTATTAAGTGAAATCCAATTTTTTAATTTATGTTTCGGTCTGTGTTCGTTACATCTCTTTAGGAAACCCCTCCCAGTTTGGCTAATATTTATCAAATTAGTTATGTTCATCAATGGCGTATTTAGAATTTGACCTGGGGGGGGGGGATTCGACTTCATACACAAGAAAAAGTAAGTTAAGACTAATCAACATCACTATCTATAAAGTGACTAAAATCGGTCCCATTAAAGTAAACTGTAATGAAACAATAAAAATGCGCGTTATTGAAACATTGATTTTCCTATATTTCACACGTCAAACGTATACGCTAATGCTGTTTGATAAACCTGTTTGTATACTTTAAAAAATGAGTTACTACTGTATTAGTGTACAGGGCTAAGAAAATAATAAAACAGCCTAAAAATTAAGAGATTTTTTTGTAATACGAAGGAATTTTCCCCTTGGAAGACAATTTTACACCGGATTTTATAGTATATAACCAGATTTAATAGAAGTCTTACTTCTTTTTGTGCGAGGTCCACTTACAAAGGACATTTTACATCCTTTTACAAACTTTACATCCTTTCACTTTATGTAAGAGATTGACTTACAAAGTTATAGAAAAACAGAAAATCAAGTTTATCTATTGTAATAACGTTATATCTTAAAACCGTTGGCCGTATTTTTCGTTCTACCATTCATTGCTCCGATAACCTATCCGAGGGACTCTCTCTCTCTCTCTCTCTCTCTCTCTCTCTCTCTCTCTCTCTCTCTCTCTCTCTCTCTCTCTCTCTCTCTCTCTCTCTCTCTCTCTCTTTGCATGGTCAGGGCCTTGATTTCATTCCACTGGACTCCCAGCCCCAGCGGAGAGCACCTCACATTATCCTCCCATTCACTATTCTCCGGCCACTGGGTCTCCTCCCAATAATTCTAGCCTCATACAGTTGTTTTTGAAGACTATCCCCTTCCATCCTCTGAACGTGTACAAACCAGCGCAACTGTGCTTTCTCAATTTGATCTTTCAAATCTTCAGGGTCACTCTTATTTCACTGTCTTTCTGACTCGATCC
Organism: Magicicada septendecula; assembly: GCA_034769895.1. NCBI lineage: Eukaryota > Metazoa > Arthropoda > Insecta > Hemiptera > Cicadidae > Magicicada > Magicicada septendecula. The sequence continues at coordinate 47,619,569 of CM068373.1, forward strand.
CTTCTTGTCTTTCCTTCAGCATTACTGAGGTGTGTCATAACCATAGCTTGGCGAGAGTTTAGATGCTTCTCTGCACCTAACCCCTTTGGTCCTGTCCTGCTCGTTCCCCTCCCCGTAAATACGCCCCTGTCACGTTGATGATCCACGTGTCTTTTAGGCTTCCTTTTTTCGTAAAACGAGGTAGCCTCAGGTTGTTAGTTTATGCTGCCAACTCAAAAGCTTGCTTACGTTTCTAGTCGTCACATCATGTTCAAGCATTTGAAATGGAACAGGACGTTCTATCTTATTATAATCATAATCATATTACAAGTCATAATTTTTGTAAGTTCTATTTACTGAACATTAGAAGTTTACAGTCTACTCATTAGAGAACATTAATGAATAAGATGATAGCTACACCAGTAGGAGTTACAGGCACTGGGTATTGTATGTATTTTGTGGTCGGTTGGCCACTTCCTCTTCACTGTATTGGGTCATGCGACAGTAGCAAGGACCTTTATTAGCTGGCTACCATATCCTTGGAGCTTTGTGCTGCAGGGTTAGGGCACGAGATACATTTCTTCCAGGGCGAAAAAAGAGCCGATATCTTTGTATTGGTATGATTAGCAAAGAGACGTCCACCAATGGGTGAAGCACTTTCGATTTGTATTTTTGTAGGCTGATTATGTTGGACGATCACTGAGCAGCATGACCGAATTGGTTTTGTTATTAATATTTATTATTAAAACGGTTTCAGCTTTCTCATTATCTTTAAACAGCAATTTTCGTCCACCGCTGGCCGTAAAAACTCTTTGCCGGTTGTTCTTGTCCACCGCGCGCTCCAGCTTCCCTCGGTTATCCCTATAACCGGCGACTGCGTAGCTGTTCGTAGCATACGACTAGTCAGAAACGTTGATTTCACACTAAACATACGGCTAGTATTAAATCTGTTTACATACTGTAATAGTTAGGGGCATATTTACGGGGGTGTTACAGGAACGGGACGTGACCCTCCCACAGAGGGTCGAAAAAGTTGACACATTTGTTAATCTCTTAATAGTTAGGTTTTTTATTATTTTTTCTGCTGTGTACGCTAATGTAGTATTAACTCTTTTTTTAAAATGCAAACAGGTTTTTTGTACAGCATTAACGTATACGTTTGAAATATGAAATATAGGAAAATCAGTTCAGTCAATGAGCATTTTGTAAACAATGTTTCAATAACGCGTATTTTTATAGTGTTATTACCGTTTACTTTAATGGGACTGACTTCAGCCACTTTAAAGATACTAAGGTTAATTAGTCTTAACTTTTTTTTTTTTTTTGTATGAAGCCGACACGACCCCAACTCACCCAAGACCACATTCTAGATACGCCACTGATTAAAGGCGCCTTCCAAGGATATTTCTCATTTGGCAACGATCACATAAAGTTGACGTTCTGTATAAACAACAGCCTACGTACCGGAAAAAAAAATATATATATATATAAGTAATAATTGGTGCAACAAAAACATTATCTGACACTATGGTGTGCATGCTATCTGTCATGCAAACACTACCTAATCGTCATCACCAACCGTGGCTCTACAACCCTTGATGGATCTCGGCGTGTCCAAGAGTCGATTCCATTCCTCCCTATGGCGTACCCTGGTTTTCCAGTTTCTTATGTTCAGCTTTCTGAGGTCCTCCTCTATCTGGTCTTTGAATCTACTTTTGGGTGTTCCCCTTTATCTACTACCCATTGGTTTCTGGTAGAAAATATATTTCGTAGGCTGTTCTTCCTCCATTCTCTCTGTGTGTCCAACCCACCTTAGCCTGTATATTTTTATTATCCTGACAGCGTCCGGCTCTTTATAAAGATGGTACAGTTCACAATTATAGCGTCTGCGCCACATTCTATTTTCTTGTACTCATCTAAGTATTGTTTTCACAATCCGTATTTCACAGCAACCTAGCAGTCTCTCGCTATTTTTGTCATTGTCCAGATTTCTAAAGCATATGTCAGCACAGCCCTGATAAGTGTTTTGTATAAATTTTGCATTTCGTGCTTCTTGAGATGAAGCTAGATGCCAAGTGTTTTTTTAATCCATAATATATGTTTTATTTGAGAAATATATTCTTCTTATTTCAGTGTTGGTGTCGTTAGTTTTGGTGGTAACACTACCTAATACTAGCTGAAATATTATAATTATATAATTAAAATTTTAATGGAACAATCTAGCAGTTCTCGCTCGCTTTAAAATGTAACTCGTTGAATTAACACAGCCCACTCTCTCTCTCTCTGTCTCCTCTCTCTCTCTCTCTCTCTCTCTCTCTCTCTCTCTCTCTCTCTCTCTCTCTCTTGTGCGCGTCTGTTTGTGCAGCACTTTGTCGGTCCAGCGGCAATAAGTTATGGACTGTCATGAGATAATAACTATACGAAGGCGCGAAAGTATTTTTCGTTTTTAAGTGGATACATTAAAACAGAACGATTTTTTTATAAAGTAGGACGAACAGAGTCGCCATCGCGTGCTTGTGTGTGTGTGTGTGTGGAACGGAACTCTGAACGGCCTGCAAGCGGTGAGAGCCTGGCTGGCCGCCTGCCGGCTCGTCACTGGATTTGCCGTCAAGCGCAATGGAATATTAAACTAATTACTGGTTTGACTGAAACATTGTTCAGTGCTTTCTCGTCTTTAAACCACTGTGGTTGCGTTTAACCGATAAACTATGTAAGTGCTTACTTATATGTTTCATAAACACCGTGCATCATCTAACAGAATGATTGTTTACACATTTTCTTTAGGTCAATAAAGGGCGACGTACAATGAACACAATGTCTCAAAGAAGCCATTAAAGCACGAGTTAATAAGACGAAAGTTGCTTACCATTTAACCAAGGACACACATAACAAGAAATCAATATCCATTAATGCCAAACTTAGGCATTATTCAACAGTAATGCGCCCGGAATCACTTTATGTAGCTGAGTGTCTGACTCTAAACAAGAAAATGATGATGGAAGAACTGCAAGTCACAGAAAGGAATATATTAAGAAAAATCTTGGGATCAATAACAGACGGAGAATACACCATAATAATGAGTTGTGCACACGTGTTGAGAAAATCACAGACGTAATTAGAAAAAGAAGAATTACTTTCTTCGGACATGTTCAAAGAATGTATCCTTACAGACTAACAGGGAAGCTTTTTAACTATTTAAAAAGCTCAAAATGTCCAATACGTGGTTCAAAGAAACAGGAAAAGACATAGAAGAACTCCAGATTACACAAGAATACATTGGCAGAATGGTTACCACTCATAAAGAAATTAAAAAAGGCACAAAGTTTTTAGGAAAAATTCAAGAAGAGGACAGGTGCCATATGGACTGACGAAAGGAGGGAGAGACATCGATCAAGAATGAAGGAGATGTGGTAGAGGAGGAAGAGAGAAGAGAAGAAGGGAGCAACGTGTTGAACCAAACGTAGTCCACAGTGGCTCATACGCAAGAAAGCCTATGTAAATAACACGTTTATCCAAAGCCTCTCATCATCAGCTGTGGCTGTACAATTCTTGGTGGGTCTTGGCCTGCTCCAAGAGTCGATTCCATTCCTCCCTATTGCGTGCCATGGTTTTCCAGTTTCTTATGCAGCTTTCTAAGGTCCTCCTCTATCTGGTCTTTGAACCTACTTCGAGATCTTCCCCTTGTTCTACTACCCATTGATTTCTGGTAGAAAATATAAAAATACATCCAAAGCCTCTAATTCCTCCTAAATAAATAGATATTTTGACTTGATTTCCGATTTAAAGCCACGTATTTTTTTCGTGTGCATTCATCAGCGTTGTTTTAGTTTAAGAAACTAACCAACTTGACTTAGGTGTAAGTTCTCACCTAAGAAACTAAACGATTTTAAATCTTTAGTCCTAAATTCTGTACCTTCGGTCAGTCAGTCTACGATGAATTATACTAACTTTTATAATATTTCTATATTGCAAGCTATGTATGTTGACTACCTTCCTCCACGTTAGTCAAGTTATTAGCATGCCTGAAGAATCGAATGGATCAAAAATTAATTTGTAAGTACAATTTAAACCAGCTGAAACTTCATAAACTTTCGCAAATATTACGTAATCAGTAGACATTTTTTGGTAAATTTAAAATAATAATGCTGAAATACAAAACAAACTAACAAAACGCTATAAAGCGAAATTGTGTTTGTAATGGCATTACGAGGCAAGGAACCGATAAGAAAAAAATAATAATTAATGATTAAATTCTAGAACAGGTGATCCATTTTAATTCTGTGGGAAATGATGTTTGCTATGATAAGATTTATGGTGTTGATGTTAAGTTAGGTAAGTTCCAGACACATAATCTGTGGGAATCCGTTGATCTGTGGTATAATTCAACATAATTCATATAGGTACGTCGAGAAACAATATTCACGTTTTACAAAGATACGGCAGGCCCCGTACTATCCTATGAGTGTCAATTATGGACAAAAACCAAGATACAAGACAGTAAAATACAGGCCTCAGAAATGGCGTTCTTAAGAGGAGTTAAAAGGTGTTTTAAACTAGACCGTATATAGAATTAGGCCATAAGAGGGGAGTTACAAGTTTTTAACTTGAATCTAAAAGTAAGTTTCGACCACAGAGGGTCGAAAAAGTTTACGAATTTTGTTAATCTCTTAATTTTTGTTGTTTTATTATTTTCTCACATTTATACCCTACTATAGAAATTATTTTTTTTTAACTATACGAACAGGTTTATTACAGAGTTTAGCGTATACATTTGAAATATGAAATATAGGAAAAAACAACTCAGTCAGTAAGTATCTTGTAAACAGTGTTTCAATAACTAGTTTTTTGTACTGTTTTACCGTTACGTTAAAGGAACTGATTTCAGCCACTTTAAAGATAGTAATGTCGATTAGTGTTAACTTGTTTTTTTTTTCTTTGGTATGAAGACGATCCGACTCCGAACCCCCCCCCCCCAGACCAAACTTTAGATACGCTACTGCGTAAATCCTATTAACATTTTTAATTTGTTTTCATTCAGAAGACGGGATCGTTGAAAACCCGTAGGCCTGCACGGATAATCAGTGCACACACTTCCTACGTGCGTACGAGCGCCAGCATTCACGAGCACGCCCACCACCAAAGAAAAGTTTCTCCGTCCATTTTTACTTAACAGAATTGAGATGTCTATCTGTACACGGTGTCTAGAGATCAGTATTGTATTGTGTTGTTGAGTATTCCATTGTTGTACAGTAAGAGGAGTGACTGGGCACAGTAGAACTGGAGCTCACGTACGGACGCCAACTGCCAGTACGCGCGCACACGCGCGCGCGTACACATTATGTTGTTCTCACCGTTGCCTGCCGCTCTGTAATCTTTAATTCCGCTGTTTCAGGATCGGACAACCTTCTTCGCAAGTACTGTAGAAAGTCTATATTTAGATAATATCGCCAATATGTTCATCGCCTTGTGTTTGTTCGCCACTCGTTTGGCTAACGTCGAAGTCGTCTTAGAATTCCGTTAGTTACAATAAACATACTTTCTATGCAACAGAAACTTTAGTTTTGAAATTTTCTATATCAGTAATGCCTGCCGCGCGATGCGCGTCCCAGCTAGGGAAATGTTCAGTCCTTTCTTTTTACTTCCATGTTCCGTAAAGAAATGAAAGTATGGTTATCGCGAAAAAAATCGTGTTCGAGAGAAGGGTTTATTCTGATTGTGCTACCCACAAAACATGAGGAAAAGTCATTTTCCGAAAGGTGTCTGTGTGTCTGTATGTAGAAATTTTTCTATGGCGAACAGAAAAATTCATACAGACTGGAATGCCGAAAATTCAGAAGAATCAATAATGTTTTGCATATGAGCCAGAGTTGTAGAGGAATCAAGGCCTATTGGATTTTGATGAAGATCGGTAAAGGGGAAGGGGTAGTTTACCTGCAACATTTTACGTTTTAACAAGAGTAAAGTACTTAACTTTTATAAATAAAGTATCCTGAAAAGGAGATCATAGTAATCCACTGTAGAAAAGGAGATCATAGTAATCCACTGTAGAAAAGTAGATGAATATCTGTAAATGAAAAATGTAGTTGAAGAGAGAGGGGGTAATTTTTTTTATTCATGTTATAAATTTATTCGACCGAAAACTTAAAAATTTCAATGAAATATTAACAATTGATATCGTTTCATGTTATGTCACCATGGGTACGTAAACAAAATAATTTTACGTTTTCAGAAATTCACAAATAATAAACGCTGTGCGGTATTCGATTTCTTTCTCGTTGTTTAAATAACAATTTTTAAATATTAAATAAGAATTGTTTGATAATTTCATCAAATTAATTCTTTATTTTTAGAATATCAACAACTGGGTACAATTCGTATTTTGATTACCTTTCTCAGCGTTTTTACCAAAAGCATACTGATATATTTGGTTTCGTTCTGAGTGTAGGCCTACGTAGATATTAAAAATAATTTTATAATTAATTAGAAGATGGAAGTCACGTAAGGTTCTCCATACCGATTTTTAAAATTTGTTTTATTGCAAATTTGTAATCTGTTCGACTTGCGAACATTAAATAAATTGAATGACAATACACATAAATGAACTGAGGAGTTGTCTGCTGGCATGAACAGAGTACATTACTTGGGCAAATTAAACACTGAGCCTATAAGGCAGAAATGCCAGTTCACATTAACGCTTAATGTTGACATGAACGCAAATAATACAGATATTACAGTACAGTTAACACAGACTTTACAATAAGATAATACAGATTACACGTTATTCGTTGACCCTGAAGGGTAGGTCTAACAATTTATCTCTTTTTAGTCTGCAAATGTCTTCACTATTATCCAGCAAGTTAATTTCTAGAGGATTAGAATGGTGTTCTAATTTAGATATGTGTTTCCTGCAGAAGCGCATAATTTCTTCTGTTGCTGTAGGAACATTTTGGTATCAGAGTATAGAATTGTTGGAGACAACCCATGGAGCTTAAAGTTCTGGACTGGAAGCGCTTTATAATCTTCATGTTTCTCGTAGGCTACTAGCAATACCCTAAAGTTGATCACCGTAAGCTCACACCGGTTTAAGATGCTTTATGTATTAAAAGTTTTTTGATAAGACAACCGCGATTTTCTGTCTATCAGCCAGTAGATATTTCGACCTTGAGGTTAATTTCAGTCTTCTTGGAAGTTATGTGTTTCTTCCACATTAGTCTCCTTTCAAGGTTGTGCATTTATTAAGTGGCATGTAACTTGTGTGCTTATCTGTTGTGATGCACATTACTAAATTTACACAACTGAAATTTTTTTTTAATTTAAAATTTTAAAAATTATTTAGTAGCTTAACGCCACATAAACCCTCATCTGAATGTAAAAGCTGATACTAGGTAACAAACATGGCTTGATCACAACACAATATTAATTATAACTAGTGGTCGCCCAGTGGTCGAAATTCGACCGTAATTCATTAAATTTTTAAGTTTGAACGTTATTGAGGTTCTTTTGTCAAAGAGTATACCTCTATAATCATTGCATATAATTTTTTTGAATATTTTGTTCTATTACGTCAGCTGCGAGCGTGTACAAATACGTCATTAGCGTGTGTTGTTTGCCTTAATTCCCTGCAATACCTATGAAATATAAAATTTAATGTTAGTAACAGTTGAAAAAAAAACACAATTACAGCTTGTATTCGTATTTATTTTTTGATATAATTCATTGTCAGTTTTAATTTTTTCATGTTATTATTGAATCAAATAAACGCTAATAAAAATGAGACTTGACATGCATAGAAGTATAAGATACATTGTTTTCAATTCCAGTGAATTACATTTCATTTTTGGTAAGGTACAAAATTCGAAAACAGTTTGAAGATTATCTGCTACAAAGCTTATATAATTTTTTAATTTTTTTTTTTCTATGCATTAATTTTCAAGTTATTTGAAAAATATGAAAGATAGGAAAAATGAGGTTTAGCTTGGCTAAGCCATATTTAAAAAGCAATAACGCGTTTTTTGACATTTCCTTGGGTTTTTTTTATTGCCATACTGACCAGGTTTCGCCAAGGCTACACAGTTATTTTGCCTATCTTTTTCGAATTATATAAAATTTAAATAAAAAATTAATACAAAATAAAAAATGGAATAAAAAATACGTGCCTCGTATTTTTTCATATATTTTTCATTAAATCAAAAAAACCGGGCGGTTAAAAAAATAAATGTTGTCCATTGAACTTAAAATAGTTTGAAAGTGAATTTAATGATTCAGAACTTCTGTGTAAACGATGTTTTTTGTAAAAACTCTTTCATCATTTGCTAAATGCCCTTGGCCATTATATTCGGAAATATAAAATCTCAAAAATGATCGAACTCTACTTGCTGCGACGTACAATTGACCATGTGTAAAAACTGGCTGCCTCAATAAAATTCCAATTTTTTCGAATGTTTGTCATTGAGACTTATTTATTGTCATCGCAAATGCAGGTATAATTGGAAATTGAGTTCTTTGAAAGTTAAATGGTAAAACAGTACCGAAATATGTTAAATTTATACGTGGAATCAAAATTCTCTTATTGCGTGCGGTTCCAGTTAAAACTCCGCAATCAATAGCATTACGATGCATACACTTGATGCGCATTCTTGTTCCATTGACTAATGCTTCCTTTGTATTTAAGTTTCTGATCAGTAAAACGATGCAATTAACTTTCAATACTAACTTATGTGGTGGCAAACCACTAATAGTCAAAGAATTCAAAAACTCTACTGGATAGTTATTGATTTCATTGTCATCATCACAAATTATTTTATCGTAGCTATGATATGTTTTCTGTTCACCTGGTATTCGATTAAGTATATCAGTATTAATAAAAGTACAATCATCATTTTTAGGTGCTAAAATAACTGACTTCAATATGTTATCTGAGAGTATGTTTTCGGAAATATTTCCATACACCTCATTAATAATAATATTTTCATCTCCTATTAATTGCTGAGGTATTTCAATAATATTTTCACCAAACTGAGGGAATTGTGGGGCTTCATCATTACCAATTTTTTTCAAGAATTCGACAAATTCTATTTCACTTGGTAAGGCTCTCATATTTTGAGTAAACGTTACTTTATGAAAATATACAAATTTATGCCAACTCGTGACACAATTTTCAATTAAAGTTGCACGTGATCCATGTGGGACAACTGGTAAGATTTGCCGAAAATCACCGCACAGAAGTATCGTTTTCCCTCCAAATGGTTTATGTTTATCATTTTCATTGCATAGATCCTGCAATAATCTATCTATGATTTTCAACACTTGCAGTGGGCACATAGAAATTTCATCAATAATTATCAATGATGATGAATTTATGTAACGTCCATAGCTACTATTTGCGGTAATATTCGCTACAGAATTTTCCAAAATGGGTATAGGCAATTTAAACACATTGTGTAAAGTTCTACCTCCAAGTAATAGAGTTGAAGCTATGCCACTGAACGCTGTTGCAATGCGACTAAGATTAAGCGAATTTAATTTGTGAATGATTGCTGTTTGTGTGAATGTTTTTCCACAACCTGCATGAGCGGTTAAACAAAAAACATTAGATCCAGTATCATGATGCAAAACTTCACGAATCACACGATCAATTAGGTTACGCTGTTCAATATTTGCAGTTTCATAATGCTCAGAAAACAGAAACTCTTGTTCTATTGGATCAATAGCATTTGCTTCGTCTGTTCTCTGCGAATACATGGGAACTGGTAAACCAAGTTCTTGACATGACAAATTATGAACATTCAAAATATCTTCAATTTCTAATAGAGCTGTATTAAAGGATACTTCTTCGTTGTAATCTCTCAAAAAATCTTCACTAAGATATACTTTAAATTCATTCCATAACGCCAATGCATTGGCTGGCACATTTAATGCACAAATGTAACCAAATAAATTTCGCATTTGTTTTGGTGAATGTAATTCTTTTGCTTCATTTAAACATTCGCGCCATTCATTGTCATTTGAAGCAATGCCGCGAGCATGGCACGCTTCAACAAAAGAAGTGTGTATAATTCCATTGTATGTTCTAACATCCTCAAATGATTTTGGACCACAGACATGTAATAAAAGCAATCGTAAATGGAAAAGTTCGATGTCTTTTGGTGATACTACATATATGCGTGTAATGATTTTATCACCTCCACGCCTTCTCTTCTTCCATTTTTTCGGGAATCTTCCCACACATAATGCAAAGGAATTTCAATATACTTATATTCATGCGCTGATGGATCTGATCGATTCAATTCAAAAAATGCTAATAATTTTGTTTGTCTTGCATTTTCAATTGCTTGACGTTCTTGCCCTTCTCGAAAGTAAACATTCTGTCTACGGGGTAAATGAATGTCAAGTCTAACGATGACATGTGATTGAAAATGCATTGGTAATTCATAGATGCGCCATAGGCCTACAGCTTCAGTTGATCCGACATAACGGCCATTTAAAAAATTTTTAACTTCATCAATTTGTATTTCTTGACCTGGTTCATTTCTCTCTGAACCTAATTCAACAGATGCACTGTCATAGCCTTTATACACGTATTTATAAATGTATTTAACACTTTTAACTGTAGTGCATACTTCAACATTTATATGGCAATTAAATTTGGCAAGTAAATACGGATTGTATGGTACAACATAACGATTGTCGAGGCAACTACCGCGAACTTCAGCATTAATACCATTATCACGCCTTCTGTATAATGGATATCCATTTAATGATTCACATGTAAATTCACTAAATCGTTTTGGATAATCTTTTGTGCATTTTCCATCTCTCATACATACAGAATTTGGATTAAGTACACCGCATGGACCATGCATCATGTGTTTTACAACATATTCATGTAATGTAGGATGTGTTTGAATGTTAGGAATCTCCGCAGATATAACTTTATCAATATCGGTAGCGTTAACAATTTTATCTTGCTCATTTAAAGAGAGTAAAATGTGAGCATGAGGCAATCCTCTCTTTTGAAACTCAATTGTATAAATGAGTGCTTAAACGTTAGCGAAGATTTTTTTTAGTGTAAGTCCCTCAATTAATGCTTTCAGTTTGGACTTGAATACACGCACAACAATATCAGGTCGAAAATTAGCTGACTCACCTACACCAATATTGCTAACTATTTCAGGCCAACTTGGATTGCAAGTCATTGTAATAAACAAAGAAGGCTTTCCGAAATGTTGTACAATTGACATTGCATCTAAATAATTCTGATACATATTTCTTGGAGATACATTGAATGAAGATTGTAAAATTACTCTACGGCCAACGTTATTGGCATTGGGGTTCAATTCTAAATAATCTGTTAAATTGTTGTAAACTTCAGACCTCAGACTTGTTTGATTTTGTCGAATGAAATGTAACCTTGTGCCCTCTATTCTCACATACATATCAACTATCCACTGCAGAAATAATTTTTGTGAATGGTGCAACATGCTAAAATCTTCTCTAATTGCAAGTCGATAGGCTGCATACTGAAGCATGGTTAATTTATTTCTGGGCGCTCTTGAATTAGATGTAGTTGGTACATTATGAGAAATATTGATATGCCACCCAATATCACCATTTGGAAAAAGTAATGGATACGCTAAAGGGTCCAATGATGAATCCAAACAGAGATATTTTTAATGGTACCATTAACTTTTGAAAACGAAATCATATTTCGTTCAAAGGGTGACTCACCATCAACTGTACTAAATATTACTGCTACATCAGTTTGAACTGCATCGTTATAACGGCGTAGATCTAAATCACGATTTACTTTAATGAGCATACAAATTTCTTTATTTTGATTTTCAACTCTCTGACAATGATCTTTCATTGCAATGAATGACCGAACGAAAGGATTAATGCGTTCCAATTCAAGAGAGGTTTCGCGCATTATATTGTTATTGCATGTTTGATTATAGTGTTCACGTAATCTATAATTGACAGCAGTGGCAACATCATAAAAATATAATTGCGCATAACATGGTGAGCGACCAAATCCAGCAGTCATTGGACCTGATCTATGATAAAAAACATCATGTATTTTAAAATGATACACTCCACGCGTAACTGTATCCGAAATTTTAGCTTCTGAGCTAACCATAGCAAATGATGAATTGTATTTACGAATGTTTTCAAAATAATTTTTTGACTTTCTGTTTATTGAATGTTCATTTGAAGTAAGTCCATCATACAATGATTTAAAGTATTCATTTTGACTTAAGGCCGGTATTATTGCTTTACCCTTATGACAACATGAAGTGAATGCAGTCCTTTCACCTAAAGTGACCTTAGATTCGAAATGTTTTGCATTGCAAAACCTGCATTGTAAATGCATTAATACACAATCAAAAGTATTAAAATTTCTTGGAATGACATTCAGTGCGCATTTAAATGTATCCCTCAAAATAATTTCATCATTTTGTATACTATTTACACTATTTAAATTTGAATTTGGTCTATTATCATTTTGACTTTCACGCGAATATATATTCCTTCTTCTTTGTCTCTCACTCCGACCCGTCAATGTTCTATGTCGAGGCATAATGGAAGTAGGTGCGAATATCTGAATGTAAAAAAAATATGTACGGTAATGAAATTACTGAAACTAAGATTAAACAGGGTTTAATTTAAAAATAATAAAATGTACTCACTTTTTTGAAACCACCAATAATAATTAGGCGAGAGTAAGTCAATTCAAATTGCTGCTACAAAATTTTCCTTTTGCAACAGGTGTATATTAAGCAAGCTGTATTTCACTTTCAACTGCACATTAATATATAAAACACAGATATCTAATATACAAAATATAAAATAAACGCTTTTTTGCCTTGACATACACTCCACAGGCTATTGAAAAAGGAACATTTGAAATCACACAAAATTCACAGCTCATTCAGTCAATCTGTCAGTAATTATTTGTTGGCAACATTTTAAAATTCTTTGGCGACAATCTCTACTCTGTGCGACTGTTTGACCACAGACTATTATGTGTTTGACATTGGCAGTATAAACGTAAACAATGAATGTTTTATTTTATTTAATTTAATGTATTTGTAACACATATTATATACAAATTTTAGCTTTCTGCACGCCTTCTCCATATAAACTTTAACTATGCCAAATCTCACACTCCTCCGTGCGCGCAATATGCTTAAAAAGGGGTACAAAGTTTTCTCTTTACGTATTAATATATAGATAGATATATCGCCGCCTTTTGGAAAAACCACAATAAAGTGGAAAAAATCTAAAAAATGTTTCAATCAAAGATTATCTAAAACAATTAAAGGCAGCGCTACACATTTGGAGTTGTTTATTCTTTTACGCGTTCTACTGTTGCTGTCATCAAAGTCACCCGTCCTCTTTCGTTTTTCAAGTTTTTTACCCTTCCTCCCCTCCACTACTCTCCTTTCCACCTTCTTATCTTTACATTAATCTTCAAAGTATATTTCCCCTTTTTCTCCTGTCCTCTTTCATCTACATTTTCTGCTTCTTCATCAACATGATTATTATCACTTCTTCTTCTTCCGCTTCTCCTTCTCCTCCTCCTCCTCCTCCTCCTCCTCCTTCTTCTTCTTCTTCTTCTTCTTCTTCTTCTTCTTCTTCTTCTTCACCTTTTTCTCCTCCTCCTCCTCCTCCTCCTCCTCCTCCTTCTTGTTCTACTTGTTGTTGTTGTTGTTGTTGTTGTTGTTGTTGTTGTTGTTGTTGTTGTTGTTGTTGTTCTTCTTCTTCTTCTTCTTCTTCTTCTTCTTCTTCTTCTTCTTCTTCTTCTTCTTCTTCTTCTTCTTCTTCTTCTTTTCCTCCTCCTCCTCCTCCTCCTCCTCCTCCTCCTCCTCCTCCTCCTCCTTCTTCTTCTTCTTCTTATTTTTCTCCTCCTCCTCTTCCTCCTAATCCTCCTCCTCCTCCTTCTCCTCCTCCTCCTCCTCCTCCTTCTTGTTCTACTTGTTGTTGTTGTTGTTGTTGTTCTTCTTCTTCTTCTTCTTCTTCTTCTTCTTCTTCTTCTTCTTCTTCTTCTTCTTCTTCTTCTCCTTTTTCTCCTCCTCCTCCTCCTCCTCCTTCTTCTTGTTCTACTTGTTGTTGTTGTTGTTGTTGTTGTTGTTGTTGTTGTTGTTGTTGTTGTTGTTGTTGTTGTTGTTGTTGTTGTTGTTGTTGTTCTTCTTCTTCTTCTTCTTCTTCTTCTTCTTCTACTCCTCCTCCTCCTCCTCCTCCTCCTCCTCCTCCTCCTTCTTCTTCTTCTTCTCCTTATTCTTCTTCTTCCCTTCCCTTTCCCCTTTCAATTTTTCCTTGACCTTTCCTTTACCAAGAAGGGCAACCTTTCACAGGCGTTATAATCATAATGGTTCCTCTATCAGCTAGGAAACCTTATATAAAGATACATTAGTAAACAACTTGGTTTAAATGTGTATAAAATTGTCGTTTTCGCATGATATAATTCTAAAACTAATTGTGAACTGCTTTATTTCGACATAGTTTCGTGGTTATGTTTCAGTCTACTCTGAAATATGTTTCACACTGCATATGATCATTACCATTTTGTATAGTTAATTTTTTTCTCAGAAGTACATATCCACTTTCACTACACCTGTCGAAAACTATAAATTAGTGCGTCGCGTCGACTCTACGGTGACGGTCGTCGTCGTCGTCATTTACGGCTTAGGCTAGTAGCCTGTACCAATCTCAATGGAAGTCATCCAACCATCACTTACGGGGTCTTCCCACACTTCTCTTCCTCCTTGGATGATAGTCAAGGGCTCTTCTTGAAAATCTAGTTGGATCCATTCTCTCTACGTGTAACCGCCACTCCGTTTTGTACCGGGAGATTTTCTCATTTAAGCTTTCAGCTATGCCTAGCTCCATTCTAATATGATCATTTCTGATAAGAACTCTCCTGGCACAACCCTTACACCCTTCAAGAACCTCATTTCCGCTCCTTGTTTTCTAGATATATCACACCTTGTATATATATCTAGATATTTTAAACTCTTTTTGCTACACTTTATTTCTTTAAGCATAGGCCTATATAATTGATTTAATGTTTGTAAATTCTTTACCTCAAGATATTTTATTCCCTTATTTGGTACATGTTTCGGGAAGCGTATTGTTCCCATCTTTAGCCTTCCTGATTTTATAAATAAACCAGAAATATATGTAATTTGTCCACAAATGCAATAAACACAGGACATGAGTTCACAGACATAACCAACATGACACTAATAAAACACATGCCACACAAAGGCAGCATGATGAAAATATGGGAAAATTTACAAATATACAAACACAAAACAGACTAATTACTGAAAAAATACAAATCAGTACAAAACATGACACAATTTTCAAAGTAGTCAAAATCGAAAATACTCCAAAATCTAATATATAGGCCTACACCACAACCACACACAATAAGACCAGTATAAAATACCAAAAACCAACAGGAAGACATAACAACAACGAACCAAAACACAAATACTACACAAGATATAAAATGAGGAAGGCTGAAGATGGGAACAACACGCTTCCCGAAACATGTACCAAATAAGGGAAAAAAAACATCTCGAGGTAAAGAATTTACAAATATTAAATAAATTATATATATACGTTGTATGTGGTGGTACGGTGACGGTACCAGTACAACTCCGGTTAAGGTAAACGGCCTTGCTACGTGTTGATTGAACTGGCAGGTGATTTGATTATTATTATTATTCACATTATTCAATACCCCATTTCACCAGCCCATGTTACAAAACACATTCCGCTCCTAAACTTCTATAAGTAGCCTATCTTTATCAAAATTACAATTACGATTAATATTTATAAGTTGATTGATTTTATGATTAACGTTTAGCGTCGATGTCATTACACTGCACGAGCAATCGTCGACACCTTTAACTAACATGTAAAGACCCCCTTTCTAATACAAAACAGCGTAACCACTCACCAGAAACGAAGACGCGTAGCCTATATAGTGTCATTGTATAATGGAACCATTGCCAAATGGTTCTTACCAACAAGTGAATTAAAATTCCTAGGTATATCGTGAGAAACAGCCGTGAAAAGACTAACACGATGACTAGTTTCGTCAGACCCATCAATGTCTGCGCTTAATGACAGTACATACGAGACTTGTCTTAGCATTTCATGATGTGCTTCTGTATGAGATAGTCTGTATGAACCGTCCTGCTCGAAATATTTTACAATTTATTTTATTTTTTTAAGTTTTGTCGGAATATTCTAGATACAAGCAGGTCCCTCTTTAATATTCACCGGGCTATTAGGCCGTGGTCTAATGCTGACTATTCACCGGACTATTAGGCCGTGGTCTAATGTTGACTATTCACCGGGCTATTAGGCCGTGGTCTAATGCTGACTATTCACCGGGCTATTAGGCCGTGGTCTAATGCTGACTATTCATCGGACTATTAGGCCGTGGTCTAATGCTGACTATTCACCGGGCTATTAGGCCGTGGTCTAATGCTGACTATTCACCGGGCTATTAGGCCGTGGTCTAATGCTGCTGCCGCATAAAACAGATATTTCGGCCCCACCATTGGAGACTATCTTCAGTGTTACAACTCAAAAAAGCGAAATCTTTTGCCACAATACTGTGAAAACTGGTGAAGAGCATAGCAGTCGATTTTCTCAATGTGTAGGCCTATATGTGTTATATACAAAAATAACCAGTAAATGTATTAATCCAGATAATCAAAATTTATTTCCACAAGTGCAACAGTCAGCTTCTAACCTGTTACTTTGCAACGCGCGCGCACGCGCGCGTGTGTGTGTGTGTGTGTGAGAGAGAGAGATACTAATTATATAATGCACTAGGATTCTCTGATTAGTTAAGATGCTTCAAAAAACAAAAAAGGAGCATCTAATCGTTATAGCTAAAGAAGCCAATGCTAATAATAACCACAATAAATTTTTGACAGGAACAAACATAATTTAAACAAAATTTGTGTTTAAATGAAATTTTTGCAATGTTTTGTTTGTATACTTGATACTTGATACTTTGACAAAAACAGAAATACAACACTAAAGAAAACTGTCTCTCTCTCATCCACTCTCTCTGTATTTTCACATCACCCATCTGTCTCTCTCTTTACGTCTCTCGTATATTTTTATTTGTAAACACACGCGCGCGCGCGCGCGCACACACACACACACACACACACAAAAGGTCACGCGATTTTGCATTAACAAGCACATTTTATACAAAAAACATCTCTCTCCATACAAAGCGTGTAAGAGCATACACATAAGAACAGCCAACAACGATGTTTTCTTTCGGCTGCAGCCTGAAAGGACGTCAATTTTGACAGTAACAAGATAATAGATGTTTTATGGGCTAGCGTTCCAGTCGCGCGCGCCTTCTTTATAATTCAATTTTTTGCCGGTCGGTTTTAAAAAAGAAATATTAGCTTATTTAAATTATATATTAAATTTCTGGGCACCTTTTTGTGTCCACTTAATTTTGACAATGCGAAGAAGATATTGTTCGTGAAAAGACACTTTCCCTACCGAGAAAGGAGAGCATGTCGTTTGGATCTCGATTCGAAGTCGGCCAATCAGAAAAGCGATAAAAACTCAATCCACTAAACACGCGAGCTGTCACTTTAGGCACCCGATCGATTCCTTTCATTTTGAACTTATTAGTGTACACTTACATTGAACTATTTTTAAACAACATATATTTTTTATAAATATGTATAATGATATTATATATTATCGAATTATTATTGCTTCTACAAGTCGTTGATATTCTTTTTAATTGACCTGACATATGTGTCACTGATAGTATCAGTGTCATCAGACGTTCATAAATGAATTAACAGGTAATCAAATTGATTCGATTTTTATCTTCTTCGTCTTCGTCTTCGGCTTCGGCTTCCTCTTCGTCTTCGTCTTCACATCAAGGTATAGGCTTACAGCCCGTTCCGCCTTCACTGAAAACATCTCTTCCTTTATCTACCTACATCTCGTCTTCCTTGACATCTCTATCTTATTACTTGTTTAGGTAGCCTCACATTTTCCATTCTCCCGATATGCTGCCTCCGTTTTATTCGTCCTTCCCTTATTTTTGATCTCTAAGGGTATGCAACCTTTGGTTTTTCATTTCACTTGTTTGTATTCTTCGCTCATCACTTTTCGTCATCGTCCAAGTTTCACTTCCATTAAGTTAAAACACGTGTTGCCATTACTTTACATAATTTTATCTTGTTGTCTTTCCTTGTCTTATTTCCAAGTGTTCCGTGCATAGTACCACATATCATTTGAAATCGATATTTACTTTTATATCGATGTCGTCATATTCATAAGTTACATCGCACCCTAGAAAATTGAAATGAGATACCTCTTCTATAGACTGATTGTTTATAATTATCGTGGAACGTATTGGATTCTTTCCTCTACAGACCATAACTTTTGTTCGATTTCAATAGAAAAACTAACGAATTGTCGATTGAATTCATGTGTCACAAATGACCTTGAAGATTTTAATGGAAGGAGTGGGAACATTCTCCTTACAGACCTGAGTTTGTGCCATGTGATTTCAATGTGTTCGGTCCTATGAAAGAGACCATTGCAAATCGGCGATTACAAAATAAATTAAACTGGATAAGTACAAGTTAGTGTACTCGGCCTGAAGTCCTCGGCAGGAGTGCGAGGTCCGCGCTTTGCCGATTATCACAACATATCATCACCGATAGCTATTTGCCGATAGCTATTATCATCACTTCTTCTTCTTCTTTTCTTTTCTTCCTCCTTCTTTCCTTTCCCCTTTCAATTTTTTCTTGACCTTTCGTTTACCAAGCAGTGTAACCTTTCACAGGCGTTATGATCATAATGGTTCCTGTATCTGCTAGCAGACCTTATATAAAGATAGATTAGTAAAATAACTCGCTTTAAGTTTGTATAAAAACTTTCGACTAAAAGCTTTCGCTTTATCTACCTTTCGACTCGTTTGTCTCCGGTCACCTTGAATTTGGGAGCCACCGTTGTAGATAATAATTAAGCCTTCTCTTAAAATTACTTTATGGTATAATTTTAAGAAACGCCGTCTGTTTGAAGTTAGACTTAACAACACACGCACCTTGCAGCACGCATATTCCGGAGTTACTCCGAATTGTCTTCTTCTCGAGGATTTCATTTCGTGTCTTCTCCTCTGACGCAGCAGAAGAATATATTAATATTGATATACTTAATAATATCAATAAATGACTATTCATTTCTCCTATACAGAGCTCTTTCAAAGTTCATATTAAGATATTTACATTTTTGTCTTAAAATGTCGAGGTTTCGGATGGCGTGTGGCGTCATACGTAGAACGTTGAGGAAACAGACAAGGAAAGAAACAAGGCTTAAACTTTATGAAACAATTTCAGCGCTTGCTTTACTATATGGATGTGAAACATGGCTTCTGTAACCAGATCCAAACTTTGGAAATGAAGTTTCTGGGAAGAACAAAGGGTTCCACGAGACAGGATCGTACGCGGAATGATGATATTAGAGAAGAGCTACAGGTATTCTCCATAAATGATAAAATCCAGACATATTACAGGGAACAGTTACAGCATCTGGACAGAACGGAGGATAGACGATTACCTAAGGTTGCGTTTCAATGTAGAACCTTTGGTACAAGAAATGTAGGAAGACCGAAAGTGAGATGTAGAAATACTCTTGTGAAGACGGAACAGGCAAAGAGCCTACTTCGTGAGGTGCAGAAAAAGAAGACAAGTTTTTCCTTTCCCTAGGACTTTAATTATGTCTTATCTTACCCTTGTCTGTTCTTAACTCTTCTGTCTGTAAACATTTGCGGCAGTATTTTTAAGTGAACATTTAGTAGCATCCCAATTTTCTTTGAATTAATCTTCATTATTTATATACCGGTCAACTACCTTTCTTTAATTCCATTGTATCCCACTTTCGGTCTGTTCAATTTCATTTGTAACAGTTTTGCCGTTATACCGACCTAGCGACAAGAAAAGAGACAGAACGAAACTGCCAAGAACGATAGCTACTATATGAAACACAATTTTACTGAAAAAAATCCGGTGGTGAGGCAATGCAAGGAACTCATTAAATATTATCCTACACACAACAGTTCCTTTGTATACAGCAAACACAATAAAACGAAATGAATGAAATTTAATAAGAGTTCGTTTTTTGTTGTCCAAAGTAAATCACGAGTTTACTCTTCTGGTGGTCCACTATTATTAGAACCAAAAATTGAACACACTGCGGCGCAATAATGGTTGTTTCTAATTTTTTAAAACCACGATGCGGAGTAAGCTGACCAGATTTAAATCCGGTTCACGAAAAGTGGACCTGCCCCGAGGGCAGGAAAAGAGACAGAAAGAGAGAGAGAGAGAGAGAGAGAGAGAGAGAGAGAGAGAGGGAGAGAGAGAGAGAGATGAGAGAGTAAGAGAAGGAGAGAGTGACTGTGAGAAAGTGAGTGAACCGGGTAATGATCTTCCGAGCGTGAGCCACACGTGATGTTATTCGCAAATCACCAACGTACGCAGAGAAACGTGCTCGATTTTACGGGTTTTTAGTAAGACAACGATCGTAACGGAAACGCGCATTATCACAGGACCCATAAACGAAACGTCCTACATTGATAGAATTCTTCTACATCTGCTGAAGCACGAAATTTCCCTTACATTTCTGGAATTTCTTAAAATCCCCGAGATAATAACACAAAACGCCCTACTTGCCAAACATTCGTCTCGAACTTTAGCTTTTTCCAAATTTTTGTTTCCACTGGTGTCCATTATGAGGTCCGATTCTTGGTTAAGCTTCATAATCTACACAGAAATCACATTTGGAAGTACTTCATTTCAGGCGTAAAATGGTACCCTTGTAAGGGAACATAAATACAGAGTGGGATAATGAGAACACAACAATTTGTGTTAGCTCGTGTTTGGTTACTATGGCAACAATAAATAATCAGATAATTTTATAACCTCAATTAAACTATGCCATTCAAGTACACACGATTCAATGGCGAGTTGAACATTGTGCGTTTTCTGTAGAAACTTTTTTTTTAAATAGTGATTCCTATATAACAACACAAAGACTGTTCAGAAATCATTTCAACGTTGGAAGATGTAGAAGACTGCCAGATCGCTCAACAATACTGAACTGGGTTAGAACATTTAGAACCACTGTCTCGACATAGAAAACAATTGGAGAAAGAATAAAAGTAGTGCGCAGGCCAAAAAATGGACATGTTAGGCTTGTGTTCGAAGATCGCAATCTCCAGACCTGTCTGCGTGTGATACCTTTTTGTCTCACTATCTGAAGTAAGGTTTTCCAGTCATCACGACCACGCTGCAGAGAGTCGACTTGAAGAATGCAAGCGTGTCAATTGACGTTACTTAAGGGGTGTTTATAAGCCATTTTGGTAAAAAAATTCTATTTTTATTTTTTTGTCCCAAAATATTGTATGGAATATCTGCTTTCATTTGATATTAATTTTAAATAAATCGGACAACTAAAAGATGTTTTACGATTTTTTGTTAGGTAATAATTCCAGGGATAATTTCAGTCCAATATGTCACCCATTCGAGCTTATGCATATCATATTTCGGTTTGTTGTAGTACACCGAACTATTGATTTTTGTTCGTATTTCTCTTTGTATTTATACTACACATACAGATGAACTCAAATCTATATTTAGACACCTGACTAACGCAGAACTTTTAAAAAAGTGTGTCCATGGTAAAAGTCAAAAACCCAATGAGTCGGTAAACAAAATAATTTGGTCGCGCGTTCCTAAAACTGTTTTGTTTCCCTACAAACATTTTTGAGATTTATGATGCAGTTTCACGGTTTAGTAGAGGTTACTTAACCAGGTGCTTAGTGCTGAAACAACTAAGCATGTCAGTAGGAAAGAACTGTGCTGAAATTATATTGGTGTTCATATAAAATGAGTGCGGAGAACTGAACAAGCAACTGCAGAACTACAGAAAGAAGCCCGGCAGAAGAGAGCAATGGCAAAAATGAAGCTGAAAGTCGAACTAGCTGCAGAAGATCCACATAAACCTTCATATGCACCAAGACTTTATTAGGAAATTAACACAAATTCTTTATATTGATGATTCATTTCCAATTGCTGTTTCCGAATGTTGTTATTTATCACACAAAAGACCCATTATCTCTGGAACTGCTAGAGATACAGAGCTCACATTTTCGGTACATGTGTAGGGCAAAGGAGTACAACTTTGAACACAGGGATTTTTTGATACAATGTGCCTGTCACGATAAAAAATTATAATATGCGATTTTAAGTGTTAAACATTCCATTTGATTAAAATTTCTAAAATAGCTGAACGTAAGCATATCCTAAAACCCCTGTTTTTTAAGTTTGTATTGAGAGCTAATCAATCAATGGTAAAAGTTTCAAACAGCTCAGTTAATTAGTGTTTGATAAAACGGGACATGAATTCTAGTAAATTAACATGGGCGAAATAGGCCTTACAAACGCCCCTTAAGGAATGTTATTTTCAAATATGAAATATGACTAAGTAAAATAGTATCATACAGTATTACGTTTTTATTTATACCATATTTGACTTTAAAATGTTAAACGAGTTCCTGTTGTGATTTCATTGCCCCACCCTTTACACGAATACGTACGTTCGCGTAAAAGTATAACTATTTTTATCAACGTAACAATTTTCAGGGAAAACTTTTTATTATATTGACAACTATCGACAACACTATGTTTCCGCTATTTCTTCTACCTCCAATTTTCTTGAAAGATCGTTTAAAAGCAATTCATGACTTTTGCTTGTTCTCCGGTAAAATTTCAATGCCATCAAATTCTGTTAACTCTTATCATGAGTACCACAATCTTCATGTTAGTAATTCCTAGTGAAATTACTCATGTACCACACGAAGAGGAATATCTAAATAGAATGGTGCACCGCCCCTTGACACTTGACGTGTCGAGAAAATTTACGGGCCGGATTATCTGATTATTTTCCTTGATTAACGGGCAAATTTTAACTACTCGTTAACTATTATTAACACAAAAATTATAACAATTTTAATAGCTGCTTGACTGAAATCTTTTATTTAATTAATAAAGTTGTGTTACTGGTTATAATCACAAACAGAAATATCGGTATGGAGTATCATACATGATTTCCATGTTCTAAGATTTATATTTGAAATCATTTACGAAATGAAATATTTCCATAGAAACTACTTCTTTCTTCAGAAGTACTGTGGTCAGTGACGTATAACACCTCACGTCAGCGCACTCGATTTTCACTGATGATGGTAGTCGATGGCACTGCCGAACGTATGTTTTCCAGAAACCAGTGGACCACGGCCAAACAGCCCGGGAAGGAATTTTAACAACAAACTACTTCTTTCTTGCCGATAACGCAGTACACATATAAAGAATTATCCCCTCCCCCTTCAATTATAATTTTCATTTATAGAAAATTACCCCGCCACCCTTCAACTAACCTTTTCATTTATAAATATTTCATCTACCTTTTTTACAGTGGATTATAATCACCTTCTTTTCAGGATATTTTATTTATCAAAATTAAGTACCTTACTCTTGTTAAAATGTAAAACGTTGCAGGTAAACTACCCCTTCCCCTTAACCGATCTTTACCAAAATCAACAGGCCTTGAGATATCTACAACTTAAAAACATATGCAAAAAATTATTTGATTCTGCGGCAGTTATCGTTCGCCATAGAAAAATTCTACACACACACACACACTTTTCGGAAAATGACTTTGCTTCATGTTTTGAGGGTGGTACAATCAGAATCAGCCCTTATCTCGAACACGTTTATTCGCCACGTTTATTCCATTTCCTTATGGAACATGGAAGTAAATAAAAACACTGTCGCACACCACTATAGAACAAATTTTCCGATTAGTGCCTTGAAGCTTCACAGCTCATCAGCAGATCGGAATAATGATCAGCTCATAATTCCGATCTGATGATGACCTGTGAAGCTTGAAAGCGCTAATCGGAAAACTTTTTCTGTAGTGGTGTGCAACAGTGTTATTTCTCTCTGAAAGCTTTTAAATTGAAGGCGAAGACCAAGATTATCTCTGGCCTCGTGTCCACCGGCATTAAAAGCGTATGTGATCTGGGCAAAAAAATAACCGACATTTATCATAACATTAAAGCTTTTACCTTCGGTTAAAGCCTTAGATTAGTTGCCTTTAGTATAATTATTTTCTGGTCTGTGGCCGTGGTCCTCTTCTAGTAGAACCAAACGTTTCGACTGCAGTTGCGGCAGTCATCTTCAGTGGTCTTCTGTTCTGTGACTCTGGCCTCTGGTCGCGTCGTCATTTAGTCGCCAGAGGAGCAGAACAGAAGACCACTGAAGATGACTGGCGCAGCTGCAGTCGCAGCATTTGGCTCTTCCAGAAGAGAACCACAGCCAAACTTTGGAAAATAACCTTACTGAAGATGGCCGACATTATTAATGATCCCTAAAATACACCGTAGATCCAAAAATGAATCAGCGGTATCAGTGGGAATATATAAGAAAAATTACAGTGCTTATTCAAAAGTAAGACCTTCCTCTATTTTGATGAATGTTTTGTTTAATTTCAACTGACTTTAATGTTTTATTCTAGGCATGAACCCCGTAATTGTACAGTTGAACACAATACAATTTGTTTTAATAAATTCTAGTGGCCATTAATGAGTTACACTCTCTACTCTCCTTTTTATTTCCTACTCTAATGTATTTCATAAGACATCATTTCAATATAAGAGTCCCTCCTAAATTTTACAGAAATGTCTAGTAAAACGACAGATTTACTTTATAGTAAATACTGTACTTTCATTTTTGGTGTTATCAAATACTTAAATTAGCGTCATTGTTAACATTTAGTAATAATTTTTTATACATTTTTTTCTCATTCATTCATTTATTTATTTGATTATTTAACTATTTAACAATTTCTCGCGTGTTTAACGACATACTTCAGGGTACTGCATAACGTACAAGAAGATTGATTGCTCTGCCTACAAAACAGAACAGAGTACTCAAGGGTGCTTGATTATTAAGTCGTAAACTATTATACTAGCAGTTATTTAGAATTTTATATAACTAGTTAAAGAATATCGGAATTATTTTACGCACTTCTTCTTCTGATAGTTCCTATCCTTTTCGGATGTTGGGTATCATACAGACTATTTTAACTTTCTGTACTGCTGCACGGAAGAAGTCAGTTGTATTAATTCCAAACCAGGTTCTTAAATTTTTCAGCCATGAGATTCTCGGTCGCCCAACTCCTCTCTTTCCAAGTACTTTTCCCTGTAGTATGGACTGCAATAAGTAAAATCTCTGTTCATTTCTCATGAGATGTCTAACATAATGAAGCTTCTTTATCTTCACTGTGTTAATAACTTCCCTCTCTTTCTTCATCTTTATAATAACTTCAAGATTAGTTATACGTGCTGTCCACGAAATGCTCAGTATTCTACTGTAAAGTCACATTTCGAAAGATTCAAATTTTTTAGTTGTGGGTTCAGTCAGAGTCCAAGATTCTACACCGTAGAAGAGGATCGAGAATACGTACCAACGTAAAAGTCTTATCTTTGTGTTTATTGTTAAATCGTGACTTTTGAATAAACTGCTCATTCTAGTGTCACAGCTCTTGTCTTTTCAATTCTGCTCTTTATTTTTTGAGAGTGGTCCCATTATTTTACATACGTACAGTGTATTTATAAATACAGGCCTGTATTTATAAATTTTAAATAAATATTCACTTACATTCCGGGTTTGTTTGCATTGGCGATTTATTCAGCTGGACAACCATGGTGCGTTCTTCGATCTTGTTTACTAGTTTTAAACAGAGATTACCTCAGATTTCACTGTGAATACGGATTTTCGATAGACTGCCTCTATTCAGTTTGATGGAAATCATCGTTATTGACATCATCAGTAAAAGTGGTACACGCATATATACATATATGTCTGGTACATATTCTTTCATACATCAGGCTATTGAGAAGCAAACTCATTAGTCGTAACATAAAAATAAAAATATATAAGACACGTATCCGACCAGTTGTTACTTATGGAGGTGAGACATGAACACTGATAAAAAAGGAACAAGTAGCAATAAGAAGGTTTGAGTGCAATATCATTAGACGTGTTTATGACCCGGTTAAAGAAGACGACGAACGGAGAATAAGAAATAACCATCGGATATAGATGAGCTATTGAATCATGAGGACATTGTAAGATTAATAAATGCTCAACGAATACAATGGCATAGAATAAGGAATGAAGATATTAGAGCAGAACTCGAAGTAAAGTACATAAATGAAATTATTTCAATTTACAAAAGACAATGGTGGGATCATCTGCAAAGGATGACTGAGGATCGATTGCCGAAAGCGGCACTGAACTATAAAGCCACTGGTAGAAGAGACGTGGGTCGTCCGAGGATGAGGTGGGTGCCGGAACAGGTGTATATAACCTAATCCTTGAAGAGGATAAGAAAAAGAAGAAGTAATATCCAGGAAACAGATGAGCTACTGAAGCATGAGGACATTGTAAGATTCCTGTTTGTAGGCTAGGTCACCTAGAGCGGACGGATGATCAGCGTGTGCCAAAGAAAATTCTGAGGGCGCAAGTCTATATAAGCAGAAAAATGGGCCGACCTAGGATAAGATGGTTGGATGATGTGCTAGAAGATCTAAGTAGAACGGATGTGAGGGGTTACACTGAGATGGTAATGGTTAGAAGACTGGTATTGGAAGTCAGGACACACGTTGGGCTGTAGTGCTGAAGAAGAAGATTTATTCTTTTACATACTCCCTGACGCTACGTTAGTCATGTTATATACAACGGACTTGAACACATTACACTCTGTCTTACACCATGTGTTGCACAAGTAAAAGAAACATAAAAAATATTTACAATCTTATTTACGTTCCCTTATCACGGGTTGCCAAGGAGGTTGCTCAACCTGACATCCAGTACAGCTGCCGCCACTAGCCTGTGCGCGCGGCCACAATCGTACTACTCACTCTGAAAACATTAATCGTGGCGAGTCACTCCAACGTTCGCGACCATTCGCGCCGCATGAGTCATCCGATGTTTGTAGAAAAGGCGCCCCTCTCCCCCCCCCCGTCCGTTGTAGGCGCCTAAGCTCCGCGCGCACAGGCTAGTGGCGGGAGTTGTACGCTCACCTAGCTGAAACTACAATTCGCTTGACTTTGTCATGGAAATATATACACAAAACCGTATATACTTACATTTCAATGTTAATGCACATATAAACATATTCATACCAAACATTATTTACAACATTATTGTTTTTTTGTTTTCTGTAGCAAAATTAATATTTTAAAGTTCCCATTATTTTAATTTAATATTTATAAATTCTTTACCTCAAGATGTTTTATTCCCTTATTTGATACATGTTTCGAGAAGCGTATTGTTCCCATCCTCAGCCTTCCTGATTTTATATCTTGTGGAGTACTTGTGTTTTGGTTGGTTGTTGTTATGGTTTTTGGTATTTTTTACCGGTGTTATTCTGTGTGATTGTGGTGTATATATTAGCTTTTAGAGTATTTTCGATGTTGAGTGGTTTGAAAATTGTGTCATGTTTTATATTGATTTGTATTTGTTCAGGAATTAGTCTGTTTTGTGTTTTGTGTTTGTATATTTGTAAATTTTCCCATATGTTCATTATGGTCCCTTTGTGTGGTGTGTTTTAAGAAATTATCATTTTTTTAATTTACTTTTATTTTCTATGCCGCGGGTTACATTCAATGTATTTTTAATTTTTAAACCCGTTTTTTTTTAACAAACTGTTTTTAAATAGCGTTTCTTTTTGTACAAACGATTTCTTATTAGTTTTTTTCTGCTTCTATGTGGATAAAAAATTTGTGTTCCATATATTATTTGTGTTTATGTTTTATGTGCGAAATAATGCTTTAAGAAAGAATACTCTCATACCAAAGTGAAGACTAGTAGAAACTTGGTGATTCCGTGATTATTTCAATACTTGTAATCTTGACACTGATTACATTTACGCAGACAATTTTCTGTCACAGTAATGTACAATTTTGTGGACACCATCATTTGGTTCCCATCATTTTGGTTCTCTCGCGTGCGTGGCGGTTATTCGTGAGAAACTTCAAGAATAGAAAAAAAACAACCGAGATAACGCTGAAATCTGAGAGCTAGGCGCAGGGCGAGAGAGGGTGAGGGAGAAAGTTATGCGTGTTTGTTCCGATACGAAAACAAAGACAATCGCGATTTAGCTCGATTTACCGAGCGAAAATTGTGTCAACAGCATTCCTGAGTTATGAACGTTCAGCAACACGTTCACGTTCACGTTCACGGTCACTGAATGAATCATCGCAGCAATTAAGTGCGAGAGCTTAGCATCAACGTATACTATATGGATCCCGTGCTGCATTCACTGAATTCGGTCCGACCGCTGTACCAGTGGGGGGCAAGTACACTGCGTATGCTATATACTATACCTGTACAAAGTCTGACTTTTCTGCTTTGTTATATCTTTTGTTGCTTTAACGGAGCATATTTTGTGTTAAATGGTAGAGCTACGTCATTTTAACATTAATTATTGACTCAAAATTAGGAGGTTTTTAATAAGTTCTTTTCCAAAATAAAAACATTCGTTTCACTGTAAGATTTCTGTATTCTGAGACATTATTTCAGTTTCTCGCTAAGGTCTGTTGCGTTCATAAATACTTATTTATGAACATTTGATATTGAAGCCAGACGAATAAAGATTAAAAATAAGGAAAACAAAGAATAAAAGACTTTAAAATGTTTATTGCATAAAAGAAATAGCGTATACGCTCGTCATGGTCGTTAAAGTGTTCAATAAGCAATGGTAATTTACATTAAATTTTTTTAGTTTATTTAATTAGCTACGTATTAACTATATAAAAATTGTTTACATTAAACAATACAAATTTATTTAACTTTTAGCGGACACCAAGTTTAGAGAAGTTAGCTTCAGCGGTTCTTTCCTTAGCAATATCATAGCACAAGATTTTATAAAACAATATCCATATTAATTTGATAAGTTTCACTTCATGGCTGTCTACAGAAAAATCATTGTTTTAAATATGTTTTCTAAACACTGTGCCGGTAAAGTTTTTCCAAGCTGATATAACCATTTTTTGGTATTAATTTTACTGTCAGATAAAATCAATGAATTATACATATATTTTACAATCTTTAAAACGTCTGATCATGCTCTAATTAATTTTCCGCTTGACACAAAGTCAGTAAAATGAGTGTAAACGCTCAAGTTATTGTCATCTGTTATCAGTTAGGCAAAAGTAAAAACAAACTGTTATAATAATAAAATCTTCATAAACACAAATTTTCAATAGAACTGTCCCAAATGTAATAATTGTAAGGTGTTTAGTACACATGTTAACATAGCTTTATTCTCCCGATGGTGGAGGAAGCTGTACGTGATTCGGAACGTTTTCTGCTGTTCACTTTGCCTGTCAGCACGCGATCCGTACAGTATACTGAGCTCAGTATACTTGTAAAACATTCAGAGATTTATGTTAGACTGAATCACTAATATTTTTATTTTCATACGAAATCTATCACAAATCGAAACTTTTTATTTTTTCTATTTCTTCTTCCTCTTTTACCCAATTTATAACTTTCACTGTTAAATCTATGACTCACTGCCAGGCTGTTAAGCCGTAATCTAATGCTGTTAAATTGAACAGAAGTTTCGGCTCCACCATTGGATGCCAACTTCAGTGTAATGACTAAAAAGGTTAATGGTACGGTGTACACCAGTTTAAAACGCGGTTAAGCATCGTTACGCACCATTTCACAGCACTTAAAACTGTTTCATAAGCTAAAAATACTTAAAAATAATATTTTTCACTATGCTCCTTATCAACTAATTTATATCGTTCAAGCCTGCAATTTCTACTTATTCATACAGTGTCTTTATATGCTATCCTATGCTTTTTTTTTGCTAAATTACATATGCACTTCTCATTTACAAGAAGATTAATTGGAAATGACCCGGACATATATAATTAGTACGGAGGATGCTTAAAAGAACAACATGGACACCGCATAGAGAATTATATAACAGAAGAAGCGATGGAGAGGTTAAATTGTTTTCTGGTTTAACATCGACGAGGCTAGCTCAGAACTCAGGGAAGTGGGAAAAGATGGGAAAGGCTTTATGTCCAGAGCGATGACGCTTGATGGTAGTAGTTGAGTTGTTGTATAGGAATTTAACGAAGGACTGCAATTAAAACAAAATTAAACAAATAATATTCATTACTGGTTACATATGCAAATACCAAAACGAATTAAACTCTTGACCGACCGATTTTTACTTGCATGTTCCATAAGCAAATGGTGATGTCAAAAAAATCGTGTTCGACATAAGGGCTGATTCTGATTGTACTACACTCAAAACATGAAGAAAAGTCATTTTCCGAAAAGTGTCTCTGTGTGTGTCTGTGTATCTGTCTGTGTGTTTATGTGTAAAATGTTTTCTACGGCGAACGATAACTGCCACAAATTCAAAAAGAATCTAATAATGTTTTGCATGTATCCCTGAATTGTTGAGGACTCAAGACCTATAGATTTTGGTGAAGATCGGATAAGAGGAGGAGGCAGTTTACCTGCAACATTTTATGTTTTAACAAGAGTAAAGTACTGTACTTAATTTTGATAAATAAAGTATCCTGAAAAGAAGGTCATAATAATCCACTGTAGAAAGGTAAATGAAATATCTATAAATTAAAAGGGTAGTCAAAGGGGAAGAGGGTAATTATCTATAAATGAAAATGATAGTTAAGGGAAGGGGATAATTTTTTACTTCCATATTCCATAACGAAATGGAAGTATGGTGATGGCGAAAAAAATCGTCTTCGATACTAGGGCTAATTCTGATTGTACTACCCTCAAAACAAGAAGACAAGTCATTTTTCGAAAAGTGTCTGTGTGTGTGTCTGTGTGTCTTTCTGTGTGTCTGTGTGTAGCATTTTTTATGGCAAACGATAACAGCCGCAAATTCAAACATAATCAAATAATTGTTTGCATACCTCCCTGAATTGTAGAGGACTCAAGGTCTTTTGATTTTGGTGAAGATCGGTTAAGGGAAAGTGGTAGTTTACCAGCAACGTTTTATGTTTTAACAAGGGTAATTTTTTCTATGACGAACGATAACTGCCGCACATTCAAATAGAATCAAATAAGTTTTTGCACACTTTCCTGAATTATAGAGTGCTCAAAGCCTGTTGATTCTGATGAAGATCGGTTAAGGGAAAGGGGTAGTATACCGGCAACATTTTATGTTTTAACAAGGCTAATTTTTTCTATGACGAACGATAACTGCCGCACATTCAAACAGAATCAAATATTTTTTTTGCATATGTGCCTGTGTTGTAGAGTGCTCAAGGCTTGTTGAGTTTCGTGAAGATCGGTTAAGGGGAAAGGGTAGTTTACCTGCAACATTTTATGTTTTAACAAGAGTAAAGTACTTAATTTTGATAAATAAAGTATCCTGAAAAGAAGATCATAATAATCCACTGTAGAAGCGTAGATGAAATATCTATAAATAAAGTGGCTAGTTGAAGGGGGTGAGGTAATTTTCTATAAATGAAAATGGTAGTTGAAGGGGGAGGGAATAATTTTTGTTTATATTCATGTGTACTACGTTATCGGCAAACAAAGAAGTAGTTTCTTGTTAAAATTCCTTCCAGGGCTGTTTGGCGTGGTCCAATGCTTTCTACAAAACCAGACGTTTTGGCAATGCTATCGACTGCCATCATCAGTGAAAATCGAGTACGCTAACGTGAGGTGGTATACGTTAGTGACCACGGTACTGTGGTTAAGGGCGAAGAAAGAAGTAGTTTCTATGGAAATATTACATTTCGAAAATAATTTTAAATATAAATCTTAGAACATGGAAGTAATGTATGGGTCTCCATACCGATATTTATATGTGTACTACGTTATCGGCAACAAAGAAGTAGTTCGTTGTTAAAATTCCTTTGGCAGTGCCATCGACTGCCATCATCAGTGAAAATCCAGTGCGCTAACTTGAGCTGGTATACGTTAGTCACCACAGTACTCTGGTAAGGCTGACGAAAGAAGTCGTTTCTATGGAAATATTTCACCAATGATTTTAAATATAAATCTTAGAACATGGAAGTCACGTATTTTCGCACCGATTTTTACACATGTTAAAAATTACAGTTCTACAACTGACTTAATCTCTTAACACTGTTTTTGTTTTTGGTTAAGTTGTTTCATGATTAAGTTGAAGTAAAGTTTGTTTTTGCTTCCGCGAAGTCGTTGACAATAGTCCTCGTCATGTCGCACGGAACTTATACTATACTCAACGCAATAATTATCTTAATTTTACACTTAACTCTAGTCCCTAATACTAATAACAGCTTCGTCCTTCATCTTGGCTGGGCTTTTGTTTGGCTTCAAATAAGTCGGCGTCTTTACATCTAAGTGTGGTCAGTCCTAACACACTGCGACACACACGCAATATTAGCATCTGTATATAAACTACTTTCACTGTATCCTCGCTTTCTTTCTATTTCTTCACTTTTCTTTTGATAAAATTTAATCTTCTATACATGCTTTGACTTCTTTCCTTTCACCCGTGTACTTACAAAAATGAGACTTTTACGCTGCTACGTATTCTCGGTCCTCTTCTACTGTGTAGAATCTTGGACTCTGACTGAAGCCACAACTAAAAAATTCGAATTTTTCGAAATGTGGCTTTACCGTTGAATACTAAGTATTTCATGGACAGCACATAGAACTAATGTTGAAGTTCTTAGAAAGATGAAGAAAGGCAGGGAAGTTATTAACACAGTGAAGATAAGAAACCTTCAGTATATGGGATATCTATAGAGTTGGGCGGCCGAGAATCTCATGGCTGAGAAATTTAAGGACCTGGTTTGGTATGAATACCACTGACTTATTCCGTGCAGCAGTACAGAAAGTTAAAATAGTCTGTGTGATATCCAGCATCTGAAACGGATAGGAACTATCAGAAGAAGACCCATGTACTCTCTTCGTTATGTTTCTCTAGAACAGTTACTAATCTCTGGTAGAGAGATACATTGTCGGTGATGAATATTACTAGCATGATTATTGATTTGTACATACTGTTACTTTTGTAGTATTAAACGTTAGCCTTTCATCACCCATTTTACCTCTACTACAATAGCGGAAGCAACGGAAGCAATAACGACAAAGACAACGACAACAATAACGACAACGACAACGACAACGACGACGACAATGACAACCAACAACAACAACAACAACAACAACAACAACAACAACAACAACGACGACGACGACGACGACGATAACTACAACATAAATAATAATAATAATAATAGTTCTTGAAAATTCTTATATATATATTTTACCATAAAAGTTAGCAGTTAATACGGTAAAAATGTTATGTATTACAAAAAGTATATATGTTTTAAAAGTCCTAATACACGAGGCACCCACAAACACAGAAATTAATCTCGGACTGGCTGATAAAGAACAATTAAAATAGACAAAAATATGTTACTGTATAAGAATATTATATACACATGTATACTGCCACCCACATACACTCACTTGTTATATCGTTGTGCTAGGTTTTACAGGCGCTTATTAAGAAACGCTATCGCCAATGTATCCAATCAAGATTTAATGTCATTAATGAGCTCCTCATTAGTTTCGAAGCACTGAGTAGTCATTCAAACCTTTACCTTGTTGACACGGTAGCACTTTTGCCAACAGGTCACGCGCAAAGTCATTCGCTAGTCCCCTTTGTTATCTTCTCTCGAGCGCGAGCTCTTTAGTATGCTTCGTCTCCCCTAAGCGTCACTGACGCCCAAGATGGCGGTTCCGGGCGAAGGGCTCGACCTCCTGATAAAGTCACATCGAAGACCCGGCATACTGACCTACTGTACGACATATACCCACACTAACTCTGATCCGGCAGTGATTGATCGGGCATCGATACGGAGCCGTTCGGAGCTCCCGCAGCTCCGGTCCCGTAAGTCCCCAGCAGAGGCCAGATGGTTTCGATCCCACCTTCCCATCCACCGAGATCCGTGTTATCCGACGCTGTCCACCAATTCACGGCACAACCTGGAACAAACACAGCTGACGATGGGATGGTTTGACGAATATGCCTACCTACAAGTACATTACACAAGGTGAGAGAGGCAATGGCAAGCTTCACGTTTCGTCGGTCATTCACTCAAACAGAAATTCATTAAGATGGCCACAAATTTCCGTATAACAATTTAAAAGGATACTAGTCGCTACTGCGCAAGTGTCGTGTTGATGTGGTAGCCAGTTTGTGAGTATCAGTCAATTGAAGATTGGCACTATTAGTTGTTATTTCGTTAATTAAACTCAGCAAAGTTTTAACTTGAAGCTGACATTAAAGCTAAAAAAATTAAATCAGACATTTGTTTTTTGTGGTTGAAATTTTTCAGTCTTAAAATTGTGAATTTATATAACCTAACCTAACCTAACCTATTACTAACAATAATTTTTAACAAGTTTGTTAATGGATTTACATTAGTCGAGCTGTAGTCCGTATTGTGGACATACGTTTCGGCTCCATCGTCGGAGGCCATCTTCAGTGTCACAAAATGTTTGACAAAGTGTCCACTGATTTACCCCAGTACTGAGGCAAATACTATCAACAGCCCGGCTATTACTAACAATAATTTTTAACAAGTTTGTTAATGGATTTACATTAGTCGAGCTGTAGTCCGTATTGTGGACATACGTTTCGGCTCCATCATCGGAGGCCATCTTCAGTGTCACAAAATGTTTGACAAAGTGTCCACTGATTTACCCCAGTACTGAGGCAAATACTATCAACAGCCCGGCTATTACTAACAATAATTTTTAACAAGTTTGTTAATGGATTTACATTAGTCGAGCTGTAGTCCGTATTGTGGACATACGTTTCGGCTCCATCATCGGAGGCCATCTTCAGTGTCACAAAATGTTTGACAAAGTGTCCACTGATTTACCCCAGTACTGAGGAAAATACTATCAACAGCCCGGCTATTACTAACAATAATTTTTAACAAGTTTGTTAATGGATTTACATTAGTCGAGCTGTAGTCCGTATTGTGGACATACGTTTCGGCTCCATCATCGGAGGCCATCTTCAGTGTCACAAAATGTTTGACAAAGTGTCCACTGATTTACCCCAGTACTGAGGCAAATACTATCAACAGCCCGGCTATTACTAACAATAATTTTTAACAAGTTTGTTAATGGATTTACATTAGTCGAGCTGTAGTCCGTATTGTGGACATACGTTTCGGCTCCATCATCGGAGGCCATCTTCAGTGTCACAATATGTTTGACAAAGTGTCCACTGATTTACCCCAGTACTGAGGCAAATACTATCAACAGCCCGGCTATTACTAACAATAATTTTTAACAAGTTTTTTAATGGATTTACATTAGTCGAGCTGCAGTCCGTATTGTGGACATACGTTTCGGCTCCATCATCGGAGGCCATCTTCAGTGTCACAATATGTTTGACAAAGTGTCCACTGATTTACCCCAGTACTGAGGCAAATACTATCAACAGCCCGGCTATTACTAACAATAATTTTTAACAAGTTTGTTAATGGATTTACATTAGTCGAGCCTGCAGTCCGTATTGTGGACATACGTTTCGGCTCCATCATCGGAGGCCATCTTCAGTGTCACAATATGTTTGACAAAGTGTCCACTGATTTACCCCAGTACTGAGGCAAATACTATCAACAGCCCGGCTATTACTAACAATAATTTTTAACAAGTTTGTTAATGGATTTACATTTGACAAGCACAGAGTATTTACGTGAAACTCCACTGGAATAATGAGTAAATAAAATACAGCTACGCTGCGATAAAACACACAAACGTTAACGTAGAGAGAACTTCAGTTCTGTCTCTGCTTTCACTTGCTCCGAATTGACCTTAGATGTTTTTTTTTTTTATTGTGAAACTTGTATTCAATCTACATAAAGAAGAGAAAGGTAAGAAATGGATGTTTATATACTAAGAGAAAGGAGAAAACTAACTGCTTTAGCGTTTACTTTTTATCTACTACATTCATTCGATTCGCTAATGGTATTATTTTGTCTCATTTCTTCGTCGTTAGCCTATCTCATTAATATTTTCAAGTACTTTCGTTCTTATTATAAAAGATGAATAGCGTTAAGGCAGAGGCTATTAACTTCGACAAATTACACAGTTTATATCATTATTCATTCATTGTTTTTCAAATTATTAATATTTGTGCTCATTATTATTCACAAAATGCAGCGTGTGAAAGTTCGGTCGATTGTTATTTCCACGCCTGATATTTAATCATAGGAGTTTAGAAGTCCAGCGGCTATTGCACTTGGCAACTAATCGTGAAATCTGGATTCGAATCTGGATTCACAGACTATTACAAAATTAAGAGATTATTTCAGCCCTGGGGTCGACCCACCTGTATGTACGCAGTAGCGGACTAAGAGAGGGCGGGGGTTGCGGATCGCCCCGGGCCCCACTTAGTAGAGGGCCTCCATATTTGGAAAATTAAGTTATTTCGTAAATGTTTTAATGTATTGCAAATGTTCTAGTGTCAAGTCCTAAAACGCAACCCAGTGAGAGGTCCAGTAGTTAATAGAGCGATTCCAAAGATTTTTTCACATTATTTTGAAATCTTTCGTACATAAAGTATTGTAATAAATTCAATGCAGCCTATAAATAATACTACTTCTAATAATTCTGTAAGACGTTGTATTTACAATATGAATGTGGATTTTTATTTAAACATAACTACCGCTTTTATAAAGTTTCCTAACTGGATACATTAGTTCAGTAATTACACAATAAATATAAAAAAGTACTGTGTTTTGCTATGTATTATTAAAGATAAATTGGATTATAAACACCCGTGTTATGGGAGGAGGAGCTTCAGAAAGAAATCCGCCCTCCAGTGGCCTAGGAGCGCCACTGTATGTACTAAAGCGCTACCGAAGCGTCTGCCATACTGGCTTGGGTTTGGCTATTTAGGTGAAGATGCTATTCATCTTCGTTGCCTTAGTGTCATGTCTTCTTCTTCTGATAGTTCCTATCCGTTTCGGATGTTGGCTATAATACAGACTATTTTAACTTTCTGTACTGCTGGACGGAATTAGTCAGTTATATTCATGCTAAACCAGGTCCTTAAATTTCTCAGCCATGAGATTCTCGGTCGCCCAACTCCTCTCTTTCCAAGTACTTTTCCCTGTTTGTATGGATTGTAATAAGTAAAATCTCTGTTTATTTCTCATGAGATATTCCAGACACTGAAGCTTTCTTATCTTTACTGGGTTAATAACTTCCCTTTCTATCCTCATCTTTCTAAGAACTTCAACATTAGTTACATGTGGTGTCCATGAAATGCTCAGTATTCTACGGTAAAGCTACATTACGAAAGATTCCAATTTTTTAGTTCTGGCTTCAGTCAAAGTCCAAGATTCTACACCGTAGAAGACGACCGAGAATACGTAGCAGCATAAAAGTCTCATCTTTGTGTTTATTGTTAAATCGTGACTTTTGAATAAACTGCTCATTCTAGTGTACACCGCTCTTGCCTTTTCAATCCTGCCCTTTATTTCTTGAGAGTGGTCCCATTGTTCATTGACTATAGTACCAAGATATGTAAAGTTGATTACATGTCCAACTGGCTTTTGGTTTATATTAAGAGTGCAGTTTGTGAACTTGTTCTTAGATACAATCATTAGCTTCGTCTTATTAACATTGATGTCTACGGCTGCTTTCTGTCACTTGTTATGTCACGATGACGTAATTTTGTCATTCAGTACGTTAATCGCATATGTTACTAAACTGAAGTATACTGTACAGTATCTGAGATAACAGCGTGTAGACATCTGTTAAATTAAATAGGTTTTCGTATTCAGCATAAGAAAATGAATCGGTGAGAAATCGAACACAAACATGCGACTGGCAAAAGGAACCATTACAAAGTAATAATTTTAACACAACACAAGTTTTAATAACGTGTTTAATTACTTACTATAATAACAAGTTTGGCCCAGTTAAATGTCTCAGATATTTATTAATATCAACATCAGCCGTGGGTCTACAAGCCTTGGTAGGTGTTGGCCTGCTCCAAGAGTCGGTTGCGTGCCCTGGGTTTCCAGTTTCTTATGTTCAGCTTTCCGAGGTCCTTCCCTATGTGGTCTTTGAATCTACTTCGGGGTCTTCCCATTTTTCTACTACCCATTATTTCTGGTAGAAAATATGTTTCGTAAGCTTCCATTCTCTCTATGTGCCCAACCCACCTTAGCCTGTATATTTTGATTATCCTGACAATGTCCAGCTCTTTGTAAAAATGCTACAGTTCGTAATGATAGCGCCTGCGCCACATTCCACTTCCTTGTAATCCTCTAAATATTGTTCTTAGAATCCTTCTTTCACAGCGACCTAGAAGTCTCTCGCCATTTTTTGTCATAGTCCAGGTTTCTGAAGCATGTGTCAGCACTGGACTGATAAGTGTTTTGTAAATTTTGCATTCGTGCTTCTTCAGATGAAGGTAGATGCCAGTTGCTTTTTTTCCATAATATGTTTTATTTGCGAGATATAAAACAGTTCTTATTTCAGTGTTAGTATCGTTAGTTCTGTTTATCTGGGAACCAAGATGTACGAACTCTTTTACTGCCTCTATATTTTTTGTACCTATTTCAAGGTTTTAAAGGGTAGGGTAAAATGGTGTTTATTCATATAGGCCTAGATTGAAAAATTAAATTCTATACTAAAAATGGTCACTGTATTTAGAGGAAACGGCACAAAAGCTGATAGTAGTCGCCATTGGCGCAGAACTCAATATGACAGAACATCATATTAGTGATGGAAAATCAGTTCACACTCACTTTCCTTGAAGCAAACAAGTTTGCGTTCATTAGTGTTGTGTCTTATGAAAGAATTTATCCCTGTTATTACATGGTTGTAAATAATTACTATCACTTAATGTTTCTCTATACGATAATAAGTTTATGTAATAACAAACCATTCAAGATAATGGTTTAGAAAAATCTGCTATAGAAGAAAGGATTCATAAAATGGAAAGAGCATATGGTATAACTAAAGATATTTACAGTAAAAAGTGCATGTCTAAAAAAAATACGAAAATAATTCATTACAGTACAGTAGTGAGGCCAGAATGCCTATATGCAAGTGAATGTCTAGCATTAAATTACAATTTACACAAACTAGAAATATTGGAAAGACGAACTATTGTGGCACGCCCACGACAAACTTCAGAAGGTTGGGAATTAAGAAGTAATGATGAAATATATCAGAGTATAGAAAATATAACAGAAAATGGAAAAAAAGAAGACTATTATTTTGTTGGACATTTATATAGAATGGACGACAATAGGTTAACAAAGCAGATCTTCAAATATCTGTGGAGGAAGAAGTCAACATCAAGTTGGATTAAAGAAGTCCAAAAGGATTTTTAAAAAATTATACAAACGTAGAAGAAGCAACTGAAAGAGACTTTTTGGGGCAAAAGTGTTAAAAATGGAAGGAGGCCAGGGTAGGAGAGATAAAAACGCAGGTTCAAAGTGGACTGAAGACAGGAAGAAGAGACATAGTGAAAAGATGAAAGAATATTGGGAGAAAAGAAAAGAACTAGGAATAAAGAATTGAGATTGGCATGTGGTCCTTAGATGGCCGATACAAAATAATAATAATAATAAATAGACAAATATTAGTAATAATTCATAATGTAGTTTCACTTAAATAGTAACGCTATAATAATTGAAGATATTTTAGTCATAGTCGGAGAAGAGAACGTTTTCCCAAATTAAAGTAGGAGTCTATGGATCTTCCTTCTACTGCTACGAAGTCCTAAGTTAACCGAATAAGCACCGAATCTTTATGCGGCTAAGAACTGGGAACTTAATGCCGTCCCCTCTACATAAGACTCTTTTTACCTCTGCTTAAAGGTAAATCTGAGATAAGGCCCTTTAGAAACCATCTACACACGTATCTTCTTTTGAAATCATTAGTACCGTCAACAGGTCATTTTTCTGCGTATTCCTTCATTGTTGAGATAACGTTCTGTGTGATTTCCTTTTTTTTTTCAAGGGGTTTCGCAATTAATTTTGTTCTATCTTTGCCGCTGTTTAACTTTCTAATCTTATAACATGATGAAATCAACTCACGTTTTTTCTGTTTGTATCGGCCATCTGACGACCACATGCCAATCACAATTCTTTATTCCTTGTTCTTTTCTTTTCCTCCAATATTCTTTCAGGTTTTCAATGTGTCTCTTCTTCCTGTCTTCAGTCCGCTTTGAACCTGCGTTTTTCTCTCTCCTACCCTGGACTCCTTCCATTTTTAACACTTTTGTCCGAAAAACGTTTCTTTCAATCGCTTCTGCTGCGTTTACATTATTTTTTCTAAATCCTTTTGGACTTCTTTAATCCAACTTGATGTTGACTTCTTTCCCCACAGGTATCTGAAGATCTGTTTTGTTAACCTATTGTCGCCCGTTCTATATAAATGTCCAAAAAATACTAGTCTTCTTGTTCTCACTGTTTTTGTTATATTTTCTATACTTTGATATATTTCATCATTACTTCTTAATTTCCAACCTTCTGAATTTTTTCGTGGACCTAATATTTTCCTAATAATTCGTCTTTCCAATATTTCTAGTTTGTCTAAATTATAATTTAATGCTAGACATTCACTTGCGTATAGGCATTATGGCCTCACTGCTGTACTATAATGGCATATTTTCGCATTTTTAGATATGCACTTTTTACTGTTTAATTATAAAGTTAGATATAACTTTATTCTTTAATTTATATTTTCAAAGACAAAACTTTCTTTTTTTGCCGAATCATAGTCATTGTGAATTCATGACAGAAGTCTCGTTTTCTAATTAACATTTGTGAGTTATTTCTTTATATGGTTGTTCCAGTAATTCTAGTCTGTAGTAAACTGAAAAATAAATTGTTTCGACTTTAAAAAATTCATTGTGTTCCCCAACCTTGTTTAGTATATACCTTGACGACATGTTGAAAGTATGGAAATCCAGAGTGACTTCGAAAATACAGCTTAACAAATCAATTTGTATGGATTCCCTGCTATATGCGGATGACATAGTTCTTATTCAAGAAAATGAGGTTGGTTTGCAAAGAGCTATGTTTCATCTACAAGAAGTGGCAAGAGAGTACTCACTGACAATTTCAGTAAGAAAGACCATAACAATGGCCTTTAAAAGTAAATATCCAGCGAAGTCTAAGACAGTTACAAACAACAGCACTTTAGAACAAGTGAGCCGTTTTAAATATCTCGGCTGTGCAGTAAGCTATGAATCTGAATATGATATAAGAGAGAAGATAAATAAATATAGGAATATTTGTGGTACAATTCATACAAATCTTAGAAATAAAACAAGACACAGCACAATAATAACATTTTATAAGACAACTGCCATACCCAATTTAAGATTTATTGATTTATCCAAGTGAGGCGTGAGTCATTACAAAAAAAGAAAGCTGTGTAATGAAAGCGGCAAGATTTCGAGTGCTGAAATGCAGTTTCTTCGAAGTACTGTAAATTATACATTGCAAGATAGATTAAGAAATGGAGATATCAGAGCAGAACTCGAAGTAAAGGACATAAATGAAATTATTTCAATTTACAGAAGACATCTGCAAAGAATGACAAAGGATTGATTGCCGAAAGCGGCACTGAACTATAAAGCCACTGGTAGAAGAGACGTGGGTCGTCTGAGGATGAGATGGGTGCCGGAATAGATTTATATAACCTATTCCTTGAAGAGGAGAAGAAGAACAAGAAGATGTTTGTGTTAGATGCGAAAAAATATTAATAACTTATAACAATATGTTTGTTAGCATATCCGCAGTGTGAGAATCTAAATAAGGAAAGTGTGTTCTAAATACCAGTTAAAAGAGAAACTTAAATTTTTTTGCTTCAAGTTCACTTGCGGTGTAATTACCCAAATGATGGGATTTCACCTGAAGGCTTGTCTATGCGAATGCGTTGGCGTGTTCAGTGCTGTGACTATTCGTGTTACTAGTACACGATGCTTTTTATTCACCTGCATCAAAGTAATTGCTGCAAATGTTACGCGTGCGTGCGTACCACACACACACACGTTTACACCCATGCGTGTAAAACTAACTTTCCAGCAAACTTAAGCTCATTCTTCCTTGCCACGTGACATCGGTGTGTAAACCAGTTCTGGCTTACAATATAATGATAATATACGGCGGCTCGTAGTTCTGACAATCGGGGGTCCAATGTCTGAATGTTTCTACTAAGATAAGAGCAATTATCCCATTCCAAATAACACACGGGGTGGGTCTCAACATGAAGACATAACTATTGACAACTTTTAGTAGCCCTAATATTAAGTTGTGTTTATGCTATTTGTAAATTATTCTAAAAATACATAGTCAAAATAAAAGGATAGTTAAATATTTCTGTTTAATATTTAAAACGTGAAGCGGCCTACCGAGTTCCACAATTTTGCATTTATCTTTAATAGAGAGAGAAGAAAATTTTGTTTTTAAAATAGATTGAACACTATTCACCATTTTACCAAATCAATGAACTGAATACAAAAATAAGAAATACCTGAACACTTAACACACAAAAATACCAGCAAACACTTTGAAGGTTATACACGCTTCGGTCAGCTTAACGTTACTATAATTATTTAATGACTACATTAAACACACTTTATTTTCGGAATACAATTACTTCACTATTTTATTTGATTTTAAGACTTTACTGCACACATTTTCGTTGCATTCTAAATGAAATAGAGAAATCTGACACAAACGTTATTGTAAAAGGGACAAATCATGTGGTAAAAATCATAATAATGGTGAATGGCGGTATTATGAAAATGTTAAAATTCCCGGTCGATACGGTTCGGCCCTCGTCGGAACTATTCGTCTCTGTCGCTAACACTCGGGATTAGCGACTGTTGTGTGTACTTTTGCGTATACTGATTTCCCCGTCTACAGCTGTCTACACAGTCTAGGAGGTGCTGAGAGCTGCTTTCCACCTCAAGCAATAGGAACGAACAATTCGTCTATTACGCGAATCCATTACTGTTCAGTCAACAAGATTAATCTCGCAAATCTTGTTATTTAAATATGAATCCATTATCTCAACAAATCCTTTAACATATATAAATTATTTAGGTGGGTTCACTGAACCATTGAAACTTATGGACGAGCCGCCACTGTATTGCAATATAAAAATAACAACAATAATGATGATGATAATTAAATTAATCGTTATCATGATCATAATCATCACTATCATGAACGTTCAATTACTGTGTGGATTTTTCCCTTTATTATTCACTTCTCTTTCACTTTTCTTTGTTGCTCTGAACAATTCTTGACCAGTTTACAGCCATTCATGGGCTACTGGATTTGATTGAGTTCGTTGTTACCTTCTCCCACCATTTCTACAGCCTCCTTCTCCGATGTCTTCTTCAGAAACGTGGCATTTGTTCGACCTTCGCTATCCTTTTTCATGTTGCTAGACAAGGTTTCTTTGCCCTTCACAAACGCCCCACACTGAAGAAGACATCTAAAAAAAGTCGAGAAGACAAAAACAGACACAACATAATAATATAGTATAATGTACAATAATATAATAATAATCAAACACTTTTTGCTACAGTCTATTTCTTGATGTATTTAATATTTATAATATCTTTACCTCAAGAGGTTTTTTCCTTATTTGGAACATGTTTCTTGACACTAAGTGTTCCCATCCTCAGCCTACTTAATTTTAATGTTGTGAAGTTGGTTGATT
Organism: Magicicada septendecula; assembly: GCA_034769895.1. Classification (NCBI taxonomy): domain Eukaryota; kingdom Metazoa; phylum Arthropoda; class Insecta; order Hemiptera; family Cicadidae; genus Magicicada; species Magicicada septendecula. Next base: position 47,663,467 of record CM068373.1, read on the forward strand.
TGGTTGTTGTTATGGTTTCCTGTTGGTTTTTGATATAAAGTTGATATAATTTTTGTTATTGTGGTGTATATATTAGTATTTTGTGTATTTTCGATGTTGAGTGCTTTGAAAATTGTGTCATGTTTTGTATTCATTTGTATTTGCTCAGGTATTAGTTTGTTTTGTGTTTGTATATTTGTAAAGTTTCCCAAATGTTCATTATGGTGCCTTTGTGCGGTATGTGTTTTGTTAGTGTCATGTTGGTTATGTCTGGGAATTCATGTCCAGTGTTTATTGCATGTGTGGCCAAATTATATTTATATGTTCTGGTTTTTTGTAACCGTTTAGATGTTCAAAATAACGTTTTTCCAGTTGTTGTTTTTTTGTCCTATATAACATTTATTGGAATAAACACATTTACAATATGTTTTCAAATATACATTTTCAATTATGTAGTTAATTTGTTAATTTCCTATAAATTCGAATATAGTATCAATAGATTTTGTTTAAGGTCTTCGGACATCCTTAGTATCAGTAGTATTTCATGAGGTCATCTTTAGTAACATATTCCGGAATAGGCCCACAATCGGCTATCCGGATGAATTCGTCTAAAGAGAGATTATCTAGACCAAAATTAAGCTGCAGTATATAAAGCAAATTATGGAGGATGTAAATTGTGTAACTTATGAGGAATTGAAGAGGAAAGCACAAGATCGATCACAATGGAAGACTGCTGCAAACCAATCTTAGGATTGAAAACATATGGAGGAGGAAGGAGAGTTTGTTTATAACTGTTCGGTAAATAGTCAGTTGTTTTTGTAATAAAAGGTTTTATAAGATATCGGTTTTTCAACTTTTTTCGTATTGATTATATGAACTTAACGTTTCCTTTATCAAGAAACGGGTGTCCTTTGTTGATTGCGTCTGATACTAGATTATCTTCATATATTGTTTGTTAAGTAAAGGCTTTTTTGTGTTCGAGGTAGAAATAAAGATTTTGATTCTCCTGACTGGCATACATATACTTTATTCTATTTCACACACATCGTAATTATTTAGGTGATCCGTTAGACGATTTGTGTCAGTTCTAGTTGAAGTTTGACTTCAGTTCATTTTTATAGAGACAAATTGTCGGTTAGTTGAAAACAGCTGGGTGCAATAAAAACGGAAAACGAAAGTTTTTTGCGCTAATCTGTTAACGGAGTCTGTCTGTTACGTTTAGTTACGCGTTCTTTCTCTTCGTAACTGGAATGTTTACGTCGTGTGTTATGTACAGACTGTCCGACATTAATCTCTTTGGTGGTGAAGCAAGTTGGTCTTGACCTTGCCTGGCCTCAACACAAAATATTGTGGTGTCCGGTTAGCCCTGGCCCAGCCTTGACAGCGAAAGTTCTCGTTATGCAACATAGGTGCTGTGAATTTTACAACAATTATGTGGTGAGGTAACCAAAGATCTCTCCCAGTGTACAAATTGTCACGTTTAATTTGTTAATGTGCCGTAACAAAACAAACAATGTCGGATCCGCTGGAGGCGTGCACTGCTTCACTCATTCCGCTCAGCTGATTTTGTTGTACGCATGGGTCCTTTATTGTTTTACCTGCTGGCTTTACATGCTGGTTCTACATTCTGCGTCGTGAGTGACTTATAAACCCAACGCGGGTACGATTTCGCTTCAGTCTAATCATACACGTTTCTTTAAGAATTGGAATTTTCTTTACGTATGAAGACACATGTTGTAGACACTATTTTGTGGCATGTAGGGTACCTCATCTTATTGTTATTGTTGTTGTTGTTGTTGTTGTTATTATTATTATTATTATTATTATTATTATTATTATTATTATTATTATTACTATTATTATCATTATTATTATTATTAACTATTATTATTATTATTATTGCTGTTGATAAGGCTATTCTGTCGGGCTTAGCAAACAGATTGCAGATGGGTATAGGTTCGTTAAATCGAATCTGCAAAGACTCTGGATTGCAAATATCCACCACACTTAAGACCAAGGTGATGACTTTTCGTGGAACTGATCCGATACTGGCGAAAATTGTTATAGATGATACTGTCCAGGAAGAAGTCAGCAATTCTGAATACCTGGCCTACAGTGTGTCTTATAATACACGCAACGACGTTGTAGATAAGTTGTATATAAATTATCCTTATGTGCGGGACCATTAGGGGAAACCTTAAGGCAGCAAGTAAAGGAACACGCCTAAAATTTTACAAGGGGGTGGCTCTTCCCACACTTATGGGTCTGAGAATTGGACTTTAACGAAAGGCCAGGCCAGTCGCATCCAAGCGGCTGAAATGAGAATTCTCAGGCACGTGGCAGGGGGTGTACTCTCCATGATCATAGAAGAAAGACAGACATACGGCAGGAACTGAACATTATGAGTATACTCGACAGGATCGCCGAGTATCGACTGAATTGGTGGGAACATCTTTGCCGAATGGATGACTGCCGCATTCCCAAACAACTATGGAACTATAAGCCGAGGGGACGGAGAGATGTGGGACCTCCGAGGAAGCGCTGGAGTGGCCAGCTGTAATCTTTCCCTATTTTAGACCGGAACAAACCATCCTTGGTTTTATCCTTGTAGGTGGCGCTGATGATGATGATATTTTCCACAAAGAATAGTTTCTCAAGCCTGTTTGTTTCTCTGATATCACTGCTATATATTTTAATCTGGTATTGGGTGTTGTACCGTAGGCTTCTGCGCTTGTGTAATTAGACATGACTTACACCTATATAAATTATTTTTAATTGTTTGATCTCCCTTTTTATATAATGAGACCACTTTTGCATTCAACCAATCTTTGTGTACTTTAAAAAATTCACAGCACTTTTTAATAAGATGCAGCAGGTGTAAATGCAACATTTCCCTCCACATTTGAACAAATCCGTATGTGTACCATTTAAACTAGGTACCTTAAGATGTTAATTCTTTCAAATTTGTTCAATCCGCACTATTAGACCTTAAGCTTAACTGTTAAGTAAAAACGGTTTTTTATATTTAACATATTCAAATAATTATTTTTCGAGTGTAATTCTGGGATCAGTTTTCAGTCACTATTCGCGTAAGAATGTACGAAAGTTGTCATGACCTAACACCGATAGTTTTTATAATAGTAGTACATTAACTTCAGCTATGCCCATTTAAATTACAGTGGCTCATTAAAGTTAGAAGTAATAAAAATATTTAAAAAATCACTTTTAGCCCAATTTTAATTACAAAAATTGTAATTTTTTTATTTTTAAAGTGATTACGAATTCATCTCTTTGTCCACTAAGTCGTGCAACAGTGTCTGACAGCGAAGTGTGCGGACACGTGATGACGTTTCATAACAAAACTTGCACGCTTCTGATGTTGTTGTCAGAAATCAATTTACTTTTATAACGTTTGTAACGTTACTTAACATCATCGACTTTACTTAATACGCGTAACACAGTTTGAAAAAATTAATTGATAGGTCTACTTTTTGGTATTTGTGTTACTTCAATTAATTTACTTAATTTAAATTTATTTAAAAGTTAAAAATCAGAAAATAATTCTGAATTGCTCATAATTAATTTAAATAAAAAATGTGTACTACATTTAGAAAGGTAAAATTGGAGTTATTGTAAACCACACAAAATCAACTTTAACTTTGAAGCTGCAGCAATACCGAACACTTCGAATCCAACACTTCGAAGCTTAATATTACAAAAAATTTAACAACATTATTATAAGAAATCCTTGAATCTGAGCTATTAAATCGTTAAAGCTCTTCCAGTTCCAGTTCTACAAAGCCGGAACTCTTCATTTTACCATGTTAAAGAAAGTTACCTAGAATACGTTAAAAATAAGGATCGCGTACGAAATTTAACCTTGTTTAAAAAAATTTTTCCACTCCTCGTCTCGCAAAAAATTTCACCTCTTCAAGAAGTGTGTAAATTCCGCCACGCTTCTATGTTTGCAGTGCCATATGCTTAGGGAATTAACACCTCCAAGAGCGGTTTGTTCGTCAAATAAAGCGGTAAATAAAAACGCTTGTTCATTGTTACGCAAAACTTGGTCAGTCCTAAAGTCTGTACCTATAAATTTTACTAACAAAGCCAAAACCGTGCTGTGCAGACTTAAAGTCTCATTAACTGACACATAGAAGAGTATGATGTAATTGAGGTGACAAATACATGAATTGTCACATCATAACGTGGTTACTTGCGTACAACCTCTTTGACCGTGCTTGCAAATCATCCTTTCCTCACCTCCGACACCTTAGCACCCGCTGTTAAACGAAGACGCCCTCGAACCTTGCTCGACCATCCATCATAGCTTGCTTAACACATCTGCCCACTTACCGCCCTTACAAACTTGATAAACTCCTACACACTCGGGTTCCGTCCCACTCCATGACGACGGATGGATTGGGAGTTGCGCCTGCTCTAGGTGTGCCAAGCGCCCCCTTTTGCAAGTGACTTCTTCCCTCTAATCTCTCGCATGCTCCGGTATCGCCAAGCGACAGTCTCCCCGACTCTTACCGGGCAGGTGGACACGTTGCGGGCGTACAAACCCCGCCTGCCCGTCCGAAGAGTCCCCGGAGACTCCCTCACTCCAGCCGTGGCGGATCACGTCGTGATTCAGCCAATCACAGTCCCCATCCTTCACCTCCGAAAATAGATAAAAAGGGAGGATCCATCCTGAAAAAGCGACGTGTCGTTATCAAGTGACTGCGAAGAGCATCAGGCAGTCATCGGGCCTGCCCGGACGCTGCCGCCACCAGAGCACGCCTGCATTGTGCCCCTCCACCTGGAACCTGGAACCTGGAACCTGAGACTTGATTTCACAGTCTCTGCTGTTTTTATCTAAAAGCTGCTCTATGTCTTCATCATCATCGGCGCATTGTCCAAATATTTCTCTCTTACTGATATCTCTTTGTCTTCGTTAAACGTTTCCATTTAACAATTTTCAAAATACATGAATTGTTCTGGACATATGGCGTACACATGTGTCTTTCTTTTTCCATTAGTTTTATATACTGTTATGACAATTACGCAACGCTCTCCCAACTGTCGCCAGTGCAGTTACGTAAACGTTTTACACGTTTCTCGGCTAGCCGACCAGATGCAGTGTCTCTGTCAAGGCCATGTACACAAGTACCTTCCATACTGTTCTAGAGCCCTCGTTTCGGGGGGGGCGGGGGGAGGTATCATTGTGATTTGGTAATTTTTTTGTATTCTTCTTATAGCTATTTGTAGCAATACTCTGATCCTGGATCCTCTAGCAACGGGAGCACGCCACCGGGGCGCCAAACCCCTAAGTAGGCAATGTAATCTAATTAATTTAGGTTAATTCTGTATAGGTACACCGTAACACAATTTCACTCTGATAACCGTTATTTGGCTGTAGGTGGTACAGAGCAGATCAGGCGTGACGTTTTACTGCAAAATCAATCTTATTACAACGATATGCGATGCACGCATTATGCCGGTGTACATTCGCTAAATGTTATTAGATGGTGACATTTACGTGCATCTGAAATGTATCCTTAAATCTAGATATAGCAAAATTGAAAGCTAAAGGCACATGCGCAGAAATCAGTTTCTTCTGCGTCCATCAGTTTCAAATCAGATTCAAAACGAGCCCATTTTGAAATTGTGAATGGCGGGAGAATAACGATGAATCAGCTGCTATGCAGGCGAAGGTGTTGCCAACATGCGTGTCAAGTTTTAGTTGCGTTGTTAATTACTGTGTTATGTACTACGTACAACATCCAGGATGGTGATTATTAAGGGTATGAATCCCTCTGTCTCTCCACAGAGAAACCGTTTCTTAGATATCTGTAATGATTCCTCTCCGATTGCATTTTCGGTGGGAATAAAGACGATCTACCATGCAGCCTATTTGAATTTCATGATAAATATTACAACAGACTAAATGAGTAATTAATAACGCTTAAGGAGTTACAAGTGACTACCCAGAGATTGCGTAACTGGAAGGCTGTTGGCCTCGATGGAATACAGAATTTCTGGTGGAAATCATTAACATCATTGCACTAAGTCATAATAATCCTATAAATAAATTATTAAGTAAAGAAGCTAAAGCACTTTATTTCCGAACGCAAGCGATGACTTACTTAAAACCTATAAATACTGACACACGCATACAAAAAATTATTATTATTTTAAATACACTTCTGTATTTACAAATATAGATGTTAAAATATCTTAGAAAACATACAAAAACTAAATAACCCACACAACAAAGACAATATAAGGACCAATGGAATATACAGAATTCAATGCCAAGACTGCAATAGATGTTAAGTAGGCCAAACAAAAAACAATTAGAAAAACGTTATTTTGAACACTTTAACGTATACAAACAACAGACATATGTAAATAAAATTTGGCCACACATGCAATAAATACATTACACGAATTTGCAGACATAACCAGAATGACGCTGATGAAACATATACCGCAAAAAGGCACAATAGTGAATATATGGGAAAATTCACAAATGTGTAAGCATAAAACACAACACAAAGTAATATCTGAACTAATACAGATCAACACAAAACACGACACAAAGTAATATCTGAACTAATACAGATCAACACAAAACACGACACAAAGTAATATCTGAACTAATACAGATCAACACAAAGTAATATCTGAACTAATACAGATCAACACAAAACACGACACAATTTTCAAAATGCTTAACATTGGAAACCTCAAAAATTAAATATATACAACACACCCACACACAATAATACCAATTTAAATTACCAAAAGCCAACAGGAAGCCATAGCAATAACCAACCTAGACACAACATTCCACACGATCAAAAACTAAAATGGGTGAGGATGTGAAAAGTATCTAATTCCTGAAACATGTTACAAGTATGGAAACAACACATGTAGACTGTAAAATAGTAGTAAATATTAAGTTATTATTATTAACACTAAAGGGTAAAATAATAATAACACTTTTCGGGCAAAAGTGTTAAAAATGGAAGGAGTCCAGGGTAGGAGAGAGAAAAACGCAGGTTCACAGTGGACTGAAGACAGGAAGAAGAGACATAGTGAAAAGATAAAAGAATATTGGAAAAAGAAAAGAATAAAGAATTGAAATTGGCGTGTGGTCCTTAGATGGCCGATACAAAAAAAAAGGTAAAATAAATGAGATGACAGTAACATTACATGACAGTCGATTATCTTTGGTTATTTACGTAACTTTAAAGGCTACAATGTATTTCAAAGACTCAAATTTACTACATAAATCGTAATGTCGAGCTTTTCCTTCATAAAAACGGCGTTAAGACAAGACGGAAATGTAAATTACAAGGCAGTCAGTCCACGTTTACGCTATAGCTAGGCGCATGCTGACGAATTAGCCCTTATGATAGCAACGATATCATATTTATGGCGAGATAACAGTGACGGCCGGATGTACCGAGAGTGTTTTGAATTCAGTGGCGTATCTAGAATTTGGTTTTGGGGGTGTCCGGGGCGGGTCGGCTTCATTCAAAAGGAAAAAAGTTAAGACTAATCAACGTTATTATCTTTAAAGAGGCTGAAAACGCTTGATAACATCTTGAAATCAATCCCATTAAAGTAAACGGTAATAAGAGAATAAAATTACGCGTTATTGAAACATTGTTAAAAGGTACTTATTGACTGAATTGGTTTTCCTATATTTCATATATCCAACGTATACCGTAACGCTCTGCGGTCTAAAAAGAGAGTTGCTATTATTTTAGAGTATGTCAAACGTATACCCTAATGATGTTTGTATATTTAAAAAAGAGATATTTACTCAATTGAACAAAAAATTAAAAAGCATAAAAATTTAAGAGATTAAAAAAATTCGTCAACTTTTTTACCCTCAGGGGGAGGGTCCGGTCCCCCGTAAATACATCCCTCTACTAAGGTAGAGTACAGCTGCGGCTCTGGTTGATATATCTAACCGCGGCGCAGGAATAAAGAGGTTATCACGCCCTTTCTATGACAACAGAATAATGTAACCAGCGAAGATGAAGACAGCCAAATATAGATAGCAAGAAGTGACCGAAGAAAAAACAGCGCCAGTACAGACCCGACTTGCCCTATTGTGTCGGACTCTCCGTGTTCGTTGTGTAGATTACTGGGCCGGAAACGGCGATCATCTATTTGTATCTCTGTCGTAAAGAGTAATATTATGAATGTTTTGTGTAGCCAACCACAAGGAGGCGTTGGAATGTGACCTTTGGAATAAACACTGTTGTATATATATACACGAGGCGAGCGCGCCCGTTCGCTTGCTGCTTACTTCTGAGACAGGTTTGCGCTGCCATTCACGTTTGAGGTTACGAGGCCGAGCCAACAATGAACTTTAGCACATCTACCACAAATTTAAAATACCCGATGATTACCACGACCACATGTTGACTTGTACCTGCTTTATCGCGGCACTAACTGTATCTGGAAGAGGAAAGACGGCCACTGTCGGTTACTATAACGCCCACACAACGTGTACTCCAGTCTTATCCAAGTTCTAGTAACTGGTTCTCGTTCCGATGTATGCAAATCCTATGAATACAAATGTTTCTGTGCTACTACGCAGTCAATCATAACGTCCTACTTCTCGTTACACGCATAAAGGACACGTCAAGTTTTCCTGCTTTGCAAATTTCCGCAGTGCCTAAATGAGGCATTTAGGATTTATCGGTTATTAAGTAATCTGTCTTGTCATCATCAGCCGTGGCTCTACAACCCTTAATGAGTCTTGTCCTGCTCCAAAATTCTACTCCATTCTTCCCTATTGCGTGCCCTGGCTTTCCAGTTTCTTATGTTCAGCTTTCTGAGGTCCTTCTCTATCTGATCTTTGAATCTACTTCAGGATCTTCCCCTTACTCTACTACCCATTCGTTTCTGATAGAAAATATGTTTCGTAGACTGTCCTTCCTCCATTCTTTCTGTGTCCAACCCACCTTAACCTGTGTATTTTGATTATGCTGACAATGTCTGGGTCTTTGTAAAGGTGGTATAGTTCATAATTATAGCGCCTGCGCCACATTCCATTTTCTTGTACTCCTCTAAATATTGCTCATAGGATCCGTCTTTCAAAGCAACCCAGAAGTCTCTTGCTATTTTTGTCATTGTCCAGGTTTCTGAAGCATATGTCAGCACTGCTCTGCCAAGTGTTTTGTAAATTTTGCATTTCGTGCTTCTTGATATGAAGCTACATGCCAGGTGGTTTTTTCTAAATGCATTATATGTTGTTTTTACGATATATATTCTTCTTCTTATTTCAGTGTTGGTGTCGTTAGTGCTGTTTACCTGGGAGCCAAGATCTATGAACTCTTTTTAGTGTTTTTATAAAATTTGTCTTGTGCTTTATTTTAAATAGAGAATGCTTGAGGGTTAGTTCCGGGTTCCACAGTGTTTACTCACGCCGAAGGATTTTTTCGACATTGCCGTGGATATCAAGATCCTTGAATATCAAGAAGGACTCTGTAGACTGTGATTGATACAAAGCCATCGTTTGCTGACGGTGCAGAACTTTTCGATAAGAATGGTAATGGCCTAAAATTGGAATTTATGCCAATAATATCAACCGAAAAGACCCGAAAGAAAGACGGGAACCATGATATTTGTGGGAGAGGGTACTGCACCAGTCAGAACGGAGATTATGATAAACTAGAAGTTAATCTACTAAGAATATGGCGACCCAATAAGCCAATAGAAAAAGGTGTGTTGAACTACCGAGGAAAAGATGCATAGATTCTTCACACCTTGTAAATAGAATAGGCTGTTAGCCTAAATTGAAAGGAGGAGAAAGAAGGAGAAGAAGAAGAAAAGAAGATGGTGAAGAAGTGAATAATTTACGTTCTCTTGGATGAAACAGTTAGGTTCACTTGTAACCAGTGACTCGTTAATATTTGGTTTTTTCCAAAGGTAATCTAATGATAATAATAACAATAACGATAATAGAGTCGCAATGATTAAGAGATGATTTCAAAATAATATAGTTTTAAATTTAGAGTGAGGCACAATCTAGAAATTTTGTGTACACAGGTTTACACGACTTGCTTTACACTAATTTCGACGATAGGAATTCTTAATTACGAACATATGCAAATGCGACCTCGGCGTTTTCTAACTTATCAGTAGTTAATTCAGCCTTTCTCCACATATTCTTTATTTTATGTTCCTTCCTGTCAGTCACACATTCTCTCGCTCTGTCCGACCGATCATCTCTCACTCGTTTCCTTTTTCTCATTAATTATAAACTAGCAGCATATCCTGTTTCCATCATCAACGTCACAGTTCACGCACGCAATAAATCCAAGTCCTATTTCTTACGGACGCACAATAATGAATCATACGGCTCGATAAAGGACTCGCGAACTCCCACGGCCGTGGTTAATCTCGATGTCTTTGTCTTCCACAGAAGCATTTTCCCATTGTTTACTTCTCTGGTCCACAATGTGTGTGTTCCAGTAACACACATATTTCAAAGACAAAACAAACTCGCCTCGCAATTATCTATTGTTCCCTGAAAAATGTGGTTTACTTTATTCGTTTCATTGTTAGCGTTCACCGTATTCTGTACGTCGTGTGAGTTCCATGTGTACGTACGTGTCTGTGCGTGTTTGCATTTGCTCTTCCGCTGAAAACATTTGACTAACTCTTTACTTCACATTCTCTTTTTCATGAATTACACAAACAAATTATCTTCCATTTCACTTTTCACACTTTTGTCTTTTTGCACTCTGTTGTCTCCCTTCCCTTCCACTGCATCAGCATACTGTCACTTTAGTCTCATGAAACCGCTTCTATTATTATTTCACTTTTTTTTTTTTTTTTTTTTTAATGTGATACTCACCACTTCAACCAAAGTTGGTACTGTTCGTTATTAGGATTTGGAAATGTTTCTGAGCTACATAGTGTAAAACACTTTACAGACCACCATAATTTTTGTCTCTTAATTAAATAAATTATCTTTCGTCTCTTCTTCTTCTTTATCCTCCTCCTCTTCTCCTCCTCCTCCTCCTTCTGCTTCTTCTTCTTCTTCTTCGTATTCTTCTTCTTCTTCTTCTTCTTCTCCTCCTCCTTCTTCTTCCTCTCCTGCTTTTTCATCCTTATCTTTTTTTCTTTACGTTTGGTAAATATTTTCTTTACTTTCTTTACTTCCTTAAAATATTTAGTCAGTTTACTGAGGTTTAATAGAAGCTGTCCAGAAGAAATTGGAACCAGAATTGAAAACGGAAAAGCAACGAATTTAAAACTTACTAATTGCAAAAATGATGCCACATAGTCTGCAAAAGAGGTTTGCAGAGTAATAAAGTTGTAAAACAGCGTTATCCAGTCAGGAAACATACTTCAACTTTAATAAAAACGAATCAATAATACGAACAGGGATTTGCGCTTGGAGCATAGTGTTATGTTGGGACGGTGTCACGGATGTTAAGAAAAAGAGAAACAAACAATTTGTAGTATTCTGTAGTGTACTTACGGAGAAGTATGGTAATAATCATTTAGTAGTTACCAGACGACGTGGTTACTTGATAGCTGATTTTTCTCTGGCTGCGGGAAGAAGAAGAAGAATACGAAGAAGAAGAAGAAGAAGAAGAAGAAGAAGAAGAAGAAGAAGAATACGAAGAAGAAGAAGAAGAAGAAGAAGAAGAAGAAGAAGAAGAAGAAGAAGAAGAAGTGAACCGGGTAGATATTGAGACACAACTGAGAGAAAATTGAAGGGAACAGAGGTAGCGGAAGGCAGAGCACGGATGTGTACGACGATCGAGGAAATAAAAAGGTGAAATAAATTCTAATGAACAGGGGTGGTGGGAGGTGCATGACGTCTACAATTCTTTGTTACCTGCCGAACACAGTCCTATCGATGAGAGAGAGAGAGAGAGAGAGAGAGAGAGAGAGAGAGAGAGAGAGAGAGAGAGAGAGAGAGAGAGAGAGAGAGAAGTAGGTAGACAGATGGACAGACAAAGAAGTGTCTGTATATATTCAAGCCATTTGTTAATGAGATTTTAATGTGGGCAAATCTTGATTCATAAAAGTTAATACTCCACTTTGGACCAGTTTTGAACTTAACCATTCAAACACCGCAGTGTCACCTGCAACAGTTGTTACAGTAATAAATTCAGACGTCAGGATGATCGCCAATATATACCAGCTAAAGAAAAGATTGGACGAGAAATAACGTTTTCTTACATTTTTTTGTTGACTCAGGCAGGAAGTCAATAAACGCAACCAATAAGCAGACTAACTGGCAGACAGAAGAAACTCAAAACCTTGGCGTGTTTCAGCCCAAACTGGTAGGCGCCCGTGGCCTCGAAAGCGTTACCTCGCTAATAACAACAATACTATATTAATGTCTATTGTATTTAAAAACACATAAATGGTCGGGTGTAATAAGAAAAAACACGCAAACGTCAGCGTGTAAATAAATACGTGTGCGCAATTTGTAATCTCCGGCTCGCGCCCTACCTTTCTAATGTCTTCTTCTTCACTTTCCCCCCGTAATCTTCAGTAGCCACAACAATTCATTGTCCCACACACACTTTGTCATGCAACACAGGCTGTCGTATAATTTATCTGCTGCATTGATGACTCTGAAATCCAGATCACTGTCGCTTAATCGCGTTCATTATATATATATATATATATATATATATATATATATATATATATATATATATATATATAGCTGTCTGTCATTAGGCTTTATGCACTACTGAACACATCCTGCAATAGTTTTGTGTTTGTTTCCATTTCGAAAGCTTTCTAGAAGACCTGAAAATTATGAAAGCCACATGAAATCAGTGTTTTTAGTAATTATCAGCCTAGTACCATCACCATTACTAAGACCACAACCACACCACCTCCACCACCACCACTACTACTACTACTACTACTACTACTACTGTGCCGTACTTTGTTCGGCCCGAGAAAGGCAAAGCTCGGGTGCAGAGACGGGTTACTTTCTTTTAAAACGGGCGGGTTCTTGACGTCACGCTGGGTATGTAGACATATCGCGTCGCCGCTGGGTATGTAGACGGTTTGTTGTGGCAGCAACGAATATTCAGTAGGCCGGACAGCTGTGATCTGCGTGTGCCTGCCTTTGCAAAACTTTCTTGGGTAGACCCTACCGACAAATCGTTCTCATTTCTGTTTCTACCCTCATCAGAGAAGATTGGTCTCGACTGACGGCACCCATCTGTTCAGACTCCGTTACTCCACTCTATGAGAAGCTAAACTAAAGCCAGCTCCAGGTGCTCGAACAATGGCGAGATGGGTGTCGGGTGTAGACGTTCAGCTGTCTACCCTTCTGGCAGAGATAACACTTGAGCCATGAGATGCCGTCAGTTGGGACTCACACACACAGACACACTCGTAAAGGAACTCTGCCCCCAGGACTTATTTGTGCTACCAATACGCTACAGGTTAACCAGTGTTACTTAAGTACACCGGACGATCCAGGTGGGACCATTCTGTTTTATTTTACACTCTCTCATCTACCACTACTGTAAACCCAGAGACGCTCCCAGAAGCAGACTCATGAAGCCGCGTTTAATTTGCTCAAGTTCTGCAAAAACTGTCACGTTAAGTTCTGTGCCTACATGTGTGGACCGTATATAATTAAGTATTATGCAACCTATTATACCTTCTTATACAATGTAAGGAAATTGCACACACACACACACACACACACACACATGTACCCGCAGGAACTGCTCTAAGTTTTCCGTTTTTTTAATGAGTTTAATTTATTTGAGAGTTAGTTATTTTCTGCTTGTTCATGTCATAATGTCATGGCAGAATTCAGGACTGGGGGCTGTCTGATTTCTTCACGAGTGGTAGCTTAAACCATTTTCATGATTAAATACTCGGAGTTGCCTCATTATTATTGATGTGGTAGTTAATTAATATTTTTGAGTCTCTGGTTCTGTAGGGGGCATTTCCCATTTTCGGTGTTATTTGTATTCGCATATTAGGGGTGATTAACTGAGAATGACTAAGCTCGCTTTGTTATATATATATTTGTTCATTTATTGCAAAGGGTTATTGTGAGAGAGTCGGTACAGAAATGGTGGATGTGTGTTATATGTGTTGTGTATGTGTTTGTGTGTAATTTTCAATTTCGGGGGGAATGTGACAGAAATTATGATATGATAACACATGTGCTTACAGAATTACTCAAAAGGCTAGCCTATTTAATTTTTACTTTAAATAGCACTCAATGATTTCAATATTACCTGTGAACACAAAATTATTGTAAGAATTATCTTGGACATAGCGTGGCAGGGTGTAGACAATTTATATTTAAGCTCAAATACCACTCACAATCTTATACTGTGGAGCATTATGATATGTATGTGAAGATGTATTTCTACCTTACTCATCATTTTATTCATTGCTAAATTATGCCTTGCAATATCATGTAAATGCTTGCACGCTGAATAAAGTTCACGCTTGTTTTGTTAACAGAGTTTTTTCATTTGCAAGTCCTGTCATCCACTAGTGGACATGTCTGTGATTGTAGCTTGGGCCTTGCACTCTTTATGCTTCCTCTAGGTTCATTATCTAGTTTTAAATATTGTGTTTCTCCCCTTTTGGAAAAATAATAAAAATAAAAAAAAATGAAATAAAAAAATAAAATAAAAAAAAATTACAAAAACTTATAAAATAAAAGGGGGGTTTCACTACTACTACTACTACTACTACTTCTACTACTACTACTACTACTACTACTACTACTACTACTACTACTACTACTACTGCTACTAGTACAACTACTACTACTACTACTACTATTAGTACAACTACAATCACCACCACCACTACTACTAATACTACTAATAATAATAGTAATAAGTAGCATCCTCCGGTAATCAGTCGTAGCATCCTCTTACTGGACAGTGCCAGAGCCAGTAGTCCAGGTGGTAGCGGGAGTGATTCCCATAGACCTGTTGGCTGCAGAGCGAAAGTACTCCTTCGAAAGAAGAGATGTAATTGGAAGGAATGCGGCAAACCATGAAGCCAGGGAACTCACTCTCCGGCACTGGCAATATCGATGGAATAGGGAGGATAGATTAAGATGGACCGCAAGGCTCATATCGAACTTGAAGGAATGGATTGACCGCCAACACGGTGAGGTTAACTACCATCTGACACAGTTGCTCAGTGACCACGGCAATTTTAATGGCTACCTCCATAGAATGGGAGAGTTGCGAAGCCCAGCATGTCAATACGCTGACTCTTCCCATGAAGATGCCTTATACACCTTTTTCAAGTGCTGCAGATTCACAAGGGAGAGGATGGCACTGGAGATGGATCTCGAGGAGTTCACGCCCGAGAGCGTAGTTGAGCTTATGCTTAGAGGCAAGGCGGAATTGGACCTACTAGAAAAAAAAATGTAGACCTAACTTGCACCCAACGGGCAGTAGAAGATAAGGGGCAATTAGAAGGAGCCGGACTATAAGTTATACAGCCGGACTTACTTATTAAGCAAAGTTAAAGAAATAATTTTTGTTCAGTGAAGGGTTTGTGAGAATCGGTCAAAATAGACTATAACACATATTTTAACTTATTTGTGTCGACGTTTCGACAATGTTTATTGTCATCATCAGGACCTGTGTGTGAATACAAAAGAAATGTCAAACATAACAGAATAATTATTTGGGTGGAAGTGTTTGTGTATGTGAGTGTATGTGCGTGTGCGTGCGTATGTATATATCGTTATATAGCCTATGTGAAGGAGTTGAGATAGTCTGCTTACATCTTCAAATATTTTCTTTAAGACAACGAGAAAATTATAATATCACAGAACTTAACTTATATACTATATTAATTAATTATATAAAAATATCATTACATACGCTACAGTAATTTAAAATGTAATAGTGTATAAATTAAGTTCTGTGATATAATTTTCTCGTTGTCTTAAAGAAAACATTTGAAGATGTAAGCAAACTATCTCAACTCCTTCACATATACAATAATAGATACATACGCACGCACACGCACACACACTCACATACACCCACATACACAAACACGCCCACCCAAATAATTGTTCTGTTGTGTTTGACATTTCTTTTGTATTCATACACAGGTCCTGATGATGACAATAAACACTGTCGAAACGTCGACACAAATAACTTGTGTTATGTTTTTGACCGATCCTCACAAACCCTTCACTGAAAAATTCATTGATTGACGGTCACTACAAACTTAAGGATTTAATTAAAGAAATAATGTTATATAGGCCTACGTATAACGTATTCAATAGTATGACGAATTAAATTCCCAAATGAACTCTTCTCCAACAGTTTGAAGTACTTACGGAACTGAGTGAATCTCTGTGCTCGTTTACCCTGTTTACCGTCCACACAATTAATCGTGTCCTGAGGTGTGGTTTATGTTACATATCTCTTCTTCCACCAGTTAGGCCAATGTGTGAGCATCTTCATCCCATTCCAGTAAGTCTGCCAGCCAAGTGAGGTAGTCGAAACGTTGCCACTCGTTCAGTAAGCGGTAGAATGTCTTCTTTAAACTAGCCGCCTGTATTATCTGTATACACTAAGTTGGTGTCTGGGCCGGTTGTGAATGCCAGGGGATTACCCGGGCCAGCCGCCAGGTAGTCGCCAACTTAGTGTATACAGATAATAAGTGCCGAGTGAACTAACCTGTTCCTGGTGGTCCTGAAGCTGACATTATCTCAGGCTTCTTGAAGATACCGTAGAAGCCGTTTAGGTTGAACTTGGCTTTAGTGTATCAACAGATGTCATACAGATTTTCTTTCTGTGTTCCTACTGACAAAAGAATGCACGCCAAATTGTAGGTGAGTGAACCAATAGCGCTGACTATGGGCCATAGCAGAACTTCGGGTTTATGGATCTTCGGCAAACCGTACAACCTGGGAGGTACCGCTTCAGAACACTGGACGGCAGGCTTCACATCAGGCGCCACGGAAGGTCGTTTGACCAGAAAATCGGTCCTTTTTAGGTCCACTGCCGTAGGATCTCTTCTCAGTTTTTTATAAGTGTATGGGTTCAAGTTTTCCTCGATCTTCCGCTGGTAGAAACTGGTGTTCATCACTACCGTGGCACACCCTTTATCCGCTGACAGTATCACAATCGTCTCGTCCGTCTTTAACTCCCTTAGTACCCGGAGTTCTGCCGATGACAAATTGTTTCTTGGCGGCTTTACCTATGAACACCTTGTCAATTATTTCAAAACCGTTTCACCGAATACGGCCTCCAGAAGTGAGGCCGAAACATCTGATGATAACATATGTCAGCAGGATAATTATAGTAGACCACAACCTTGCGACCCGGATCTCAATATGAATAATTATGACACCAGCCGTGAAAGCCTAAGAAGTAGGTTGTAAATACATATATAAAAAAGAGCTACACAACTCACATCTCTTGCTCTCTCTTAAGATAGCTTCACTCTTAGAAAATGTAACAGTCAGTTTTCTGGCCCACGAATTCTGCTCGAGTTTACCCCAACAAACGACAATAGCTGTAGCGCCCAGCGTGAGACGCCTCACTATTCTGATATCGTATTCAAAAGCTGCTTAACTTGTAACCCCTCTTTAACTTTGACTTGTAAAAAAAAAATTTGTTTTTTGAAAAATATATATATTTTTTTTTTTTTAAGAGGGGCCACAAGATAATTAAAACTAGGCCAAAGCCTAGAGAAGCCAAAAATGCGCTGGATCCAGTGAGACGGGACTTGAAATTAAAACTCACAAAATTAACAACCAATAAAATCTTTTTATTATAACCAAACTCATTATATCTCCAAAAAATGTCACTTGAAAATTAATAAATATAAAATCTATATTCTCCCTTTTTAAAAATATTATTTGAAAATTAATAAATATAAAATCTATATTCTCCTTTTTAAAATATTATTTGAAAATTAATAAATATAAAATCTTTATTCTCCTTTAAAAATATTATTTGAAAATTAATAAATATAAAATCTATATTCTCCTTTTAAAAATATTATTTGAAAATTAATAAATATAAAATCTATATTCTCCTTTTTAAAAATGTTATTTGAAATTTAATAAATATAAAATCTATATTCTCCTTTTAAAAATATTATTTGAAAATTAATAAATATAAAATCTATATTCTCCTTTTAGCCCTATATCTAACCCCCAAAAATACACACGAATATACAATACATATACACGTTCCACAACACAGGACAATTATAACATCTATCATTAAATCTTGCCACACCTTTTTCCACCCCATGAGGTACATAATTAACAATTTATAAATAACCTTGCACGTAACACCTATGGCAAGGTCTTAATACCTAACATGTGTATAACATATTATATGAGTATAATAAGATATATATTTGTAACACCAGTGGCCCCAGGTCATACTAAATTCAGGAGTTGGCATAATGCCTGATACTATTATAAAGTGCTCCCACATTAAGCAAAGAGACTTGGAGTAATTATAATTAGAATCCAGTAAACACACAAGTGATCATAATCAATTAAAAGAATTTAAATATGATAAATTTTGGTAAATATTGAAAACAGTAACGTGTCATAATGCCTTATAACCTTTTAAAATTAATTTGGCCCAAAGGCCGACATGTTCCTAGGCAAGATAGTGCATAACTCAACCTGTCCCAAGAGCATGTTTATATAAATTTTCTAGACCTAACAATTAACAAAACTAACAATACACACACGTACAAAATATACAGGAAACCTACCACAACTGACATGGTTATACACAACACATCAAACCACCCAACACAACATAAACATGCGGCCTTCAACCATATGCTCCATAGACTAACTAAAATACCCTTAAATAAACAAGATTACACCGACGAACTCAACACAATAAAATACATAGCAATAAAAAACGGTTATAACCCTAATTTAATAAAAATACTACACAAACGCATCAAAAACAAAAACAACAAAACACTAAATACCATCAACACACAACACAATAAGTACATCACACTCACATACCACAACTCATACACACACAAAATCGCCAATACATTCAGAAAACCCAAATACAAAATAGCATTCAGAACAACCAATACCATCAAAAAACACATCAGTAATACAAACACAGACATAGACAAATATAACAAAACAGGTGTTTACAAATTAAATTGTAATGACTGCAATAGTTTCTACATAGGCCAGACGGGAAGATCTTTTTCATCCCGTTATTCTGAACACTTAAAAGCTTTAACCAACAACACTATACATTCTGCATTTGCCACACACATACACACAGAAAACCACAGTTACACCAACATAGACACTAATCTTGAAATTTTACATTACATACCCAAAGGTCAAAAACTCAACACAACTGAACAATACGAAATATATAAACACCACACAACACAACCAAACAACATACTCAACGATCAATTACAATATAAATCACATACACTTTTTGACACAATTATACAGAAAACAAACAGTAAGTTGAATCCCCGCGCCAATCCCCTTCCTCCACACACCACCCCCACTTCACCTTCCACACAACCGTTACAAAATGCTGGCAGTCTGTTACCAAAGCTGAAGAAGGCGGATACTAAGCCGAAACGCGTCCAATAAAATTAGTAAGTTTCACATGAAAAAAGTTCATTTTTAGTTAAGTAAAAACTTCTTTCTGTCGGAGAAGATATGCCACGAGGCGTTTGGTTAGACGACCAGCAAAAGACAGATTTTAGAACGTAGTTCTGGCTGTTGTTTGCTCGCAATCAGTAGCGAGCACCAGAGCGCAGCACTAATCGGGCGCACTTAGATACCTCATTACAGTATTGTAAGCGTATATCTGTTAAACACAGTACGGCAAAACGCCACCACCAAATACCGTTCCTATATTTCTTTTAGCGTGTACGTTAAATACCGTACCCTATTTTTGTTTATTCGCGCCGATATAAATTCATCGGCACACCCCCACCCCAAAAGGGCAACATGGTTGCCCCATAAGTAGACAGAGGAGCACCCTGCAGTGTACTCCAATGTTTTTTTACAACAACGTAGGTGTTCCTCGGTTTTCCCAGGACAAAAAACTCCTCAAAACTGCTACCATCCCCATGCGACCCTCTCCGCCATGCCAACCCCACGGGACCGCCCCAACACGTCACCCTCTCTGTTGACCACCACCTACTTCTACTGGTCCCACTCACATACTCGTCCGAAGACCTAACAAGGTATCACCCACCTTGGTATGTGAGTGACCGTACTACTTCTCTCGTCCACCTCTCGGACCGACCAGCCACATGCACCAACAAGGCATCTCCATCCTTGCCATATGGCTGGCCCACATCCCTACACTAGGGCGGACGGCGCCGCTTAGCCGGACAGAGAAAACCGCATAGAGGGCACGCGAACATTATCCCTTCTCTTACTCTTTAAATACTGCGTAACTAGCAAGGGGGGATTTACTTCAGCACGGCATCATCTAACAACTCACACTTAATCCAAAAATAACCTACCAGGGAAATCAACTGGGGAATGCGGCATGGCCCCGACCCTACAATAATCAACAACAAACTACAACAAAGAAAAATGAAAACAACAAACAACAATCTAACACTAACATCACTACACCAACCTAGTCACAACTCTTCCAACTAACTTCTTTTTTTTTAACTCCTTTCTGCTATTTTTCTATTTTTTCTTTTCTAATTTTTTTCCTTTCTAATTTTTATTTGTTTTTTATTTTGTTTTGTTTTCTAAGGGGAGGAGTAGGAAAATTGGGAAGATGAAAAGGGCAAGGATCATTGAAAGGTCAATAGCTAGGACTAAGGGTAAGGACATGGTTCCCTCCGAGAATAAGGATGGGTGGAGAAAACCAAGGCTCGCGGAGGCAGGGCGCAACCCTGAAGTAGACGAACACCACTGGGACTGTGGGGAACATCTACTCGCTACCCGTTGTAACAGTACGTGTTGCAACGATGATGTTTTAATTTTACTTAATTATATTATTATAGTGTTGATTATTAATGAAATTAGTGTGAGTGCTCACGGTTAAGGTTTGTCGTTTAAAAGAGTATTTATCACTTCACTGTCAACCTCCCCACTTACCATATGTGGATGTCTTCAATGTTCTTGTTGGTGACTTCTTCTGCTGCAAAAAAAGCTTGATACACATATATGGATATTCCGTTTGAATATCATAAATAATGCACATGCACAATAAAGTAAATTAAAAGTTTAACTGCAATTTGAATGATATTGGTCATTCAAATCCTACCGCCACCTTATAATAGAACTGTTCATGAAAAATTAAACTATTTTATCTATTATAAAAAAATCAAAAAAACTCTGTTCCAAAGGTAAATAAATTGGGGTATATTAACAATTGTTAAATGCAATGAACTCTTTTAAAAACAATCAATAATATCTTTAAAAACAATAATTACTTTAAACAATTCCTGAGATCTTTGTACCTCAAGGCTGGTAACACTGGTGTCTGGTACAATGCTTTTGGTGAACGAGGTTATGTCCACTTTATTCAGTTATATTGCCAAATTCGTGAGTTCTTGGAAGATACATGATACCAGATTACAAGATGTGAATTTATTTAACAATATTTAATAATGTATTACTATAAAAACAAACAAAGATTTAAAATTATAAAATTCGGTACCATAAACGATATATATCGTACTATCGTACGGTTAGCAAAACGCATACAGCAGTTGTAATCAAAACACGTGCTCTGTGCTTGCACTGTTAAAAATATTATTATTTATTCATTAACTATTAAAATTATGTACTGGGAAGAGAAAAAAATCTAGAATAAAAAAACTCTTGTTATAGCTTTCATTTAATTAAAATTATTTGAGAACAGAATCATTACTTGGTGACAAAGTTATAATCGTTAGTTCTAGGTTAGTTACCGCAAACGTAAGTAATTATTTTGAATAAGTATATTACTTATTAAATTCTTAATACTATGAACATAAACATTTTATTTATAAATCATCTGACGTATAATTATCAGTCGTTTAGAATATTTGCGCAATAAAACAGTTATTCGTTAATTTAAAAAGTTTAGTCAAATGAGCGACTACATACTATACATGGACGGTCGGTATTTAAATTAATTCCGATCTTCTCGATTACGATAAATCGTAAAATATTTATTTTTAAATTAATAATTGCGCTATGATTCATTTATTCAGTTCTGGTAATTTTTCATCATGGTTTAAGCACTTTAGTACTTTTGACTAGTGCAGTCCCAAAACAATATCTGTCGTTTACTAACGAAAGTTATTATTTTAATTGAATTCGTTAAAATAATTAAAATAGAGTACTCCCTGATTTAAAAATCACAAAACACGACCTTTACTATACACTGGTCGAGTTATTTTCACTGTTCACTTAATGCACTGGACACTCGTTAGTATATTGTCGTGTATAGGTTAGTGTATGTAGGCTAACTAATGTTAGTGACGCGCACATTTTGAAATAATTTTGACGACTTCTTGCGTGAACCTTGCGTGTTGAGTGATACGGAACGAATGCTTTCTTCACCAAAGCGTCTCCTTCTCGTCTGGTCATTTTAAGCTCTTTGATTGGTTCAAAGGGTCAAACTCTCAACCCCAAAACACTTTGGTTAAATAAAACTTTTAATTTTTTACAATTTATCGCGTGGGTTCGAGGCTACGGGTGACGTATGCATCGATACACAAAATGATTGAAAAGTTTATAAGTGTCATAACTTTTTTATCAATTATCGTATCGTCGAATGGTTAGTGGCATTAAATCACGGACACTTGTGGCTTTATTTTAAGTCTAAACAAGGATTAAATCCGTTCATTATTAACTCACTTAGCCATTTCACAAACTCATATGGTGATTCTTAATATAAATAAGTTTGTTTCACCATATTTTGTTCCAATTACACTATAACACTCATTACTAAACGTCTCGAGTCCATTTCTCTTTCGTTTTAGTACATAAAATAGTTGTAATTACCATTTAAACAATATTTGGTAATGGCGTCCCTAGCGACCATATTCGATTGTTTATAATTACATGTAACGCTATTATTCCTTACCTAATTACATTTGTTTGACATTCTAACACTAATATATACATTTATTCACATTTGTTCACATTTTATTTTGCAAAAATGTTATTTTTCATATACTTATAGTATTATCAAAAATACCTTCTGTTCTCATTTCTCTAATTTGTCACTTTTTTAATTATTTTATCACACAAGGTATATAATGTTATAAATTAAAATAGTGTACAATTGTAGTACCTTGTTGGTTTAATGCATTTATCAGTCTTTCGTTATCTGAAAGCTTTCCAATTCTTCGTATAGTGTTTGTTTACATCTGGTTTTACAATGGTAGTTAGTTAGTTTCTAATATTTCAATTACTAAACTACTACTATTACATTTGTGATGTGTTCTCATAGCAGTATCAGATATTTCTCTAACTACTGATAACATTTTTAGTAATCTTTTAATAAGTTTTGAAATTGCTTTTTGATTAACTGTCTTGTCACATTGGGTTTCTGTTCTTTTGGCTTTATGACATCATATTCAATCTGATTCATTTGTTGTATATTTTAGTACATATGTTATTTATTGGTTTGCATTACTATTCATAATTAGTCTTTGATTGAAACAATTGTTGATAGTTGCTTGGTTTAATTAATATACATGATTTTATGTTATAGGTGCACTTTCTATGAGGTTACGTGTCAGTTGTCTGGTAACAATGTGCAACATATTCTTATGCAGTATTTGACTCTACTATTACCATTTCATTATGGCATTCTACTACAATGGTTTAATTATTAAGTAATACACATGTTTACACTATTTGTTGAAACAATAACACAAGTATTCTTAGTCTAATAGTATTATATTTCTTGTTGGGTTGTACCTAGTTTTTGGTACATTGATTGTTTTATACCTAACAAACTAGCTTATTTGCTACTATTTGTTCTGGTTTTTATTTATATTTTATTCTGTCTTGCCGTGGCATTCAGTTACATTTCATTTTAAGGCTTACAAAGCTTTTATTATCAGTCCCTATGAACAATTAATTTACTGTTCTATCTCACATTTCTCTTGGTGGTCTTAATGATTATCTATGTTGTGTTACAATCTTGATTAAACTGGTCACATTAATTGTTTGTGCATTTTAACTAGTTAATCTTGGATTCTTTCACTTATAATGGTAACTCATTTTCCTCTGTTATAAACATTCTCACTTGGATTGTCTGTGGTGTTTATTTGGGGTAAAAATGGTTATCATGTTACAGGTTGTCACACTTATATTAAGTTTTCACTGTTATTGTTTGTGATTACTCAATTATGCTAAACACTGGTTTCTTTGTAGTTGATCTTCGAATAATCATTACACTTCTTCCGGTCACTAATATAGTTCCTTGTATACCTGGTGAATGGTGATTTCTTGTACTGTCCATACATTATCTTCATTCTTCGTGGTATGTTTCCTTTGCTCTTCTTCTTCCTTTCTTCTTCTGGTTAATTGTTGTTCACTGTCGGTGTTCTCCTGGGTTATACATTACTTGTGATAATCAATGTTCCCTTAGTCTTGTCATATTCTTCAATATTTCTATTCGTGGTTGTCATTGTTCCATAGTATTTTATACTAATAAATAAATTTGTTTGTTTTATCATAATTGCGGTTGTTCTTGAGTTGGCTCCTCTTCATTTTAATGATTATTTTCGTTGTTTCCCCTCACTATTCGGGATCTGTTGGCTCCTCTTCGTTTTAATAGTTATTTTTGTCGTTTCCCCTCACTATTCGGACCTATTGGGCCTGGTTTCTAACATATTATATTGTCTCGTTGTCATTTTCTCTCTCTTTTGTACTCGATGATGCTATATTACTCTTCCTTCTTCTTTGTTGGATTGTTTCAATAATATACCTTTGTAGATACACACTTTGTCTATATTCTCCTGTTCCTTATTTTATGTACTTTGAAATATTTTCATGATCTCCCGTCACTTGACGTAATAATTAGTTATTTTATGTAACTGCCAATTTGGTACGTTACATATGCCTTCCTATAAGAATTGGTTAATTCTGAATTAGTATATTTATTTTTTATTGAAGGATTCATCAATTGTTGTACATTTCCATGTCGACTCTTATGCTTTTTTATATATGCCTTCACTTTCTTCTATTTGAATCATAATTATTTCTTTTCTACGTAATTATCTCCCTTGTTTATTTAGTTCCCTAATTCCCTAACATAAGTTTAGCTGGGGCAGTTCAGAGTGGCTCACTTTGACATACAACTCCACTGGCCATACTAACATCAATAAATACAGAGGCACATCATCTCCGTCAATAATATAAATGATTGCTGGTATTTTTCATCAGTCAATTCATCTCAAATTAATTCAAAATATAAAGTGGTCGTTCTTTCGACAAATAATAAATATCCTTGGGATCATCTCACGCATCTGCGGTTTATACATTGTTTTACTCTCTTCTTCTTGATTCAACTTAACTAAATTCTTCACATTTTACAGGGATAGTTTGTTTTACATTTCATCACTGGTATACTCATGATCATCTTCGTTAATATATTGTTTTTCATTCTTCTTTGTCATCAATTAATCTTTTCTCTTGGTATTACATTAAACGTCATTTCATAATCTTCTTCATTTTCAGGATTCATTTCTCTGGATACAATTCATGAATATATTCTCATGGTGTCAAATGAAATATAACCCATTTGATATAGGCTCTCTTCGAGTGTTTTGCCTCGTGGTTGTGTGTCATCTATTATCTACATCAATGATATTTATTCGCTTTCGTTCCTCCAACTTCTTATTTTCTTCTTCTTCTGTATATCATCTAGCAAATTGTCTCCTCTTTTATCTGTACGGGTAAGTTGTTGATTACTGGTTGACTAGGCTCCAGAAAATTTATATGCCGTGGTTGTAAGGTGTCTTCCTCGTATAGTTTACTTTTTTCTTTTACGTGTAGTACGGGTAAGTTGTTATTTCACTGTTGACGTGGCTCTTGGAATTTTTTGTGCCAAAGATGGTGTTTGTCGTTCTCGTATAGTTATTTTTTCTTTTACGTGTAGTACTGTGCCGAACTGGCTTCGGCAACGTATTAGATTATTAGTATTTTAAAAACGAGCGCCGCTGACGTCACGCACTGCCACTCTGTTACGATTGTTTGTTGTCGGTCGGTTATACACACAAAAGGTTGTGTCGCTACGCAATACAGCTGGCGCTGCCAGCCAGCTGTGTGTCTGTACATTCCTGCTTTCGGAGGTTACTTGGCTGGAGCGAAACGTTGATTCGCTCTCATTTCTGCTTCATCCTCCAAGCTGTTCATCTGGTCTCGGCTGGCGGCGAACTTCTAACCAGGACTTCCGTACCTATCACTATGATAGGCTAGATAAAGCGTGCTCCAGGTACGTGCAAGTCTGTGGGTTCTGAAAATATTCTAACCCCAAATATATTTTGCGTTTCAGCTTTCATTATGAATTATGCCTGTGTGTGTGTGCGTATAGAGCAGTTTTTTTAATCTGGGCATTAACGCTGTTACAAAATCAAATTAAATTATATTTAATTAAATTATGTATGTGAGAGTCGTGGGTCAAGTTAATTTCAATAGAGAATATGTTAATGTATCTTGCACTCAGCTGTTTTGATGTAATTAATAACAACGATAGACACAGCAAATCAATTTGAATATCTCAATGAAACATTAAGAAAATAATTGCTAGACGAGCTTAGTACTGTTTAATCTGAATTAGTGGCGATGTGTGTATGCGCTGTAGCTGCTTAAAGTTAGTGTTGGTATTTAATGTGGACGGCCTAAGTGGCGTGAATTTCTTTATGACACCTTCTACAAGTATTGTATGTCCAGGTGCTCGACCAAGGACGAGATGGGTGTCAGGGGCGAACGAACATCTGTTCCCCCTAATAGCAGAGACGATCTTTAGCCACAATGCCGTCAGTCGAGGACTTTTCGATGCTAAGCTGAACCAAGAACTTTTCCAACGCTAAGCTGCACCAGGGACGGGTGATATGACTGTGACATCACTGATCCTCGCCTATACGAACTAAGTACACCGGACTATCCAGGTGGGAAAATTCTGTTTATCTATTTTTCTCTCTCTACAACATGTGAATGCACAGAAGCCGCCAGAAGCTCACTCGTGAAGTTCTGAAAATTAGACTCTAGCACAAACTCTCATGTTCAATTATGTGTGATCATCATGTTATTGCATGTGTGAACATTACCACAGTACACCTAATGAAGTATCTTATAACTGTATAATGTGTAAGAAGTTACACACATACACACACATCCGCAGTTTACTGTAAGATCTAACTTTCATCTAATTAAGACCATTAGGGAGTTAATTATCTCGTGCTATCAGTCATCTGGTCATGGCAGAGTTTAATAACGTAGCTGGGGGTTGTCTGATGCTGTTGATGAGAAACGATTTTCTTTCACACACATACTTAACGCTTAATGATTAAGCTAAGGGTTCGTTTGGCTGTTTGAGTTTCGGGGCGGTAACTTACATTCTCTGGTGTGAACTATGCTTGTGAATATGCTGGCGAATCTATGCTCAGGAGCTGAGATATTCCATTTACGTTATCATTTATATTTGTACCTAGCTATACATATTTGGGTTCATTTATTTACTGCTGTGGGAAAGGGTTTATGAGGAGGTTAGTGTTGAAATGAGGGATGTTTTGTTATTCATGTCGTATATGTGTTTGTGTGTGTAATTTTACTATATATATATAGATATATTTTTGGGGAATATGTAACTGATTTAAAACAAGAGAATAACCATAAATGTGTTTTTGAGACAACAGGCTAGCCTAATTGATATTATACAACACTGATAGATTAGTATTGCTTTATGAATGAGATTATTACCAACTTTGACTCATGCATAATCAGGCAGAAATTTTTGCAATTAGTAATATCAATTCACTTACTTTGTGACATTATGAATTAATGGAAATACATAGATATATATAATTCTGCCTTAAATGGTGTGCTCACACAATTACGAACTTGTTATTTATGTAAAATCTTACAGGTTGAATAAAGCACACGCTTGTTGGTTAAAAGAGTTTTTCATTTGCAAGTCCTGTCATTCACCTGGGGGGACATGTCTGTAATTGTATTTGGGCCTTGCACACTTTTGCTTCCTCTAGGTTTCTCTTTACCTAGTTCTAAATATGATGTCTCTCCCCTTTTACAAAAAAAAACTTAATAAAAATAAAATTAAATAAAATTCAAAAAAAAAAAATTACAAAACTTAGAAAATAAAAAGGGGGGGTGCAAATGGTAGCAGAGCGTGGTTTTTATGATTCTGGATGGATAGTAGGTATGATTTCTGCCTTATTTTCTCTGTTGAACTTGAGAAATTTTAGAATCTGGGGACTTATATTTATTTTCTTAAATGAAACTTAGTGTGGCTACAGACGTGTCAGCTGGTGTTAGGACTTGCAAATTACTTCAAATTATTTTTGATTAGAATCCAAGTGTTGTAAGAAAACTTAATGATAGTGTAATAAACTAACAGAATGAACGACCAAAAAAAAAAAAAAAAAAAAGAGCACATTTTATAAAATGAATAGGGGGTTAATGAAGTTAAAATAATTTAATATGTGTTAGTGTTTAAGTGATTATTTTGTGATGTTGAGTGCGAGATGAATTTTGAAAAGGGGTTATGAGAATGTGATTAATTTGTTTTAATGAATGTGTGCTGATTGGTTGCACTTGCACATACCCTGGAGCTCATACGGAGTCTGGACATGATGAGGGCCGTCGGTACTTGTTGAGTTTGATTATGACTTGTCTCTTGGATTAGACAACGTGTTTGGTGGCATCCCAGTTATATGGTAATTGTTTATTGAGGGCGTTGCGTTGCGGTATCGTATTTTGAGTGCGGTTATGGTCCGACCGAGGGCATGGATGTGATACTTTATATTTTCGATTATATCGAATTTTATGTGTACTTGTGTGTTGTATTTAGTGAGTTAGTTTGATTGTTTTGTGTTGTGTTCTCTTCCGGAAATTTTACATGGCTGTTTCTCGGCTTTTATGACTCCCATCTCGTCGTATCGCTAGAGTATTCTGGAGCCGCTTGAATGATCAAGTTCTTCCTTATGTGTTGGTGTTAAATTGTTGTCTGTGATGTATGTTGTAAATTGTAAAATTCTGGTGGACACTGAGCGAATTTAAGTAGTAAGAGGGGCGTTCCGAATGAAGAAGGAATTCAGATGAATTTGAGTTAGGATTTTTTTTTTGGGGGGACCTTGTTTTTTGAAACGGGAATTTTAGCGCCGACTGCACTAAAGACAATGGATGTTAGAAAGAATAAATTGAATATTAAACCAGAATCGATGCAATAGTTTTGAACAGTGATACAAACTGATCCGAAAGATAACCTTTGGCCAGCTGATAGCCGCAGCTGTAGCAGTGTTTCAAGCCTTGCTGCCTGCTTATCTGATAGATTGTGTATCGTTATATCCGGCTTCTATATTCAAAGACCAGTTTATTTGTTTTCTGTCTGATCAGCTGTTCGAGTGATATAAAATGTAGGTCAGTTTCTCAATGTGGATTAGTGTTTGGCCCGAACCATGCCGCATTCCGGGTTGATGTCCCCAGGGTTGTTTGGGCGTCGGTTGTATGGCTGAGTGTTGGCTGTCCTCAGAGAAGTTACCCCCCCTCCTCCTTAGATAGAGAGATAACTATTATAAAGTGGAGATTGGGAGATTGATGTTCGCGTGCCCTCAATGCGGTCTTCTCGGCCTTGCTAATCGGGTCCGTCCGCCCTAGGGTAGGGATGTGGGCCAGTCGTGTGTCAAGGATTGATAATGCCTTGTTTTGCTGCACACGGCTGGTCGGTCCACGAGCTGGACGGTTGTAGAAATGGTACTCACATATCAAGGTTGTAGCACCTTGTTAGCCTTCGGGCGTGAATATGTGAGTACCAGGAGAGTTAGGTGGTGGTCACCGGAGATGGTGACGTGTTGGGGCGGTCCCGAGAGTTTGGCATGGAGGAGAGGACTCGCGTGGGGGATGATCGCAGTGTGGAGGAGATTTTCAGTCCTGGGAAGGGAGTAATATGGTGTTAGTGGTCCTGGGTCTCAGTTATTAGATTTGGGAGGCCTTGGTGGTCGGTACTCAGAGCTGGATCCTGCGATTCTTCTCTTTCTCCTGTTCTTTTCTCTCTTACATCTGCATGCGGACCAGGGCCCGGCGAGCATGCAGGACTCACACTTACACCTTCTCTTTCAGACACACATTCACTGACTCACACCTCTTCCTTCTGCTTTTTCGTTTTCCTGTGTTACTGAACTCACCAAGAGCGTTTTAGAATCTGAGATTTTCCAGGTTTCCCGCAGCCGTCGTGCTTGAGGACTTGTTTGTTTTGGGTCAACCATGTTGCCCTTTTGGGGTGAGGGTGTGCCGAACTGGCTTCGGCAACGTATTAGATTATTAGTATTTTAAAAACGAGCGCCGCTGACGTCACGCACTGCCACTCTGTTACGATTGTTTGTTGTCGGTCGGTTATACACACAAAAGGTTGTGTCGCTACGCAATACAGCTGGCGCTGCCAGCCAGCTGTGTGTCTGTACATTCCTGCTTTCGGAGGTTACTTGGCTGGAGCGAAACGTTGATTCGCTCTCATTTCTGCTTCATCCTCCAAGCTGTTCATCTGGTCTCGGCTGGCGGCGAACTTCTAACCAGGACTTCCGTACCTATCACTATGATAGGCTAGATAAAGCGTGCTCCAGGTACGTGCAAGTCTGTGGGTTCTGAAAATATTCTAACCCCAAATATATTTTGCGTTTCAGCTTTCATTATGAGTTATGCCTGTGTGTGTGTGCGTATAGAGCAGTTTTTTTAATCTGGGCATTAACGCTGTTACAAAATCAAATTAAATTATATTTAATTAAATTATGTATGTGAGAGTCGTGGGTCAAGTTAATTTCAATAGAGAATATGTTAATGTATCTTGCACTCAGCTGTTTTGATGTAATTAATAACAACGATAGACACAGCAAATCAATTTGAATATCTCAATGAAACATTAAGAAAATAATTGCTAGACGAGCTTAGTACTGTTTAATCTGAATTAGTGGCGATGTGTGTATGCGCTGTAGCTGCTTAAAGTTAGTGTTGGTATTTAATGTGGACGGCCTAAGTGGCGTGAATTTCTTTATGACACCCTCTACAAGTATTGTATGTCCAGGTGCTCGACCAAGGACGAGATGGGTGTCAGGGGCGAACGAACATCTGTTCCCCCTAATAGCAGAGACGATCTTTAGCCACAATGCCGTCAGTCGAGGACTTTTCGATGCTAAGCTGAACCAAGAACCCTTTTCCAACGCTAAGCTGCACCAGGGACGGGTGATATGACTGTGACATCACTGATCCTCGCCTATACGAACTAAGTACACCGGACTATCCAGGTGGGAAAATTCTGTTTATCTATTTTTCTCTCTCTACAACATGTGAATGCACAGAAGCCGCCAGAAGCTCACTCGTGAAGTTCTGAAAATTAGACTCTAGCACAAACTCTCATGTTCAATTATGTGTGATCATCATGTTATTGCATGTGTGAACATTACCACAGTACACCTAATGAAGTATCTTATAACTGTATAATGTGTAAGAAGTTACACACATACACACACATCCGCAGTTTACTGTAAGATCTAACTTTCATCTAATTAAGACCATTAGGGAGTTAATTATCTCGTGCTATCAGTCATCTGGTCATGGCAGAGTTTAATAACGTAGCTGGGGGTTGTCTGATGCTGTTGATGAGAAACGATTTTCTTTCACACACATACTTAACGCTTAATGATTAAGCTAAGGGTTCGTTTGGCTGTTTGAGTTTCGGGGCGGTAACTTACATTCTCTGGTGTGAACTATGCTTGTGAATATGCTGGCGAATCTATGCTCAGGAGCTGAGATATTCCATTTACGTTATCATTTATATTTGTACCTAGCTATACATATTTGGGTTCATTTATTTACTGCTGTGGGAAAGGGTTTATGAGGAGGTTAGTGTTGAAATGAGGGATGTTTTGTTATTCATGTCGTATATGTGTTTGTGTGTGTAATTTTACTATATATATATATAGATATATTTTTGGGGAATATGTAACTGATTTAAAACAAGAGAATAACCATAAATGTGTTTTTGAGACAACAGGCTAGCCTAATTGATATTATACAACACTGATAGATTAGTATTGCTTTATGAATGAGATTATTACCAACTTTGACTCATGCATAATCAGGCAGAAATTTTTGCAATTAGTAATATCAATTCACTTACTTTGTGACATTATGAATTAATGGAAATACATAGATATATATATAATTCTGCCTTAAATGGTGTGCTCACACAATTACGAACTTGTTATTTATGTAAAATCTTACAGGTTGAATAAAGCACACGCTTGTTGGTTAAAAGAGTTTTTCATTTGCAAGTCCTGTCATTCACCTGGGGGGACATGTCTGTAATTGTATTTGGGCCTTGCACACTTTTGCTTCCTCTAGGTTTCTCTTTACCTAGTTCTAAATATGATGTCTCTCCCCTTTTACAAAAAAAAACTTAATAAAAATAAAATTAAATAAAATTCAAAAAAAAAAAAATTACAAAACTTAGAAAATAAAAAGGGGGGGTGCAGTACGGGTAAGTTGTTATTTTACTGTTGACGTGGCTCTTGGAATTTGCTATGCCATGGGTGTTATGTGTCGGCCTCGTATAGTTATTTTTTCTTTTACGTGTAGTACGGGTAAGTTGTTATTTTACTGTTGACGTGGCTCTTGGAATTTGCTATGCCATGGGTGTTATGTGTCGGCCTCGTATAGTTATTTTTTCTTTTACGTGTAGTACGGGTAAGTTGTTATTTTACTGTTGACGTGGCTCTTGGAATTTGCTATGCCATGGGTGTTATGTGTCGGCCTCGTATAGTTATTTTTTCTTTTACGTGTAGTACGGGTAAGTTGTTATTTTACTGTTGACGTGGCTCTTGGAATTTGCTATGCCATGGGTGTTATGTGTCGGCCTCGTATTGTTATTTTTTTTTTCTTTATTGTGTACGGGTAAGCTGTTGATTACATGTTGACTTGGCTCTTGGAAATTATAATATGCTTTATATTAGTGCCATTGATCTCATTTGTCGGTCTCGTATAGTTATTTTTTCTTTTATGTATGTTACTGGTAAGTACAATTTTCTTCCTCCTTTACATAACTTCTTTAGAACACATTTTTACATTACAAAATTACAATATAGTCAACATTTATTCTCACAATTATATTTTCATTTTTTACTTAGTATCAATAACAAATAATCTTCATCGCAATATTTCACTCTTTCTTCATAATTTAATTTTCAATATACCGTTTCATGTGTTGTTCATGTCAGCATCATTTGTTATCAAAATAGTCCGTCCCATATTTCAATGTATTTTTTATTCATTTTTATCCGTAATCATCGCTCTCCTCTCTTCTTGTCGTTCGAACTTCTTCAGTGTTCATACTCTTATCGGTTCTCGTCATATATCTGGCTATCATTTGGTTTTTCCATTTTGATGCTATTAGGGCTTCGTCTGCCTTCCGTTCTTCCGTCTTCCTCTTCTCTTTCTCTTCGGTGTACTTGTGTCCAGTATTCTCCTGGTTGTTGTTAGTACTGACGTTTGATATCTCTTCCAATTCTGTTTGACCATCATCTGTCTTCTGATTGGGTTCTTCCATTAATCGGCTCCTCTTCTTCCTCAATTCTCTTATTTCTCTGGCGTACCCTTCGATAATCCGGTCCCATTTTCCTTGATAGCCTTCCTTTTTCTTCAAATACCTTACTCTTCTTTTGGAAATCTTTGTTTGAAATACTTTATTGGTTATATTCTTCTTCGTTGTTACATAATCTTCCTCCTCGTCCATCTTCATGAAGCTCCTCCGATACTCCTTCCTGAATCATGGTTCACGATTGGTAAGTTGATAATATTAATTAGACCGCTTCGAGTCATTTCGATTAATTCTTTTGTAACCCTTGTCTTCTTTGGACGCATGGTTCTTCTTTCTTCCATCTTCACTTCTTCCGCTTCCTTGATGATTTGGACCTTCTTTCCTTCACTTTCTTCAGGCTCTGGACTCGCTTGTTCCCTGTTTTTATCTTCAGGTACTTCTTCAACCTCCATTTGATTGTCTATTATTAATTCTCTTATTATCTTCTTAACACTCTCTTTTGTCTCTTCACAACATCTTTTTATTGTCTCTCCCAATCGCTTATAATCACCATCCACTACCGGGTTTATCGACTCCACGCTCTCCTTGTCATCTTCCTTCATTTTCTTACTCATTTGGTCTAATTTCCCATTGATTTCATTGATTTTGGCTCCTAATTCTGCAGATAAGTTCTCTTTCATTATTTCCATCTTTTTCTCCAATAACTCTTCAGTCTTCTGGTTGATGGATTCTTCCGTCTTCTTAATTGTTTCATTTATTTTACTATTCAAGTCCTCCTTCAGAGATTCTATGTTCTTCTGGTTCTCCTTCTGACTTTCTTCTATTTTCTTGCTTAATTCCTCCTTCGATGATTGATAATTTTCATCCATCTTCTTATTCATTGTTTCTATCTTCTGGTCTGTGGATCGACTGTTCTCATCCATCTTCCTTGATAGCGATCGGCTGTCTTCCTTCAATGACTCTATTTTTTGGTCTGTGGATTTCCGGCCTTCTTCTATCGCTCGTAATATTGCTAAGATGTTGGCATCCATTGGTGGCATTGGTCTCTCAGGTTGGCTTATTTCCGGTTGGACTTCCTGCGGTATGACTTCCGGTTCATCTTCCGGTTGCTGAACCTCCACCGCCGGTTCAGGTTGCCTATCTTCAACTACTAATAATATTTCTTCGACATCCTCTGCTGATTTCGCTTCTTTTTCTTCCAATCTGGCCTCCCTCTCTGCCTCTGCCGCTCGTTTCTTCGAAGTCGACCTCCTGTACATCTTGTTACCTTGGTAATGCACTTGCTGTCTTACTGCCGAATTAGGTTATGAAATTATTTGTTTAATTAATTAAACTGTTAAGCGGTTTCGTCCTAATTCGCGCTCAGACGTTGGGCGCCACGTTGCAACAGAACTTGTTGCAAAGATAGATTATTAAATTATTATTTATTATTATTATATGTGTGATTATTAATAAAGTTAGTGTGAGTGCTCACGGTTAAGGTTTGTCGTTTAAAAGAGTATTTATCACTTCACTGTCAACCTCCCCACTTACCATATGTGGATGTCTTCAATGTTCTTGTTGGTGACTTCTTCTGCTGCAAAAAACACTTGATACACATATATGGATATTCCGTTTGAATATCATAAATAATGCACATGCACAATAAAGTAAATTAAAAGTTTAACTGCAATTTGAATGATATTGGTCATTCAAATCCTACCGCCACCTTATAATAGAACTGTTCATGAAAAATTAAACTATTTTATCTATTATAAAAAAATCAAAAAAACTCTGTTCCAAAGGTAAATAAATTGGGGTTTATTAACAATTGTTAAATGCAATGAACTCTTTTAAAAACAATCAATAATATCTTTAAAAACAATAATTACTTTAAACAATTCCTGAGATCTTTGTACCTCAAGGCTGGTAACACTGGTGTCTGGTACAATGCTTTTGGTGAACGAGGTTATGTCCACTTTATTCAGTTATATTGCCAAATTCGTGAGTTCTTGGAAGATACATGATACCAGATTACAAGATGTGAATTTATTTAACAATATTTAATAATGTATTACTATAAAAACAAACAAAGATTTAAAATTATAAAATTCGGTACCATAAACGATATATATCGTACTATCGTACGGTTAGCAAAACGCATACAGCAGTTGTAATCAAAACACGTGCTCTGTGCTTGCACTGTTAAAAATATTATTATTATTTATTCATTAACTATTAAAATTATGTACTGGGAAGAGAAAAAAATCTAGAATAAAAAAACTCTTGTTATAGCTTTCATTGAATTAAAATTATTTGAGAACAGAATCATTACTTGGTGACAAAGTTATAATCGTTAGTTCTAGGTTAGTTACCGCAAACGTAAGTAATTATTTTGAATAAGTATATTACTTATTAAATTCTTAATACTATGAACATAAACATTTTATTTATAAGTCATCTGACGTATAATTATCAGTCGTTTAGAATATTTGCGCAATAAAACAGTTATTCGTTAATTTAAAAAGTTTAGTCAAATGAGCGACTACATACTATACATGGACGGTCGGTATTTAAATTAATTCCGATCTTCTCGATTACGATAAATCGTAAAATATTTATTTTTAAATTAATAATTGCGTTATGATTCATTTATTCAGTTCTGGTAATTTTTCATCATGGTTTAAGCACTTTAGTACTTTTGACTAGTGCAGTCCCAAAACAATATCTGTCGTTTACTAACGAAAGTTATTATTTTAATTGAATTCGTTAAAATAATTAAAATAGAGTACTCCCTGATTTAAAAATCACAAAACACGACCTTTATTATACACTGGTCGAGTTATTTTCACTGTTCACTTTATGCACTGGACACTCGTTAGTATATTGTCGTGTATAGGTTAGTGTATGTAGGCTAACTAATGTTAGTGACGCGCACATTTTGAAATAATTTTGACGACTTCTTGCGTGAACCTTGCGTGTTGAGTGATACGGAACGAATGCTTTCTTCACCAAAGCGTCTCCTTCTCGTCTGGTCATTTTAAGCTCTTTGATTGGTTCAAAGGGTCAAACTCTCAACCCCAAAACACTTTGGTTAAATAAAACTTTTAATTTTTTACAATTTATCGCGTGGGTTCGAGGCTACGGGTGACGTATGCATCGATACACAAAATGATTGAAAAGTTTATAAGTGTCATAACTTTTTTATCAATTATCGTATCGTCGAATGGTTAGTGGCATTAAATCGCGGACACTTGTGGCTTTATTTTAAGTCTAAACAAGGATTAAATCCGTTCATTATTAACTCACTTAGCCATTTCACAAACTCATATGGTGATTCTTAATATAAATAAGTTTGTTTCACCATATTTTGTTCCAATTACACTATAACACTCATTACTAAACGTCTCGAGTCCATTTCTCTTTCGTTTTAGTACATAAAATAGTTGTAATTACCATTTAAACAATATTTGGTAATGGCGTCCCTAGCGACCATATTCGATTGTTTATAATTACATGTAACGCTATTATTCCTTACCTAATTACATTTGTTTGACATTCTAACACTAATATATACATTTATTCACATTTGTTCACATTTTATTTTGCAAAAATGTTATTTTTCATATACTTATAGTATTATCAAAAATACCTTCTGTTCTCATTTCTCTAATTTGTCACTTTTTTAATTATTTTATCACACAAGGTATATAATGTTATAAATTAAAATAGTGTACAATTGTAGTACCTTGTTGGTTTAATGCATTTATCAGTCTTTCGTTATCTGAAAGCTTTCCAATTCTTAGTATAGTGTTTGTTTACATCTGGTTTTACAATGGTAGTTAGTTAGTTTCTAATATTTCAATTACTAAACTACTACTATTACATTTGTGATGTGTTCTCATAGCAGTATCAGATATTTCTCTAACTACTCATAACTTTTTTAGTAATCTTTTAATAAGTTTTGAAATTGCTTTTTGATTAACTGTCTTGTCACATTGGGTTTCTGTTCTTTTGGCTTTATGACATCATATTCAATCTGATTCATTTGTTGTATATTTCAGTACATATGTTATTTATTGGTTTGCATTACTATTCATAATTAGTCTTTGATTGAAACAATTGTTGATAGTTGCTTGGTTTAATTAATATACATGATTTTATGTTATAGGTGCACTTTCTATGAGGTTATGTGTCAGTTGTCTGGTAACAATGTGCAACATATTCTTATGCAGTATTTGACTCTACTATTACCATTTCATTATGGCATTCTACTACAATGGTTTAATTATTAAGTAATACACATGTTTACAATATTTGTTGAAACAATAACACAAGTATTCTTAGTCTAATAGTATTACATTTCTTGTTGGGTTGTACCTAGTTTTTGGTACATTGATTGTTTTATACCTAACAAACTAGCTTATTTGCTACTATTTGTTCTGGTTTTTATTTATATTTTATTCTGTCTTGCCGTGGCATTCAGTTACATTTCATTTTAAGGCTTACGCTTTTATTATCAGTCCCTATGAACAATTAATTTACTGTTCTATCTCACATTTCTCTTGGTGGTCTTAATGATTATCTATGTTGTGTTACAATCTTGATTAAACTGGTCACATTAATTGTCTGTGCATTTTAACTAGTTAATCTTGGATTCTTTCACTTATAATGGTAACTCATTTTCCTCTGTTATAAACATTCTCACTTGGATTGTCTGTGGTGTTTATTTGGGGTAAAAATGGTTATCATGTTACAGGTTGTGACACTTATATTAAGTTTTCACTGTTATTGTTTGTGATTACTCAATTATGCTAAACACTGGTTTCTTTGTAGTTAATCTTCGGATAATCATTACACTTCTTCCGGTCACTAATATAGTTCCTTGTATACCTGGTGAATGGTGATTTCTTGTACTGTCCATACATTATCTTCATTCTTCGTGGTATGTTTCCTTTGCTCTTCTTCTTCCTTTCTTCTTCTGGTTAATTGTTGTTCACTATCGGTGTTCTCCTGGGTTATACATTACTTGTGATAATCAATGTTCCCTTAGTCTTGTCATATTCTTCAATATTTCTATTCGTGGTTGTCATTGTTCCATAGTATTTTATACTAATAAATAAATTTGTTTGTTTTATCATAATTGCGGTTGTTCTTGAGTTGGCTCCTCTTCATTTTAATGATTATTTTCGTTGTTTCCCCTC
The DNA here is from genome assembly GCA_034769895.1 of Magicicada septendecula. Lineage (NCBI taxonomy): Eukaryota > Metazoa > Arthropoda > Insecta > Hemiptera > Cicadidae > Magicicada > Magicicada septendecula. The sequence continues at coordinate 47,702,411 of CM068373.1, forward strand.
ACTATTCGGGATCTGTTGGCTCCTCTTCATTTTAATAGTTATTTTTGTCGTTTCCCCTCACTATTCGGACTCTGTTGGCTCCTCTTCATTTTAATAGTTATTTTTGTCGTTTCCCCTCACTGTTTGGACCTATTGGGCCTGGTTTCTAACATATTACATTGTCTCGTTGTCATTTTCTCTCTCTTTTGTACTCGATGATGCTATATTACTCTTCCTTCTTCTTTGTTGGATTGTTTCAATAATATACCTTTGTAGATACACACTTTGTCTATATTCTCCTGTTCCTTATTTTATGTACTTTGAAATATTTTCATGATCTCCCGTCACTTGACGTAATAATTAGTTATTTTATGTAACTGCCAATTTGGTACGTTACACCGTTAACCGCTTCTTCTCACCTTTTTATGACGAACTGTAGGTACTCGTTCCTTTTGGACACCTCTCTCTGAGAAACTATCTCGTGTTGAGCTGTACTGATTTGTTTCTTCTGAATTAGAATCAAGGCAACCTACCTGACTACTTTTACCCCGATTTGGATTATCCTCAACCTCTAACTCCTCTCCTTCTACCTTCTTCTCTTCTACAATTTCCCCTTCTTCGTCCCCATAATCCAAATCTACCTCCTGACACTGCACACCTTCATCCTCTAGTTGTTCACCTGGTCCGCATGAAACTTCTTTCCATTCCTCGGAATCCTCAACACTACTTACAGAATGCGTCTGCACATCTTCACACACTACATCATTCTCACTCACACACTCCACAACGCTGCCACCCAAATTCTCCTCAACTTCTACCTCATCTACTTCTACCACACTTGCAGCATGGACATCCCCTTGTCCATCCGCAACCTCAGAAACACTTGCAGCCTCCCTAACACTTACACTTATACTCCCCTGCGCAGCATGTGCAGACCGCTCTTCTGCCTCTTCCTTTGATTCCTCTTCTTCACCACTCTCAGCAACTACAACTTCCTCAACATTTCCCAACCTGGAATCGAGCTGTCCAGGTCCATGTGCAATGTCTAAATTAAATTCTACTGACGATGGTAAAGCTCCACCATCAAGTGACTTCTCATCTCTCGGCGTAGGCGATGATGGTGTTACCGGATCTGGATCCGTCATGAACCGAGATGGAGATACCGGAACAAATTCTGCGGCATCTGGATTCAACCATGACGTCCTCTCTGAGTCCTGTAATTCAATTTCAACAGACGTGTTCTTGTCGTCTTGTATTGATCCACAGAAGTTACTTCGCTTTTCTTCTTTCTCCTCCCCTTCTTCATCCACTACTCTATTAGGCACTGGTAATTCCTCTGGAAGCTTTAAAGTTTCTTTCTTCTCCGAATAGGAATAACGCCTTGCTACAGGCTCCCTACTTGCCGATGTTGGTTTACTAATATAACTTCTTCTTTCCCTGTTAATTTCATACTTATGTCTTTTCTCTGCTGTAACCGTTGCTACCGTCTTCTCACTTGTCACCCCCTTGTAGCCTCCATTACTTCCGGAATATTCAGTTTTTCTGACAGTCTCTTGTGTTCTTCTCCAACCGCCATGTTTGTCCTTTTTAGCTCTTCCTAACTGACCAATGGAGTATTGGACATCTGTAGCAGCTCCTCCCCGGGACTCATCCCCTGCCTGGACAGTCTTAGAAACCACACACAACCGGTACAGATCCGCGAAACAACGTGGACGTTCTGCGAATATCAAACGCGATCTCTCTTGGGGATTCAGTCCTTCCAGAATTGCTTGTATTACTTCCGTCTCGGGCAACCCTAATCTTAATACCCGGGCAGCTTTCGGTATGTCCTGCACGAAGTCCCCCAATGCCTCTCCGTTGGCCTGTAGGCGATAGAATGAATCTAACTTAAGCTGGGAATGTCGTCGATGGGGTATGAAGAAATCCAACACCTCCCCATGAAAAGCGTCGACACTGCCGCCCCGACGCAGAGTGTTGGTGACCAACCCTGCCAATGAACCCCGGCAATACGGGTATATAAGGGACAAGACCTCCCCATCGGACACACCCGGGAAATCTGCCAACTGCAGGACAAGATCCAAGAAGACCAGCAACCCGTCCTCATCTATTCCATCTACCACCGAAAGTTTCTGGAGAACCCCTGAAAGGGGGTGGGGCAATTTCTGAAAGCATACCGCCGCCAGAATTGCACAATTCACAACACACAATCAACAAAACATAATTCCCACAAAACACCTAACACCCTACAAAATAATGACAATAATAACACCGGAATCAGAAAAAACTCGAGTACTATACTCTTCCCCTACCGTTGCGAGGACCCTGCCCACTTACCTGAACTCGCTCTCAACAACACTACACATTAAGGAACGCGACACACACACTAACACACAACATGACAAATTTACCGACCAACGACAAATTCTCAAAAAATTTGTAATTACTTCGGCTCCCGTATCTCGGAGGAGACCGCCTGCCGATCGGGCCATACCGCATAAATGAAAACGCCTTCCCAATTATTGGCAAGGTAATACGCGAACCATATCTCCACCTAGGCACAGATCTGCGATAATTCGCGTTTCCAAAGGAATTTTCCCCTTGAAATTTTCACACAGCGTGGCAACCTACCGTTCAACGATACCAACAGGCGGGCAAGTATATACACATATAATACACAAAACCTTAAACCTAACAAGACATAGTTACTTTTAGATATAGGGACTTTTAGAGATTTTTCTAAGTTCTATTCGAACCCCAAAATGCTTCCTGAGTTTGCAAGCCCCGTCACACCGAAAGGACCCAAGGGTTGACCCTAATCTCAACCACGCTCTGCTACCAAATGTAAACCCTCTTTAACTTTGACTTGTAAAAAAAAATTTGTTTTTTGAAATATATATATTTTTTTTTTTAAAGAGGGGCCACAAGATAATTAAAACTAGGCCAAAGCCTAGAGAAGCCAAAAATGCGCTGGATCCAGTGAGACGGGACTTGCAATTAAAACTCACAAAATTAACAACCAATAAAATCTTTTATTATAACCAAACTCATTATATCTCCAAAAAATATCACTTGAAAATTAATAAATATAAAATCTATATTCTCCCTTTTTAAAAATATTATTTGAAAATTAATAAATATAAAATCTATATTCCCCTTTTTAAAATATTATTTGAAAATTAATATATATAAAATCTTTATACTCCTTTTAAAAATATTATTTGAAAATTAATAAATATAAAATCTTTATTCTCCTTTTAAAAATATTATTTGAATAATAATAAATATAAAATCTATATTCTCCTTTTTAAAAATGTTATTTGAAAATTAATAAATATAAAATCTATATTCTCCTTTTGAAAATTAATAAATATAAAATCTATATTCTCCTTTTAGCCCTATATCTAACCCCCAAAAATACACACGAATATACAATACATATACACGTTCCACAACACAGGACAATTATAACATCTATCATTAAATCTTGCCACACCTTTTTCCACCCCATGAGGTACATAATTAACAATTTATAAATAACCTTGCACGTAACACCTATGGCAAGGTCTTAATACCTAACATGTGTATAACATATTATATGAGTATAATAAGATATATATTTGTAACACCAGTGGCCCCAGGACATACTAAATTCAGGAGTTGGCATAATGCCTGATACTATTATAAAGTGCTCCCACATTGAGCAACTAGACTTGGAGTAATTATAATTAGAATCCAGTAAACACACATGTGATCATAATCAATTAAAAGAATTTAAATATGATAAATTTTGGTAAATATTGAAAACAGTAACGTGTCATAATGCCTTATAACCTTTTAAAATTAATTTGGCCCAAAGGCCGACATGTTCCTAGGCAAGATAGTGCATAACTCAACCTGTCCCAAGAGCATGTTCAAGGCTGTATGAAAATCCACCTATACAGGATTAAACTGGTGACCCGCCTTAACTACCAAAGAAACTTCTATCCCTATATGACCCAATCTGAATATAAAAATGTGAAATTAAAGCATAAAATGAAAACTAAATTTAACCAGTGAAATTACATGTTGATTGAATGAATTAGTAGCACTAAGGTAACCCTTCTACTGAAAACAAGAAGGAAATTTACACGCCTGAATGGTAAGCAGCCACAGATACATGCCAACCTCTGGGCTCACAATTTATACAAACAGAGTTACAAAATGTACAAAAGATTCCCCCCCCCAGTCCACGCACTATTCTGTCCCGTTAACCGGGGACCCAATTAAAATGTTTAAACCTTAAAGTCATTGATGTAGTGTGACTCTATGTCCACGGGTTCTAGTGGGTTACATCACACTGTGTAAAAGTAAATTGGTTTGTTGTCACCTGATATAGTCCATGGTGTGAAGCGGTGGTTTTCTGGTCTACATGTTAGGGTGTTTGTGGCCCGTCCTCGCGATTCTCCTCCGGCAGATGAAGTTGAGAGAGAGTCTAGATGTTAATTGTTCAGGATGGAGCTGTTCCTCGGCTTGCAGCGAGGGACCCTATTTATACAAAATATTATCAGCGATAAGTTCTCAAAACTAATTCCCCCAGAAACCTCACACGCACCAAAATCCATATATAATATTAAACACAGCTTTAGGCCTACTTAAAATGATAGTTTGACACACTTTGCAACGGTTATACGGCCACATGGCCTTATCTTGAAAAACATTTAGTTTAATTAAATTTCATATTAATTTTGAATTTACATTATTCTCAATTCTGGTGCCTTAGTTAAGACTTCTGAAATTATTATAGTATTACTATAATTACCAATAAAAGTTACATTTAAATTACTCAATATTACACATTTCACAACTTGCCACGTGGCGTAATAGGTTAGCTGATTTCATTCATATGTGGACTTATTAAACAAATACCTTTTGCATAACTTTAAATTAATGTATATAAGCATATTGCCGTAACTTACCGCAGATCTGTATTAGTTTAGCCTGTCATAGATGAAGATGGTGCAACTAAAAACTTCTTTCTGTCGGAGAAGATATGCCACGAGGCGTTTGGTTAGACGACCAGCAAAAGACAGCTTTTAGAACGTAGTTCTGGCTGTTGTTTGCTCGCAATCAGTAGCGAGCACCAGTGCGCAGCACTAATCGGGCGCACTTAGATACCTCATTACAGTATTGTAAGCATATATCTGTTAAACACAGTACGGCAAAACGCCACCGCCAAATACCGTTCCTATATTTCTTTTAGCGTGTACGTTAAATACCGTACCCTATTTTTGTTTATTCGCGCCGATATAAATTCATCGGCACAAACTCATACTTGATTTCTACGCCTTCACGAGAGCATTATCCTACTTTTCTCGGATTTCTCTCAATCTTTAATTTTACTTACGTTTAACTGATTCTTGTGTGTTTAACGACGTGTAGTGAAAGACAACGCGTGCTTATCGTACTGGCGTGTTCATGTCTAAAGGATTAGTACGGAACTGCAAACAATCTTACACCGTACTACGTTCCTCGAACAGAAACCTCAAACAATCATCATCATCATCATCATATTCGCTAATGGTTTTCCTATTCCATCTTCAAGTTTCTGGTTAACTGTTCTTAGTCATCATATTTCCTTGTGTCTTTTATTTCTTTGTATTTGAGAGCTTGTTTAAGCAATGTTCCCATACACATAGTGTCGGATTATCCATAACGCTAGGATATGCTGCAGCACCGGTCACCAGGGCCTCAGCTGTCAGAGGCAGCACCATTCAGCTGGTTTGACTAAGCGAAGCAAAGCTTGTGATCACATTACACAATTGTTTGGTTTTCTTACGCACTTATTAACCATGGAAAGTGTCGAGTTGGAAAATAAAACGAAACGTCTTACAGAAGTTTACTCGAACGATTTGAATAACAATCTTTTAATAGAATTGAAGCACTTTATGCCACAAGTAAAACTGCAAGAAAGAGGTCATAAGCCATGTGTGTCCACTCCTATCCAGCATGTATTTGCGTCTCATTTACGGTTTTCTCCATTTCCTTACGGTCATCTGCATGGTCTTAATATAGTTTATTTTACCTTTAGGCGTTGTGTTTGGTATTATGGCCGCCTAATTACCACTTTACTTTTACTGCCTTATTATAACCGTCTTTAATTTTTTATGTTTTTTCTTTTCTGTTTCTTCCATCAGGGAATAGGTGAATCGCCTGGTCCTAAAGGAAACAATCCTCTTCACTAACGCTTCCTAGATCGTCCTATACTTCTTTGTCTAATAGGCTTGTATTACCAAACTTCCTTACTCAACCTGTCATCTGGCACATTCTTCAGATGAGCAATCCATCTCTATTTGTTTTCTGCAGTACGCTCTTGAATACTAAACATTTTCAAACTCGTGTCTGCTAAATGGTTGCTTGATTTCTGGCGGTGTCCAACTGTTGAAAGCGTCCCAGGCTATCGCCCCGTTTACTGAAAGCGTCCGATCGTTTTCCAGTTTCAATGGCCTCTTTTATGATGAATTTCTGCAACACTTCCGTAGAAGGCAGTACTTTCGTCACGTCGAAATCGATGTTATATCCAGTATCACAGACGCAGACGTTTTCAGGTCTATTGCAAGCCTGTGCTCTCTTTGTTCGGTTCCAGAACGTTTTATGATTGGTAACTCTGCCGTTGACATGTTATTGCTGATCACCAGATTATCCTGTAGGGTTCGGAAAGCGGCTTGCAGCTGGCTGTACACTCATCTGCAAGTATTTCGGATTACACATTTCCAAATTAAAGACCAAGATTTCATGGGTCCCAATGGCTTTTCATGGTGTTGATCCCATAAGAGGACAAATTGTCTTCGATGGTACTGTTCTGGAACAGGTGAGCAATTTTGAATATCTGGGCTATAATGTGCCTAACATTACAAACACTACGGTGGTGAAGAAGCTTAATATGTGTGGGACGTTAGGATAAGTCTGAAACCAACGATTAAAGAAAGACGCCTGTAAGATAATGGTCCTCCCCACACTTCTCTACGTGTCTAGAATTGAACTTTAACAAAATCCCAGGCAAGTCGTATTCAAACCGTTGAAAAGAGATTTCTCAGGCACGTGGCAATATATACTCTTGAATATCGCAAAAGAAATGTAGATGTACAACAGAAACTGATTATTATGAGTACAGTCGATAGGATAGCCCAACATCGGCTGAAATCGGTTGGAACATCTTAACCGAATGATTGCTGCATTCCCAAATAACTATTGAATTATAAGCCGAAAGGACGAAGAGGTGTTGGGCGCCCGAAGAAGAGCTGGAGTGAGCAGTTCTAGCCTACCTGCTAGGGACCGGGACAAACATATTTGGTATAATCCTTGCTGAAAGTGATGATGATGATGATGTTTGGTGTTTTGGGTTGCGTAAACGTTTATGTAGTCGATCTCGATTATCGAGTGTGTAGATCGACTCCTCGCGCGCCCTGTCAAATACTGACGGTTGTGTCTCACCGCATGATCAGTCACGCTATCACAATTAAGCTGTTCACTCACCAGCAGCACCCGTGAACGTTTAAACGATGGAAGGCCTACATTTTCGTAATTTAGTCAGGTAGGAACTTAATTCCCGCCCCCTCCGGACCGACATCATTTATAATCATACTAAGTAGGTAAACCCTATTTCCGTCGATCATTTTATCCTTAGGGACATGCTTGCCCTCTAACTTATCTTCAGTCACCGGTGTATGTATGGATCGACGTGAGTTTCGAGTCTCGTCAGAGGAAATAATGTAATTTAAAATATATGATGAACATTTCGTGGGGTAGAAACGGTGTAACCTAAGATTTTGGTAACTTGGCTCGTAACCTCAAAACCCCACAACACAACACCTTGCCTAAGAAGAGTTTGCCGTCTATCCAAATAGGCATAAATATTTTTCTTTGTTATGAAGAGTGTTTAATTTTATATGGTTTTATCTAAGTGCGTAACCGATTTCCGAGACTCGATGAGTTCTGTAAGTACATATATTTTTACTTAAATGGGTTACTGACCTAACAAAGTTTAGACGCATCAGTGGAACGATTCTAAGGACCTGAAAAATAAAACACGGAAGTATACGCGAAAGAAATGTTATAAAACTGTGGCTGTCCCCATATTCCTGTATGCTGTTGAGACATGGAGTCTTGGTGAAAGGAACGTGCAGAGAATTCAGGTAGCCGAAAAGAAATTTCTAAGAGTAGCCCATGTAACCGCTGTTGCCAGTGGCAACAGTACTGGAATTAAGAGAAAATAATATTAATTATTTGACAGAATAAATACTTCAGTTATTGAATAATTTGAAATTCGAACAATATTAGTAGGGACACTTGAATAAAAGCGTACCGTTGCTTTCGAACTGCTGGGTACTTGCACCGTCTTGTGTTGCCGGCTCAGACATCGGCACTGATTTACTGCGTACGGTCATTGACTCGTAGCAGTTGTCACTGTACAAACTGTGGAGGGGGGGATACATTAGTCCACCCAATATGTTGCCGCTGTATAAACCGGCAAAATGCTCAGTTAGGAGCTATGTTCGTTTTCGAAACCGATGTGTAGCAGTTACCTATTTGTGTTTTGTTTGTTTAGTCGTGTGTTTCTCTGTTTGTCTTTATTATTTTTAATTTGATTATAATTTGTGTTCTGATTTATTCTATGTAAGTATAATAAGAATCAGATCCCGTTTAACCGGGACCCTCTTCTTCTCCCAGCGAATGTTTAAAAAAATGATCTAAAAAGAACACTTGGTACAAGAAAAAATTCGAATTATTTTTTAGGTTAAGTTTTAGGCCTATCACAGCCGGTAACAGGTGTTATGTATTCATGCCACTTTCGCAAGGTTGTTCTCTCTTGGATCGGAGAAGAAACGAGGATATTAGACGCGATTTAAACATTGTATCATTGCACCAGAAGAATTAAGACCACAGAAGGAGATGGTGTGGACACTTGAATCGCATGCCTGATACCCGTCTACCTGTGGCTGCCTTGGATTATCACCCTCCTGAGAAGAGAGATGTCGGTAGACCGAGGAGGAGATGGATTCCGGAACAGGTCTAAGGCTTAGTCTTTGGAGTGGTGATGATGATGATGATGATGATGATGATGATGATGATCTAAGTGCGCCTAAAGCCATGCGGAGAAGTTGAATTGAGAGAAAGAGAGAGAGAGTATTACTACATCCTTGTGTGAGCGTGATGTGATAAGTTTATTACGCGTCACGTGCGGTATATATAACGTTGTAGGCACGCAGACGACTTGAGGGGACGTGGACACAGTGTGTAGGTCGGAGTGGGTGGGCTACTTGTAGCGAACGACTACTTAGAGTGACGCGTGCTGGTTTCTAATACCGTGATCAAATTGTGATTGTTATAATTGCCTTACGCGGAGACACGTCTGGTCAAAGGTATCCAGCCGGACGTTAACACACTTGGCATTTCGTTTATTACTTTGACCGAGTAACTGACATACAGCCTATTTGCCTGCCTTTCGTCGTGATCCCGTTTGGTCATATTTCAACTCGTTTCCTTTCGATGTGTTTGTTTACTTCCTACGTACACTTATGTTTTAGTTTCTGAATGTAGCCTGTACTTTGGCTATATACGTTTCCGCTCGTTCCGGTTTCTACAGCCTCATCAGTATTCCGTAGTAGCCGCATCAGATGTCTTCTCCCGTCCTCTCACTCGCTCTCTCTCTCTCTCTCTCTCTCTCTCTCTCTCTCTCGTTCTCTCCCTCCCATACAACGCGTGAGCGCTGCGAAGCTTACTTATGTCTTCACACAATTTGTAACGATTGCACGAGGGTCAGTTGAAAAGTTCGCGGAGCGCTGTCTGTAGCTTAGCGGTAGAACTAACATTGTCCGTATGTTATAAGATTCATATTTCTTGTAAACACCTGTCAATTTCCAAAATTACCTGCCAATTTATTCATTGTCTACCAGCTGTTTGAAATTTGCGTGTCACGCGTGTTTTGAAATGTGAGCAAAACATCGTGCTGTGATTGAATTGTTCGTTAAAAAAAGATTTACCGTCAATGAAAATTTACAACAAAATTGTTAAGTATGTTAGGAGATGCTACGTGTTCAAAAACAATAATTTGTAAGTGGGTATGAATTTAAACGTGGTCGTACGGGCATTGATGAAGATCCCTGTAAGGAGGGATCACTCAAAAAGGTGCAATAATTGCAGACACAATTTAAAAATTTCGTACACCATATTGGTTAACCGGAGATTAAGAATGGATGACACTGCTGATATCATAGGCATCTCGCATGAGTGTGTGTATCATATTTTAACTGAAGAACTTGCAAAACGTTTGTGCAAGCTAGGTGCCGCATTTTGAGTTGTCCGCTTTCTGGGGCGTCCGCGCGGGGATCACCTTCACAGTTCCCACGGCCACGTTAAAACTCCAGTGCTCACTTATGAACGATGGTTTTTAAAGGCGCAGCTTCTGCTACCACATTTAACATTTTGTTGTGGACTTTCTTCATTGGCGTTAGACCATTTTTAATAAAGAATTCGTGTTTTTGTCCATTTTTCAAAACATGTCTGACAGGTAAATTTCAAACAGCTGGTAAGTAATGAATAAATTTACAGATAGATTTCAAAATTGACAGGCGTTTATATGAAATTTATATCTTACAAAACACGAAAAATTTTATTCCTGCCGCTAAGTTATAGATGTCGCTCCGCGAACTTTTCAACTGTCCTCGTATGCGATATTGCCAAGACTTCTAAGCTGATGAATAATTTTGACAGTCAAGGCTTTGGTACACTACATCGTTACAATGTTTTATAACTCGAGATTGTCGTCCTACATTCAGTGAAACTATAAAAGTTTTTTCTCAATTATTCAAAGCTTCCATAATTATTATTCTGCTTCATGCAATGGAAATTTGAATAATTCTGATATAAAACAAAAACAAAAATTGATTAGTCCTTTCTGTAACTGTAATTTTTTTTAATGACAAAAATTACAAAGAATGGTGTGGGAAATGACTATTTCCTAACTAAACTGTTTATAGTAGGACAGATTTAATCGACACGGATTTGAGTGAAATTATTAAGATTCCGGTCAGAAAAATCCGCAATTCATAGCTGTTATGTGACATTATGTACGAGACTGAAAAGTCTACAAATATTTGCATTTACCCGTATATTCTGTACACAGTGAGATAATTGTCGTGTTATTTTCTTTCAGACCGTAGTCTAATGTTGTTTAACATGTTGTGTTTATCGTAGACAAATTATTGACACGCATGAATTAATTTACAACAAATACAAAGGCATTTTGTACACTGTTTACTGGAAATTCATAATAAATATGAAATTTACAATACGCTATAAAGTCTATTTACTCCTATAAATTTAGTCTACAATACACTATAAATTATATTTTCAAATACATGGACGCATAATACTAAATTATACATAGATGTCAAATGTTACTGTCCCGTAATAATCTTATTTCTTCCGTAATTTTACTTCCATGTTCCATAAGGAAATGGAAGTATGGCGATGGCGAAAAAATCTTGTTCAAGATAAGGGCTGATTCTGATTATACTACTCTAGAAACATGAAGAAAAGTCATTTTCCGAAATGTGTGTGTGTGTGTGTGTGTGTGTGTGTGTGTGTGTGTGTGTGTGTGTGTGTGTGTGTGTGTGTGTGTGTGTGTGTGTGTGTGTGTGTGTGTGTGTGTGTGTGTGTAATTTGTTCTATGGCAAACAATAACAGCCGCAAATTCAAACAGAATCAAATAATTTTTTGCGTACTTACCCGAGTTGTATAGGACTCAAGGCCTATTGACTTTTGTTAAGGGAAATCGGTAGTTAACCTGCAACGTTTTATGCTTTAACAAGACTAATTATTTCTATGACGAACGATAACTGCCGTAAATTCAAACAGAATCAATGAATGTTTTGCATATGTACGTACCTGAGTTGTAGAGGACTCAAGGCCTATTGATTTTGGTGAAGATCGGTTAAGGGGAAGGGCTGGTTTGCCTGCAATGTTTTATGTTTTAACAAGAGTAAAGTACTTAATTTTGATAAATAAAGTATCCTGAAAAGAAGGTCATAATAACCCACTGTAGAAAGGTAGATGAAATATCTATAAATAAAAGGGTAGTTGAAGGGGAGGGGGTAATTTTATATAAATGAAAATGATAGTTGAGGGGGGACGGGCAATTTTTTATATTTGTACTGTACTACGTTATCGGCAACAAAGAAGTAGTTTGTTGTTAAAATTCCTTTCCGGGCTATTTGGCCGTGGTCCAATGTTTTCTGCGAAACCAGACGTTTCGGCAGTGCCATCGACTGCCATCATCAGGGAAAATCGAGTGCGCTAACGTGAGGTGGTATACGTCAGTGACCACAGTACTGTGGCTAAGGGTGAAGAAAGAAGTAGCTTCTATGGAAATATTTCATTTCGAAAATGATTTTAAATATAAATCTTACAACATGGAAGTCATGTATGGTTCTCCATACCGATTTTTAATTACATCTATTGTAATTCCCATCGTTCTCCTAACTTCTGGATTCGCTATTAATCTTTTATAATTCATGGTCAGCGCCTTTAATAGTTCTCTGTTTCTGCTGCAAAAATTTTCCGTTGGTTCTTTTTTTGTTACGCTTTGAATTTCTCTTGTTACGCGTTATTTCTAAAGTTATGTCTTCCACGTATGATTTTTGTCTCACTATCCAAAGAACAACCTTAATTTGAAACCAGCGGACCCAGACAAATGTTACGATGGCATTGTTATCCATTAGTATTAGCCTTTAACTGAACAGAGCACTGACAACTTTGAATGGTTTTGTAACTAAAACAAATCTCAAAAGCTAACATTTATACATTCATCCATGAGAACTAAATATTATTTAAGGTTTTCGCAAAAGCAATGAAGATTAATGTCTATTTGCATTCATAACTTTTAATAAAAAATTACTGTTAGTAGGCATAATTTAGAAAATAATATGTTAGAAAGAAATAATTAAATGAAGTAATGAAATGCTAAAAGTAATGAAATGATATTGTGCTTACGCTGACGATTTTGTGATAACAGCCTGATCAAGACAACGGTTAGTTGAGTCAAAGAGCTAAGTCAAAAACCGCTGGAATGGGACTGAATGTGAATGTCAGCAAAACGGAATACATCCCAATTTCAGAATCAGAAAAGATAAGAAATCTGTATAATTTATGCTTCGGGGATAATTCATTTGATGCACTTAATAAGTTCAGATACCTGGGTAACATGACTGATAATGAAGGGTCCATAAACACGACGATATGTGACAGGACACATATAGGAAATAGGGGATATTTTGAAAACAGCAGGCTATTGAGAAACAAACTCATTAATCGAAACACAAAAATAAAAATGTATATGAGACACTTATCAGTTACTTGTGGAGGCGAGAAGAAAAGGAACAAGAAACACTAAGAAGGTTTGAAAGAAAGATCTTAAAATGTGTTTACGGCCGCGTTAAAGAAGATGACGAATAGAGAATCAGTAATAACCACTAGATAGATGAGCTATTGAATCACAAAGACACTGTAAGATTCATAAAGGTTCAACAGTACAATGGTTAGGTCACCTAGGGCGGATGGATAATCATTGTAAGCCAAAGAAAATCAAGAGGACTCAGGTCTATGAAAGCAGAAAGAGGGGCCGACCTAGAACAAGATGATTTGATGATCTCAGAAGAATGGATGTGAGGGGTTACACTGAGATTTAACAATGGACAGAAGACTTTGGAGAAGATTAGGATTGTGCTGTAGTGATGAAGAAGAGAAAGAAGAAATAACTTGCACCACGATAACTGGCGTCATCCTGTAGGTCTATGCACGAATATAAATGTGTAAGCATAGAGTGTGTCTCTAATGTGTAAGGTGACAAACTTTCACTGAAAGAGACGGATTAGTCATTATCATCATCTTCAAAGATTAAACAAGGATAGTTTGTTCCGTTCTCAAATAGGCAAAGATTACAGCTGGTCACTCCCGCGCTTCCTCGGACGTCCCACACCTCTCCGTCCCCTCGGCTTATAGTTCTTCCGTCCGGCTAGTGCTTATTTGAGGCAATTTAGTAGTGAATATGTCCCCTGGATATGTTACTAGTATATCGCAGGGTAAGATGTATGGTGGGGCTGCCACCTTCACACTTAACGTCCAACCCGATTTTCTGTCTAGGTGTTCTCCCCATAAACTGTCTGTCTTACCAGACTAAATAGACCAGTTTTCCCTGTTGAGATATCCATAAGGATCTTTAATGTGGTGGTTTCTCCTTGCCTTCCCACATCCTACGTCGTTGACCAATGGAAGGCCATTTGTCTTTAGGGACAATTTCTCACGCCAAGCGCAAGAGGGTGACCTAACCTCTACTTGACAATGACAAGTTGAGGAGGGACAGCTTATACCGGCTGTCACCAATACCCCCTCTACTAGTAGAGGGGGTATTGCTGTCACTCGGTCTCCAGAGCCGCGTTAGCCAACCTGTAGGTGTTGCCCATCCCCCACCACTTGGAGGTGCGGCTGGATATTTCCCTTCATCAAGGAATGAGACCATAAGGCATTACTCATCCTCTCCAGTACTTTGGGGGACGAGACGGATTAGTAAGAACCGTTTTCCTTTTTTCTTTCTTTTTAATGCATCACGCTAACCTAAATTTACATACACGATTTGTTACAAATCAACATTGCAAGTAGACTAAGAATGTATGTTGTTATAGATTATAGATAACGTCATGTTGCGGTATAAATAAACTGTATGTAGATTCACACACACACACTTCATAAATACACACGAGGAGTGTGTAACACTGAACTAGTAACTAGTTATCATAAAGGAATGACGCGGTAGATTAAAATGTGGTTTGCCAGTATCAACTATGCAGTTCAACGTTTAGCCGACCAAAAAGTGACTTCAGTAGGCATCTGATACTTTTATAACAGGTTTGCTCTGTACTGACTTTGGCAAGAACGTCCACGTGTGAAAATATCCGTTAAGTGAGGACAAAAAGAATCATCATCATCATCATCTTCACAACACAGCATAGGCAAGGTGCTGCCTGTTCCGCCTTACAAAATCCTCCAGCCATCTCTTCCTGGGTCTACCCGCACACCTCTGCCCCATAGGTTTGTATTTCCAGACTTGGTTCCCCAGTCTGGAATCGGACATTCTTTCTAAGTGTTCTTTCCACCGTTGTTTGTATGTAATCTTTTAATTTTTCATTCACGTTAGAAACTTGCAACTCTTCTCTTATGGCCTCATTCTTTTATACGGTCAAGTTTAGAACATCTTTAACTCCTCTTAAGAACGCCATTTGCGAGACCTGTATTTTACTGTTCTGGTTCCTTGGTTGTTGTCCATACGTCACACCCACAGGGCATCACAGGGACTGCTATAGCTTTATAGAACTTTAATTTTGTATCTCGACGTATCTTGTTTCTAAAAGTATCGTTTATTGTCTCACAGATCGTTTGCTACTTAACTAACTTAACGTCAGTATCATAATTCCTATCATAGCCAATATCATTTCCCGCATAATTAAAATGTCTCACTGTTCTAGAATTCGATCATTAATCATTATTTTTGTTCTTATTGGTTCCTTGCCACGAAATGCCATTACCTTTGTTTTTACAGTGAAGATTTTCATATTGTATTGTTTGCAAATCTGATGAAGCTTAAAAACAGATTTTTGCAAAGCAGATTTCTCTATTTTGAAGTACAGACAAATCGTCAGCAAGCACAAGCACATTCAAGTATCTGTCTCGTGATAACACCAGGGTCCACTAGATGTTTCCATTTGCTCACCAGATTGACAATATAAATGTTAAACAAATTTCTGTCTACTCTATCAAAGGCCTTCTCAGAAAGCTACAGCCGTTTCTTTATTGAACTCACGATGCTTCTCAATGATTTGTGCAATAATAAAATCATAGCTTTCAATTCACAAAATTTATAATCATTATTTGTTGTTTATATATTAAATTGTATGAAAATTTCATTCCTGTACTTCTCTCTCTCTCTCTCTCTCTCTCTCTCTCTCTCTCTCTCTCTCTCACTCTCTCTACATACATAAGCAAATCGCTCGTCCACAGGATCAACTTACAAGCCTTGTATAGTTCTTGTAAGTTGAGAGTATACCCGTTCTTCTAACATTTGCCACACAGCAAATTTCTATACATAATAAAAACAAAAATTATAAAGACAAAAACATAAATAAAGTAAAAGATAAATAAACATTGATTGACGACTTGTTGAGCACTTGGTGAAACATATTAATACAAAGTTTCAGAGTTTATAAACTGTGAAACTTACCAAGTGTTTGTTTATTTTTTTAAAACTTTCTATAAATAAACATTTACTAACAGTACTGCTGTCAAATCGTGAGTGCAATTTTAAAAATAAGACCAAAAAAGAGAATACAGTACAATAATAATGACCGGAATAAAAATAGAGAGCGACATTGTTCATGCAGGTGAATATTGTATATTGTATTGTTGTATGCGAATCGCCCAAACGAAAATGCAAGGAATATCAGTACCGGTAATGAATTGTAATGAATATCCGTTGTAGTATTTATTATATCAGTGGCGGGCGCGCACGATTTGAAGTGACGCACGCGTGCTGGAACGTCACTCTGTCTAGTCGTATCGCAGTCTGTGTCCATTTATGGTTACCGAAAGCGATTACTGCACATTACTATGCTAATGAAACGGTTACAGCGAATAGGAACTGAAATCGCCGTCAACGTGTGAGCAACGCTGAATACTGATTAGCAATCACGAATGTGTCACGCAGTATCCAAAAGTATATCATTGCTATACACGCTGATACTCTCAACACAAAGAAAGAATAATAAAATTATTATTATTATTAGCAGTAGTAGTAGTAGTATCATCATCATCATCATCATCTGCAAGGAAGATGGTTTGTTCCGGTCTCAAACAGGCAGTCTTCAAGCGCTTCCTCAGAGGTCCCTAACCTCATGTCCTTTCGGCTCGTAGTTCCATAGTTGTTTGGGGATACGGCAGTTGTCCATTGGGCAAAGATGTTTCCACCAATTCAGCCGATACTGGGCAATCCTGTCGAGTATACTCATAATATTCAGTTCCAGCCGTATATATGTGTTTCTTCTGTGATCATGGAGAGTATACTCTGCCACGTGCCTGAGAAATCTCATTTCACCCACTTGGCTGCGACTGACCTGCCCTTTCGTTAAAGTCCAACTCTCAGACCCATAAAGAAGTGTGGGAAGAGCCATCACCATGTAGAATTTTAGGCGTGTTCCTTTACTTGCTGACTTAAGGGTTCGCTTGATGGACGCTTAAGGTTGAACTTATGCAACTTATTCACAACGTCGTTGCTTGCATTATAAGACAAATTGTAGCCCAGGTATTCAAAATTGCTAACTTGTTCCAGGACAGTACCATCTATAACAATTTTTGCCCGTACAGGATCAGTTCCACGAAAAGCCATCACCTTGGTCTTAAGTGCGGTTATTTGCAATCCAGAGTCTTGCAGATTCGATTTAACAAATATTAATAAACCTTCGCGCATCAATTTACATCTTTTTTTTAAACCTTAATACATTTTTAGTGAAAAAACTTTATACGGTGAAAACAAAAGGTCACGTAAATTATTTAAAACAATTTTCAAAAACTTCATTTTTACAGGCCTGTATTATTGGATTGCCTTCCATTGTTCTTATTATCATTGGTTAAGTATATAAAATAGAGAAAATAATATTCATACGATAGTTGCAGTTAAAAAAATAATTGCTTAGAGGCCTTGAATTAATTAACCAGAATACGAATTGAATTAAATAGAACGAATGAAGTAAGTCACCGCCACTCTTTGGCGTCTACGCTAGTCGACTGTCTTGAGAGACCTTTTGGAATGCTTATTGTTCGAAACTCTTGAGGAATGAAAGAGACTCCCCTCCCCCCACATACACTCGCGCTGCTCGCAATGTATATGGCAGGAGCGTGTTCATTGCATTTACAAAGCATTCAGAGTCGAAGCTTTTTTTTGAGTTAATTAATGAAGTCCTCTATAGATGGAATATTGTTAATGTGAAGAAAACAAAACGTGTACAACCTATACTATTTGACAAGCTCCAGTTCTCGTTGAACTGGAGCAGCACGTCCCAGCAGACACGCCACTAATTGCTTCTATTAATAACTAACTATTGTATTTTATGTTCTCGTTCGTAATACTCACTTGTTCATGTAATTTAATTTTATTAGCTTATTAGGTCTAATGTATGTTCAGAAAGAGTGAGAGAGAGACAGACAGTCAAACAGACAGACAGAGACAGAGACAGATAGACAGACAGACAAACAGATAGACAGACAGACAGACAGAAGCCAGCAATGAAATTTTCATACAATTTTGTATATGTTTATTTTTTGTTAGTAACTCTTATATATTTCCTGGGGGTTTCTATATTATGAATAGTTCTTCAAGTATTAACTAGGCCTACTTCTGCAAGTAAAATTATGATTTACACTTCACGCAAATTTCACTGATCACATCAGTACCGTTAGAGGTTTATAAATGAATGAATGGTGTAGCCTAATAAATAATGTTTGTAATGAGTGAAACGTGCATCTGGTGTAAATACAATAATAATTTTACTTGGAGAAGTGATTAATATTTGAAGAACTATTCATAATTTATATATAAACAGAAGTAATTATTATAAAATTTGCTTTTATTATTACACAAATCACTGAGAAGCATCTTGAATTCAATAAAGAAACGCATGTAGCTTTCGTTGACTTTGAAAAGACCATTGATGGAATAGACGGAAATTTGTTGTAGCAAATATTAGAAGAACGGGGATACCCACAACAACTTATAAGAACTATACAAGGGCTATACAATGGAACAAGAATAGCTGTAAAAATAATTGTAAGATATCTCAACAAACATCTGTCAATAAAGTGTTAGACAAAGGTGCCCTACTCCTTTTAACAATTATATTGACGATCTGGTAAGGAAATGGAAACATCTACTAGTGAACTCTGGTATTACGTTATCACAAGACAGATATTTGAATCTGCTGTTGTTTGCTGACGACTTGCTAGTACTTCAAAATACAGAATCTGATTTGCAAAAATCTGTTCGTAAGCTTTATCAGATTTGCAAACAATACAATATGGAAATCTCTAGTATAGAAACAAATGTAATGGCATTTAGAGGCAAGGAGTCAGTAAGAACATAAATAATGATTAGTGATCGAATTCTGGAACAAGTGAGCCATTTTAATTATTTGAGAAATGATATTAACTATGATAGGAATTATGATATTGATGTTAAGTTACCTAGGTAAGTTCCAGACGATATGTGGGACAGTCGACTATATTTTTAGACGTCGATGTACCTATTCCGGACACTGCAGTGTATCGCGACCATTAAGTTTGAATCACTGCTGTGGAGTTCTGATTTGTTCATTTAAACAACACTGTCAGTATAATCGTCAGGTTACCATAAAGTTATTCAATAAATAGTAGTCCTAATAACTTGGATTAAACGTAGATAGCCAAGCTATTGGCTAAGAACTTGGTTAATTCGCAGGTCAAAGAACTTGGTTGAAGTTTTAAATTTTTAACTTTTTGAAAGTTTCCTAAGAAGAAATTTTGAAGTTCTACTTTTATGTGTAAAAATACACAAAAAAGATGGATTTTTTAAAATTTAGTACAATCCGTCTTCCTTGTGTTTAATGTACTGCAGATCTGAAATTAAAATTTAATCATCATCATCATCATGTTCTTCTTAACGGTTTTAGGCTTCAGCGGCCTGTTCCTATTCCACAGTCCACCTTTTCTTAGGTCTACCAACTTTTCTTCTGACTCTAGGGTTGTAATACTTCGCCGTCTTCGGTATTCTACTTTCTTCCATTATTAAAGTTTAATATTTCAGTTAATTTTAATTCCATGAATGATTCATTAGATTTAGAATACATAAGTTTATACACATGTTGCATTACGAAATGCGACATCTGTTACAAAAACATCTGGCGCAACTCAAAAGGAAATTTAACATCCGGTCAGAGTGTAAAAAGGTGGCGCTTGTAGATTACAAACTGAAACTGGGATTACACATGTAAGGTCGGTAAGGTCATGACCAACATATGAGTGAGACTGCTCCCAGTATGAACAGCTCGTATTCTGTGTGTTCGTACGTATATGGCTGAGGCGTCGTATCTGTTTGCCTGCAATGATTAATTACATGTCTAAAAACATTAACAAGTTAGCTTACCGACCAATACAGAATAGGAAGTCAGAAAAGGGTAAAAAGTTGAAGAGCAAAGAGGGGAGAGAGAGAGAAGTGAACATAACAAACGAATAATACTTGAATTGAATAAACACTTGGTATAGTTCTACAGAATTGAAAAGCCAAGAGCAGTGTACACTAGAATTAGCAGTTTATTCAAAAGTCACGATTTAACAGTAAACACAAAGATGAGACTTCTATGCTGCTACGTATTCTCGGTCCTCTTCTATGGTGTAGAATCATGGACTTTGACTGAAGCCACAACTAAGAAATTGGAATCTTTTGAAATGTGGCTCTACCGTAGGATACTGAGCATTTCATGGACAGCGCATTTAATTAATGTTGAAGTTCTTAGAAAGATAGGGAAGTTATTAACACAGTGAAGATAAGAAAACTTCAGTATCAGGAACATCTCATTAGAAATGAACAGAGATTTTACTTATTGCAATCCATACTACAGGGAAAAGTACTTGGAAAGAGAGGAGCTGGGCGACCGAGAATCTCATGGCTGAGAAATTTAAGGACCTGGCTTGGCTTGAATACAACTGACTTTTTCCGTGCAGCAGTTCAAAGAGTAAACATAGTCTCTATGATATCCAATATCCGAAACGGATAGGAAATATCAGAAGAAGAAGATCAGCTTTAAAATAATTTGTTTTCCGTGCAGCGAAGTTTACAATTTATAATAACTTAAGGAACTAAACCTCATTAAGACTGTTGTTTTCCTGACAGTATTCAGTCAGTATACTATAATGTCTCCCCTGCCAAGACATCATAACACAGGGAACGTTATTTACCAACAATATAGGAAACTGTAAAGAACAGGAATTCATGCAAGGTTACTCAAACTTACTTACTCTCTTTTGGTTTAGCAGAAACATCTCTTTATTTTTACTTCAAAATAATGTTTTGATTGATACTACCTTTAGTGGTTATTACTTTTTTCTTTTATGTTTTAAATTTTCTGATAGATTCTACATCAAGAGCTCTTATATTCTTTAAAGTGTTACTCAGACGAGTTCAAAGCTATACTGTTTTAGATTACATTAAATAGCACGGATCCGGGTTCTAATTTCATAATATTTCAAAATACTTCCACATTATGTAAACTATTTGAAGAATAGATTGATTATAGATTAGACTGATATACAGTAAATAAAAAATTACTATGTTAAGATTTACATGGTTTGACAGAGTCTTTTCAAAACTTGTACTGTTTTTTACTTTGGTTGTTAGAAAAAAATATAAGCACAGAAGTTGTTTTCTGTGTCACCTGGGTATAATGGTGACCTGCAGGTGGTCCTCTTGCGGATCCTCTTCAGTCGGTTTTCTGGGATGATCTTCGTAGTAGGTTGAGTTTCTCCATTAAGGTTGTCGATTCTAAGTGGTGATCACAGTCATCACGGTACAATTCTGCTACCTGGTGCTCGTGATGTTGACGTCGTTGCTTCTTGTGGACGTGCGAGTTCACTTCTCACATTTTAGTTTAATGTACACTAATGTTATCTTCCTACATGGTATGAAATATACCTTAAAATTTAAACTTTGTTTTACAAAGAGATGTGTCGACTATTATTTTCCTTTGATTCATTATCCACATATAAGTTACATAATCAGATTTACGTTGCACTTAGTTTCACCTACATGTCGAGTATTTTACCATAAAACATGAACTTTCTGTAACACAGTTTGAAATAAAATGTACGTTCACGTTGCAGCCACATTGTGATGCTGTTAACTCGTCGGATATTCTGAGTCGACTGGGGTTGATTTAGCGGCCGTGTGTAGGGACGGGGGCGCAGTTCACGAGTCAAGAGAAAAGTAGTTCGTACTTTTATTATTAGTATCTTTCCACTAATTAACTATTATTAATTATCCTACCTTTCTTTATTTAGTTAGGTATTTTATTGATTATTCTCACGTCTTTTTATTAAATTAGAAGGATTATTAGTATTCGCTTCATAACAGTATAATTTGCATGTCCGTACTAGACTTTTTTCAAGTTGGTACAGGTATTTAGGTACAGCGGGGAGGGTGGATTATTTTCTCACGAGGTATTTAAACCAAAATTTTTTATTTTTATTTGTGCTATTTAAATTTGCCTTTAAATCGTCACATCCTCCTCTACTTAAAGATGACTCAGGGTGGGGACGGATGTGTGACTACACCAGTGGATTCCAAATGGAAACTATTTAGTACTTGCTTAGAAAATTTTATTTAATTCTAGTGTGTGAAATTTTTCTTATGACTCTTTTTCTTTCGTGAAGTTCCCTTTCCCTCGTTTCTTAACTGCTAACTTAATTTTATTTATTACTCTTAGTTCTCGTAACTTCACAACATCGTGGCCCGACTGATTTTGTTAGCATACTCTAACTCAAGTAGTTAGTTTTCTGCTCTTTCATTAACCTTTTCCAGTACGGCGCCATTGTGACTTTATTACGTGCTTACATCTATTTCTCTTATTTATACTTAATATAATCTAAAGTCGATCCCATACTCAACTTTAGATTATTCCTAATTCTAATGTCTTACACTACTGAGACAAGCGGAATTTCACGAAGAGTAACATGTATTTTATTTTAAACACTCTTATGAAATTTGAGTTCATTTAAACACACACATTTTTATATATATATTATAACTTTACTATTTGCGTGTTGTTGTGTTGTGTGAATGTATGAGCACGTACCTGCTGTCCGATCTTGCGGTTTTCTTCCGACTAGGGCGTGTGGATTTTGGATTTGATTTCGCAAGTATGTAAACTCAAGTGTATAACAACAGCACACTAAATAAGTTATTTTAAAAGTGAAGAGTTTTGTGAGGTTGGTAGGCTCCGTAGTACAGCAATAAAAATACAATATGGGGTAATAAAAACGGGGTTTATTACTCCAAACACACAAGAATGAAATGGTTATAAGTTCAAATATTCTTACGAACTAAACAATAAATAAATCTTGAATAATGTTTTCTGAATGATTAATAATTTTCAGAAGTTGAGCTCGTTATTTTGAAAGAGTTTATTTTAACTAAGAATGTAATTAATCAATTTAATTTAATTCAATTTAATTTCAATGTCTTTAAAAATTTGATTCTAATGAAATAAAAACTCTAAAGTTACTTGAAAATATTCAAAAATAAACTAGGCGTGACAATCTAGTTCACGTCCCTTTATTTACTAGCGATCTGACTCACGTATACTGCAGTATGAGCGAATTATTTAATTCTTTGTTAAGATTTGTATAGCGCTTTTTGTTTTATCTACTATTAATTTTTAACTAATGCTTATTAATTACTTATACTGGCTATACAGATTATCACACGTGAATAATTCTTATTTAACTAGAGTCTTTGATTTCTGGCATCTGAGTGATTTATATTACATTGATTTTAATTAAAAAAGAAAGAAAAATTTAACTGTTGAAAAATAAACAAAGTGATTTTGACTTTCCTGGTTCTGAAGTGGATTGTAGAGATGCTCCGGATGTCCCTCGCTGTCCTTGTCCAATCGGCTAGAGATCAAGTAGCGATCTACTTGAGCGTCCTGGGTTTTGGCGGTGAGCTCGGAAATCAGCAACACTCTGCTCTCCTGCTATTGATGAAGTTTTTACGTCTGTAGCTTTCTGCGAGAACTGCTTCACGTCCCTCGTCGATTCACGTTCCACGTCAGCGTGTGTGTGTGTCGTTTCGAGTTGTAGCTCTGCTTGTCAGCTGATTCGCAAATGGTTTAGACGGCCTCTCTGTCGTATTCTTGAAGTAAGGTCTTGTAGTCTTGTAGATCTCTTGCGTGCATACGCCCACAGTTAATGTAGTGCACGGTACGCTTGTTTGTTGGTGTGGAAGAGTATCTTGACTGAACGCTGTAATTACGAGTCGTTACAGTTGATCTGTTTTATGATGATCGTAATTAGGCGTGTTGACCACGTAGAGTCTTCAGATGAGTCTTCACAAAATTATGATTTTGAGACGATCGAAGATATACGTCTGTTCTTCTTGAATACTGGCAGTAGAGTGTTTGATCAGTCCCAAAACTCCGCGTTGGTTCCAATTTCTTCGAATGATTTGATTGGCTGACACACTCTCCCTACTACCCAAAATTTGAATCACCTCAGCCCGTGAGAACGAAACTACTTTCCCACAGACTGAGAATTTATATTATTATTAATATTCTTAACACAACGGAACTGAATTGTCGTTCCGGATTTCCTGTGGCACTTTTATATTGCAATTATCTTGGCTGCAAACCAAGTTGTGCTAATTCTAAAATATACAATTTGTTGTAAATTCTTATAGCTATAACATATTAAAAGCTCTTTTATGTAGCTCAATTATTACGGAAGTTATTAACATAAAATTAATTAACTCTGTTATTATTTAATTATATTGCATAAAATTCGCACACCCTATTATTAATATTTCGGCAAATATTTTGGCTATAATGGATTTCGCCTGAATTTACTGGTTTCCGAAATATTAATAATTGAAAGTTTGGGCGTGGTCGTATCCGTTACACAGTGAGTTTATTATGTAACAGCCGCGGACATAGGCGTGTGCGCCTTGTACAATGCATTATTATGATCGCTATAACATATGAGTGGAGTTTCGACTATTAAAATTTATTTAAACATCAATACAGTATACCCTTAACATATAACTCCAAATTAATGATATTTGGTCCTGTTATAATATATATATATATATATTATATTTAATATTTATAATTAAATTTACCTCAAGATATTGTTTTTCCTTATTAGGAACATGTTTCGGGTACTATCTTGTACCCATCCTCAGCCTTCCAGGTTTTTTGTCTGGTGAAGTACATATGTGTTGTTGGTTGACTATTATTATTGTGGCTTCCTGTTGGCTTCTGGTATTTCAAATTGGTTTTATTGTGTGTGATTGTGGAGTATGTGTATTGTGTTTTGTGTATTTTCAATGTTGAGTGCTTTGAATATTGTGTCATGTTTTGTATTGATTTGTATTTGTTCAGGTATTAGTTTGTTTTCTGTTTTATGTTTGTATATTTGTAAATTTTCCCAAATGTTCATTATGGTGCCTTTGTGTGGTATATGTTTTATTAGTGTTACATTGGTTATGTCTGGGAAATCATGTCCTGTGTTTATTGCATGTGTGGCTAAATTGGATTTATATATTTCTGGTTTTTTGTATGCGTTTAGGTGTTCAAAATAACGTTTTTTCAGCTGTATTTTTGTTTGTCCTATGTAACATTTATTGCAATCTTGGCATTCAATTTTGTATATGCCGTTAGTTGTTGTATTATCTTTGTTGTGTGAGCTATTTAGATTTTGTAATTTATTTTTATTAGTTTTGTATGCTATTTTTATATTTGTGTTTTTAATTAGTTTTGTTAATTTTGTCATTTTATTATTTATGTATGTGAATGTGGCCCATTTTTTGTTGTTGTTATTATTTATGTGTTGTTCAGTTTGATTATTTCTTAATTGTTCAGTTTTTATTTTATATTTGATTTTATTTTCTATTTTGTTCATAGTATTTTTATTGTATCCATTTTCATAACCAATTTGGTATATTATACTTCTTTCTTTGTCAATTTATTGTTTGTTTAGGGGAATTTTGTACATTCTGTTACATAGAGAATAGAATGCTGCCATTTTATGTTGTGGTGGGTGGTCAGAATGGTTAGGTATAATGATGTTAGTGGAAGTTGGTTTTCTATATATTGCATATTGTATGTGGTTGTTGTATCTTGTGATGGTTATGTCTAAATAGTTGATTTTTTTATGTTTTTCTTTTTCTTCTGTGAATTGTATTTCGGGATGTATGTTATTGATTTGTTTTAGTATGTTCTCTGCATTTGTGTTTTTGTTATTTGATACATATAGCCCATCATCTACATATCTTATCCATATGCCATTTGGGTCATGTGATTTTATGATATTTTGTTTTTTGGTGTCTATGTGTTGTAGGAATATTTCTGCTATTATGCTTGATAATGGTGATCCCATTGCTAAACCTTCTTGCTGTTGATAAATTTTGCTATTAAATTCAAAGTAATTTTGTTTTAGTATTAGTTGGAGGCTATTTTTTATTTCGGTTATATATTGTTTGTTTTCATTTTGTTCTTTAAGTTTGTTTATTATTATGTCTAGTGTTTCTTCTACTGGGATGTTGGTGTACATGTTTGTTATGTCATATGATGTGAAAAATGTATTTTCATTTATATTTATTATTTTTAGTTTGTCTATTAATTCGTATGTATTTTTTATGTTATGATGATTATTCGTTAGATGGTTATTTTTTAGTTTAGTTATTTTTTAGGATGGGTACAAGATAGTACCCGAAACATGTTCCTAATAAGGAAAAACAACATCTTGAGGTAAATTTAATTATAAATATTAAATATATTATATACATCAAGAAACGGACTGTAGCAGAAAGTGACTAAAAAATATATATATATATATATATATATATACTTAAACACTCTTATACTAATCAATCAAATATAAATTATTTCACATATATGCAAATCTAATAATTATCTGTTGAGATAATGAGATAATATCCTTTTATAGTTGAAAGAAATTTCACACAGAGAGTTCATTGTGTTTACACTAGCACAATAGATCAGCTGTTGGGGAGGTTGATTCAACGCGTTAGGGTGGCTTATTGTTCACTTTACAAGGGGGTTTCTTAACAAGGGGGTGACTTTCTACAATCTAAGACATGATTTTTTTTTCCTGCACAAGTTTGTCGTTTCTTGACAAATTTAGTTAATGACTTTTGGGACAGGCACGAACCTGAGTTTACAACCTTTAAATCTGCGCTTTATTATTATTTTGCATTTTACTAAACTTCTATTAACTTTACTACACTCACAAAAACTTATAATGACTCTTGGTTTAGATTTTGTTGACATTTATTACACCTTAGTTTATTTACCATAATACTGTTTGTTTTCCCGTGCTTGCTATTCAAATACTTATTTTGTTTACGGGGCAGAACGTACATTCCTCGACACGACTCCTACATGAAATAGCCTGTCAATGTACCGACAGGTTGTAAATGGAATATTTTTACAAGCGGGGACTTGCTTATTACGTTGACCGTTTCTTTATACCGCTATTATTATTTTATTAATCAGACTCTAATTATTTTGCTTTATTTCACAAATTCAGAGTATATAAATTTACGACCTTGCCAAGTTACTGTTTATTAATTAGCAGTGGAACATTTTATATGTGTCACAACGTACATAATTTTTTTTTTTTTTTACACAACAGCAGAGTCGCGCATTTTATAATGTCTCTCCTGCCAAGACATCATAACACAGGGAACCCGTTCAATTGCCTCTGTCAATTGAACTGGCTGCCGTTGTTAGTACTAGTTATTTACCAACAATATAGGAAACTGTAAAGAACAGGAATTCATGCAAGGTTACTCAAACTTACTTACTCTCTTTTGGTTTTAGCAGAAACATCTCTTTATTTTTACTTCAAAATAATGTTTTGATTGATACTACCTTTTTCTTTTATGTTTTAAATTTTCTGATAGATTCTACATCAAGAGCTCTTATATTCTTTAAAGTGTTACTCAGATGAGTTCAAAGCTATACTGTTTTAGATTACATTAAATAGCACGGATCCGGGTTCTAATTTCATAATATTTCAAAATACTTCCACATTATGTAAACTATTTGAAGAATAGATTGATTAATAGATTAGATTAATATACAGTAAATACAAAATTACTATGTTAAGATTTACATGGTTTGACAGAGTCTTTACAAAACTTGTACTGTTTTTTACTTTGGTTGTTAGAAAAAAATATAAGCACAGAAGTTGTTTTCTGTGTCACCTGGGTATAATGGTGATCTGCAGCTGGTCCTCTAGCGGATCCTCTTCTGTCGGTTTTCTGGGATGATCTTCGTAGTAGGTTGAGTTTCTCCATTAAGGTTGTCGATTCTAAGTGGTGATCACAGTCATCACGGTACAATTCTGCTACCTGGTGCTCGTGATGTTGACGTCGTTGCTTCTTGTGGACGTGCGAGTTCACTTCTCACATTTTAGTTTAATGTACACTAATGTTATCTTCCTACATGGTATGAAATATACCTTAAAATTTAAACTTTGATTTACAAAGAGATGTGTCTACTATTATTTTCCTTTGATTCATTATCTACATATAAGTTACATAATCAGATTTACGTTGCACTTAGTTTCACCTACATGTTGAGTATTTTACCATAAAACACGAACTTTCTGTAACATAGTTTGAAATAAAATGTACACGTTGCAGCCACATTGTGATGCTGTTAACTCGTCGGATATTCTGAGTCGACTGGGGTTGATTTAGCGGCCGTGTGTAGGGACGGGGGCGCAGTTCACGAGTCAAGAGAAAAGTAGTTCGTACTTTTATTATTAGTATCTTTCCACTAATTAACTATTATTAATTAACCTACCTTTCTTTATTTAGTTAGGTATTTTATTGATTATTCTCACGTCTTTTTATTAAATTAGAAGGATTATTAGTATTCGCTTCATAACAGTATAATTTGCATGTCCGTACTAGACTTTTTTCAAGTTGGTACAGGTATTTAGGTACAGCGGGGAGGGTGGATTATTTTCTCACGAGGTATTTAAACCAAAATTTTTTATTTTTATTTGTGCTATTTAAATTTCCCTTTAAATCGTCACAATACTGTACAACCACTTTGCTGGACAGGATAGCGACTGGAAAAGTGAAAGTAACAACAGTGGCGTATCTAGAATTTGGTCTTGTTGGGGGGGGGGGGTCCGGTCGGGTCGGCTTCATACAAAAGAAAAAACTAGTTTAGACTAATCAATATTACAATCTTCAAAGTGGGGGAAAAACGTGTAACAAGAACCTGGTTTGGAATGAATACAACTGACTTATTCCGTACAGCAGTGCAGAAAGTTAAAATAGCCTTTATGAAATCCAACATCCGAAACGGATATGAACTATCAGAAGAAGACAGTTCTACAGATAATATTCGTTATACTCCTTACGTTTTCGGAAGGCACCTAAGAGATTAGGAGACCCTCGCCCACCAACGCGCACTCATACACACACACGCGCGACCAGTTTGACCTGCCTCTAATGGCGGTTCGATGAGTCACCTACTAGGCATTGAACGACAAAACTATGAAAATTTGTATTCTAGATTTTACATAAGTTATGATACATTTTTTTGATTCTATATTCAATTTCCTTCAAAATGGGTCCAAACACGAAATAATTATGACATTTATGAGCTTTAAAAAGACGCCAAACACTATTCTATATAAATATAGAGCAGTTTGATAAATATAGAATAGTGTTTGGCGTCTGTGTGGGGGAAGAAGTCAACATCAAGTTGGATTAAAGTAGTCAAAAAGGATTCAGAAAAATAATATAAACGCAGAAGAGGTAATTGAAAGAGACTTTTTCAGACAAAAGTGTTAAAAATGGAAGGAGTCCAGGGTAGGAGAGAGAAAAACGCAGGTTTAAAGTGGACTGAAGACAGGAAGAAGAGACACATTGAAAAGATGAAAAAATATTGGGGAAAAAGAATAGAACAAAGAGTAAAGAATTGAAATTGGCATGTGGTGCTTAGATGGCCAATATAATGTAAGGAATTATTAGTTTTGACACTTATTTACTCAATTTTTATAACATTACGCTGTCCCACTGCTGTTGTTTATACCATTTACATGCTATGAATAGTAGAGCGAGAAAAGTAGTGACACTTTCTTATTTTAATTAACCGAACGCTTAATAAGAAATTTGAAACTATTTTAATACTACCAATTTTACAGTTGGCTACTACTTCATACAGTCTTCTACATTCTTCAGTAAGTTCTTCAACTACTCTGGTACCTCCTCGTAATTCCAAGCCGCTTTAAACGTCAAAAGGACATTGCTCCTGTTCACGAAATCGTTTTGTTTACAACGGACTCTGTGATATAATGACGGTCTTTAGTGGTCTGATAATGACAGTAATAAGTTGAGTTACTGAAAGTGGAAACGGGGGAGGGGGTCATTATCGGTTAGAAATGACATAAGTTCTCTCTTTCTCTTTTCGTCTTCTCATTCTCTTGTCAATTTATTGCTATTCAAATTGAGCCAGTTTATTACTACTTTCTTCCTATTCTCTCGTTCTCTTGGTACTCGTGTTCTACTCCCCCGCACTCATTCCACCGGTGCTCAGTAATTTCTCCCCCCCCCCCAAATTGACACGTTCTTTCGTTTTCTATTGCTCCACTGCCCGTGGCCGTAAGTTATCAGATAACTAGTTTCCCGACGTCCTGTTTCCCACGCCGCATATCAATGATTAGTATAATTGAAAATGCACTGTGTGCGACGGTTCCCATGCCGTCACTAGACAGATATGATTTAATATACGTTTCTTCTTCAAACATGCCCACGTTTGTGCCTCCGCATGTAATCTGCTCTTCAAACGGTCTGTGAGATGCGGTTTCGATTAGCAGTTTTATTAATTAATCACACCACATGAAAAGTCTTTAAACTAGTTACCTACTTTAATACATCTAAAGATACAATGACGGAGAAAGCCTTCTGAGAAATCGTCACTGCTTACGTTTTCCCCCTCTTCTTCTTCTTCTTCTTCCTCTTCCTTTTCTCCTCTACTCTACAGTTTGTGAGCAGCATGGTGATGGGTTTTCTACGGATCTTCTATGGATATGTATCGAATCATCAAGTTTTTCATCTGTGTGCGCCTGGTTAAAATTTTGCGACGCTGTCTTTGTTTGTGTTCTTTACTAATTCTGGAGTCTGGATTTCCAGTACCTGATAAGCAGTAGGCCTACTAATGAAATTAACAAATGATTTTCTTCATTCAAGGTACTGTTACACAAATATGTACTCCTAGTAGCGCATTTCTCTTAGAGCGCTAAATCTCTAAAGTCTTGTATTCTCCCCGAGTTTAGCCTGTAGAGAATTTGAAACTTGTTATTTCAAATTCTCAAATAATTAAACTTCCAGGTACTTTTAAAGGTGTTAACCAATAATGGTTGATGCGGTAGGGCTATGCGTCATACAAAGTAGTAGTTACCGTCCACTTCAAACAACCATGTGCGAAATCTTCTTTTAATTACTGACAGTTTTTAGATAGTGTAAACTTCGATACGGGCTGTCGGCACATCTGTTGGACACTCTAATCACGGTAAACAAAGCTGTTGTGTTACAAGTTTGTAATTTGTAGTAGCTCGCGCGCACACATACGCTAACTAGAATTAATCTGCGTTATCGATCAGGGTCAATTAACTTCCGCACAAACTTTCTACTTGAAATACCAAACGTCCCACATTTGTTTACAACATGCTGTAAATTAAAATGTGTATTAGATGAGAGCCCAGTTTTTACCTTGGAGTGCATCGTATACTCCCGTTTGTTTTGTCGTCTATCGTTATTTAGTCGTTTGCGGAGAATGTTTAGAATGAAAACTGATTAATGAGGAGAAAACAAGGTCATTAAATATGGAAATTAAACTAATTCCTAAGAATTTAGAACATTTTAAAGACTGGCCAATAAAGCGACCAGATAAAAGGGGGAGCCATTAAAAAAACTTGCTTCTGAGTGTGTAATCATAGAAATTACGTATTCAATTAGTAGCGAAAGAGAAAACATTGAGCTGTCCTTGCTGTGGGAACGTATTCATTGCAGTTATGGAAATGCAGGAATGAGCTGAATATGGAGGGTTTAATCTTGGGTTTTGAAAATAGGAGTGGAAAGGGAGGTCTATTTGTGACCTAATTTACAAGAAAACGCAAGGAATGTCTGTAACGTTCAAAAGATAAAGGGTTTTACAAAGAGTGTAGAGTGGTTTGATAGATACGTAGAAGGGGCGTATGGGGGGTGGAGGACGAACGGGATCTGACCTCCCTCCGAGGGTAGAAAAACGTTGACGAGGCTTTTTATTATTTTTTCAGTTGTGTACGCTAATAATAGTAGTAGCTCTTTTTTTTTAAATATACGTTACGTCGTGTGGTACAGTGGAAAACGAAATAAAAGCACCAATTAAGTCATTAATCACCAGTTATTCAACAAGATGATACTCGTGCAATAGTTCAGTTAAATTTGTCCACACGCAATAATAATGTCAACTAATAGAGTCCCGCACAGTTATATAACACAATAACACCTCTCCACAGTTCTTCGAACCTCACTTGAATAAATCGCCACTTAAACGCGCTGAGTAATCGCCCGACGTAAACTGACTGTCCGTCTCTGGATGCTTATATTTATTCCCCGCCGAAATGCCAGAATAATCGGTCAGTTTCTGGATGCCGTATCGAGCAAACTGCGTATTACAGGCGCTCTAGAATCCACTAGAAATCTTCCAAACTATCTGGCCTTGAACACAGTGCGCCGAACGGTACGGTCTGGAATATCCTCGATTGTTGACGCATGATAAGTGTTACATAATTGTCTTTCATCTCAAAGTAGCAGCAATATGTACGCACACACACATTACAGCTGAGCTTTGCTGGGATAGCCGAGACAAATTCAACCATATATCGTTTTCTTAGAGTATTGTTTTTCTCATGTTAGTATAATGAAAATCGTATCAAAAATTAAAACTAATAAGCAAATAATAGGTGTGATTCACTAATTTCATTAAAATAAATTAAAAACATGCATCAGTAGGCTTCCAGTTTGTCTTGCAAGTCTAATAATACCTTTCTCTGGAATATAAATACTTTAAACAGAACGTTAAAAATAAGAAAGTGAAGAAAGTTAGGGTTACCAGCATGTATATAATTGCTGTGGATATAAATATATCCAACAGGGTTGTGGATATAAATTTTACAGCATGTAAAATAATGTTAAATAATTTGGTTAAAAATATAATGGTTGTCAGTCTTTTTCAATTAATTACATTAAAAAAACACGCAACCAGTTAAAAATTTTTGCTCCAACGTTTTCGGATTTCGGGGGGGGATATATCTCCCATATCACCCCCTATGTTCGCCCCTGTAATAGGCCTATTCTTACGGACAGCCCGAAGCAATACGTGGGGGGGGGGTACGAGGTACAGTATTCGTTTTATGACAAGTTACTCTGTAAATTGGAACATTTGCATTTAAATGTTCGGTACACATATGTGCAATCAACGAAGGTCAGGTATCGTACATGTTATTTCGATACTCAGCTGCTTTTTAATTATGATGTCAAGAACATTTGGATTTTTCTGAGTTCAATATGCGACTTTAGGACGTTACTTTACTGGGGAAGAATTACATTAACAGCGGAGACAGATTTAATCACAACAGTAAACCCAGGCGTAAAGACAGGGATTAAACCCAAACACGTCACAATTAAAGTTTTATTCTGTATTCTGATGGCCAATGTGATAACGAACGTTGGAAGAAAGTTATGATGTATTGAAGGTTTTTTTTTTATTTAAAAGCGAACAAGCAAACGCGAATCTACAAAAAATTATATAAACCTTCAATCTTTTTGAACATTTTATTATCTCTAAACATCTAAAAAATATAAAGAACGCATAAATAATCGGATAATAATTTTTAGTGTCGTCTAGAATCCAGTTTTATTACATGCTCAGAACTGATATTCTGGATAGACTGTTTCCTGTTTCTCGTTATCAATGCTATACGCAGTTAACAGAGATTGGTGTAAGAACAGCACAGAAACAAGTCGTATATCTGATTAGAAAAATAAAACCTGTGTTTCATTAAAACACGTATAATAAAATCAATACGATCGGTATGCAGCATAATGTAATGGATCTGCGTAACCCAGACTGCGCGACCACGTGTCGTCTGTAACCCAAATATACAGTACGCCAACGCTGGAGAAACTGCCGTGAATTCGGTACACATTTATTACTGCCCAGAGCAAACAATAAACATTAATATAAACACTCTTATTTTGTATGTAATACTATATTTTAGTAGTCACGTGTACTGCGATGAACGCACTGCGATTATCACAATGTAGTAGAATATTACTAGCCTGTAGTGTATCGCAGGATATATAGTAGGATTTATCTTAGCCTGAAGCACCTAGCCAGATTTCAGTAACCTAAACTTTATTGGAAACAAGTGAGTCTCCTGTTTCTGGAAACAATGAAAAGAGTCTCTTAAACACCTGTGTTACTCCTTTCAGACTCTCTTCATCTTCCTTTCATAGACGCGTGCGCTGAAAACGCATGTTCCGTTTGTAAACGCCGTAGGGCAGTGGTTCCCAAAGTGGGGTCCGCGACAACGTTTCACGGGGTCCGCAGACACTTCTAAGAAAAAATAGAATTTACCGTAATTTTCTCCGATTTTTAATGCTCTAAAATCTAAATCTAAATTTAGAATCTTAAAACAATTAGTAGAAGAGACCTGTATTTTTTTTGGGGCTCAAACTAATTGTAATTTAAAAGTATTTTTAAACTAATGGCTTTAATAATGTCTTTAAACCATGTCGCGCAGCAGATGAGTTTGCCCTCCGAACAGACTAAACCTTTCTCTTATAGTACAAGAAGAAGATTCATTGGCAGAACTTTCGACTGACAGTTCATTAAAATTACAGTTTTCACAAATACAGTTAGGTGATTTCTTGTTATATGTAATGACTGAGTATCCTGAACTCGAAAAAAGAGCTTTGAAGTGTTTAACTGTTTTCCTTTACTTATTTGTATGAAACCGCATTCTCCGTGCTCACATACTTGAAGTCAAAGTTAAAAATAAACTTGATGTCGAGAGTGACTTAATACTGAAATTATCAGACATTAAACCCAATATTAAAGAGCTAATTGTTGAGAAGCAGCTTCAATGTTCACATTAAACTACGTTTTTATCATTAATATTATGTATTTGCAAATTAAGAAAATTTGATTTTAATACATTTAATTAAAATATAAGAGTTTCTTTCATATTTACTGTTTGTTTTATTTCATAACTCAGACGGGGATCGTGAATTGTTAAATTACTTGGGGGGGGGGCGCACTGCTGTAGGGTATAGAGGAGATTTTGACTCCCTTACACAGAAAGTCGTTACGACTTCTGTTATAGCGTACCGAGCTGACGCTTCTGTACTACGAGAGCTTAACGCTAATTTGTAAAAATCGCCACCAACGAATAATCCGGGAGCGAAATGTAAAGTCGTTTGATAAAGAAATAAACGATGTGGCGTGGACAAAATTCCGTGTAGAAGATAGTGTTTCATCCCATAATAGCCCAGTTGGCCGTCGTATTCAAGATGCATGTACGGACATTAGGAAGGCAGTAATACAGGGTGTTTCATATAAAACGCAACCCACTAATCAGCCTTCTGTAATATTTGAATTTACCGCCAAACTCCCCTACGTTTTACTGCAATATACTCGACCAACAATCGAACATTGCGCCGGCGCAGTAAACTGCCACTGATACCTATGACAACGCGATCATAACGCTCAGTGCATTGTTAGAGAGAAAATGGTTTTTTCGCAAGACGAACGTGTTTTTATTCTTGAGTCGTACTTTAGCACGCGGTCAGTGGTTACAGTGCAAGAATCTTTTTGCCGTAAGTACCGTGATAAACCAGCACCTAACAAGACATCGAGTTTAATAAAATTTACGAGTTTTTGAAAGACCTCATCGTAAAAATCTGCCGCCTGTGATTTCAGCCATTCATTAACGCCCGCCTTGAGCTCTTCGTCGTCTTCAATGCGCTGTGTTGCCAGCCACTTTTTCATACGCATGAACAGGTGATAATCGCTCAGTGCCAGATCAGGGCTGTATGGGGGATGATTGAAAAGCTCCCATCCAAACTTTCCCAGAAGTTCTTGCGTTCGTGATGCTGTATGCGGTCGGGCGTTGTCGTGGAAGAACAATACCCCGGAGCTCAACTTACCGCGTCGCTTGTTTTGGATTGCTCTTCGCAGCTTTTTTAAGGTTTCACAGTAAACCTCGGAGTTGCTTGTGGTACCCCGTTCCATCAACTCTACCAGGAGAGCCTCTTTTTGCTGTCCCAAAAAACTGTCACCATCATTTTCCTTGCTGACAAGGTCTGCACACACTTCCGCTCATCATCGTGCATATTGGTGCGGCCATTTTTAAACAGAACACACCACTGCCTTACTCCACTACATTCTTCCCATACACCTCACACAGTCGCCGATGAATGTCCACCGGTCTGCAGTTTTCTGCTTGCAGAAATCGTATTACTGAGCGCACTTCACAGCTCGCGGGATTTTCAATCGCAGCACTCATTTTAAATTATTATTAACAAGCACATACAGCAACAAACCACGAATACTTGCACAACTGAAGGTCAATATCGAACAAGCTGTTTTAAATATCAACCCAAATACTCTAAAAAAAGTTGCAAGAAACACAGTGGAAAGGGTGGAAGCGTGTATTCATGAAGATGGCGGCCACTTCCAGCATTTACTCTAGAATTTTAAGTATTGTAAAGTTTGGAAATAAAATATTTAATTAAATACTTTACATATGCCTTTTTTATTTAAATGTAATTACTGACATAGATGGGTTGCGTTTTATATGGAACACCCTTTATTAACTAGTTAAATTTTTTTTACTAGGGTGGGTGGAAACATTTGCAGTACAAATGTCCGGAAGGTTGACACTTCCGGGGTCTGTCGATTTCAGTATTATACCGGACCCACTAAAAAAAACCACCTACCTTTCCTCTTCTAGGACACTAACCTAGTACTGTGTGATACATTACTTCGGGCTAGGCCTGTTGTTCTTAAGCCCTAGTGCTCACATCTGACTTGTTATTCTTGTATATTGTATCGTCCAAATCTATCCTTTTCGCCCGAAGAATCTCTTCTGCAAAGCGTGCCACACAGTTTCAGGTGTCCTCCCCTCGAAGCAGCGCTTCGACGATGTTATCAGGCGAGATCTCCTGCCTAATATCTTCTTGCAACGATCCTCTATGTTGCTCCCATCTGTCACATACGAAGAATGTATGGCTGGCATCGTCCGCAGCCCCCGGGCAGTACAGGCAGTCTGGTGACTCGGCCTTTCCAACTTTCTTCAGTTAAGATCGAAAATACCCGTGTACAGTCAAAAAGTGGGTGAGGTAATAATCGATCTCCCAGTAACATCTCCCATTTTACTTAGTCCATGTCCACTATGTAAAGTGATGGAAACAGGTTGGACGGCAATAATTCTCCATTCCATTCGAGTGGACTACACCGTTCAGCATCTAGTTTCCATATTGTCTGTTTCTCCAGTCTCCGTAGGTTTCGATTCTCTGTCGCCTCAGTCAACGTACAATCCAAGATACCCGTGCTTTTCTTGTACCGTCTTCCTGTTGGCTGTCATTCCCATAATATTATAGGCCACCTTTCTTCTCTGCATTTTTCGCACACTGCATTAATTTCTTAGCTTCGACAGTGATAATAGTTTCCAGATCAAATATTCAAGTACTTACCACGAGCAAAGAAAATTCTGAATAATTGGCAGAAACGATCGATAGACTTTGTTAACCAGAGTGCGTGTAACACCCTCATGGATCTTGATTGTTACATGTTAACCGCCATATCATCTCATTGCTACATCTATACACAAACAAATAAAATGATAAACAATTATGTAAGGTGTAATTTTTGTTTATTAATAGACTCCTCACGGTACAACTTTTTGATCGAATTTTATCAAATCTGTAACATTTAGAAATACTGTAATCTGTAATCTCCAAAGTACTGGAGAGGATGAGTAATGCCTTATGGTCTCATTCCTTGATGAAATAAAATATCCAGCCGCACCTCCAAGTGGTGGGGGGATGGGCAACACCTGCAGGTGACTAACGCGGCTCTGGAGAGCGAGTGACAACCGGTATAAGCTGTCCCTCCTCTACTTGTCATTGTCTAGTACAGGGTGGGGCGCAAGTAGAAACCACTACATTTAAGATCATTATGGATATCTCAACAGGGAAAACTGGTCTCTTTAGTCTTGTAACACAGCCAGTTTATGGGAGAACACCCAGACATAAAAGCGGCCTGGACGTTAGGCCTGAAAGTGGCAGCCCCACCATACGTCTTACCCTGCGATATGCTAGTAACAAATCCAGGAGACATATTCACTACTAAATTGCCTTAAATAAGGACTACCCGAACGGAAGAACTATAAGCCGAGGGGACGGAGAGGTGTGGTACGTCCGAGGAAGCGCTGGAGTGACCAGCTCTAATCTTTGCCTATTTGAGACCGGAACAAACCATCCTTGGTTTTATCCGTGGTGATGATGATGACGATGATGATGATGTAACATTAAACATTATTAGGCATTTACCCGTAGTAGTAGTAGTAGTAGTAGTAGTAGTAGTAGTAGTAGTAGTAGTAGTTGTTGTTGTCGTTGTCGTTGTTGTTTGTTGTTTACTTTCTAATGTGTAAGTAAATTTGTAACCCAATTTCGATGATTCCAGTTTGACTTGACCGCTATATGAACATGAAAGTTAGTTTCATCTAGCCGACCCATTCCGCACGCGCCAAACAACTTTCATACGTTGTAAAAGTGTATAATAAGATACTCGTGACCGTGTCCGTGTGTTT
Organism: Magicicada septendecula; assembly: GCA_034769895.1. Taxonomy (NCBI): domain Eukaryota; kingdom Metazoa; phylum Arthropoda; class Insecta; order Hemiptera; family Cicadidae; genus Magicicada; species Magicicada septendecula. Next base: position 47,741,177 of record CM068373.1, read on the forward strand.
AGTGGGTAAATGCCGCAATAGCTATGTCCATATACAGGGGCGTATTTACGGGGGTGGACGAGTGGGGCCGGACCCCCTCTCCGGAAGGTAAAAAAAGTTGACGAGGAATTTTGTTAACATTTTAATGTTTAAGCTGTTTTATTATTATTTTTCGAACTGTGTACGCTAATATAGTAGTAAGTCTTTCTTAAATATACACACAGGTTTATTACAGATCATTTGCGTATACGTTTGATTTATGAAATATAGGAAAATCATTTCAGTCAAGGGTATCTTAGAGATTTTACTTATTGCAGTCCATACTACAGGGAAGAGGACTTGGAAAGAGAGGAGTTGGGCGACCGAGAATATCATGGCTGAGAAAGTTAAGGACCTGGTTTGGCATGAATACAACTGACTTATTCCGGGCACCAGTACAGAAAGCTAAAATAGTCTGTATGATATCCAACATCCGAAACGGATAGGAACTATCAGAAGAAGAAGAAGTACCTTGTAAACAATATTTCAAAAATGCGTTTTTTTTCTATTAGTCTACCGCTTACTTTAATGGGATTGATTTCAGAATGTTATCATACGTTTCTGAGCTATGGAAAAAATAGTCATCATCATTATCAACCTCAAGGATTAGGCACATCCTGAACCTGATCCGGTACCCACTTCGCTCTCGGCCGTCCTACAGCTCTTTTCCCCACCGGTCTATATTCCATTGCTGGCACTGGAATCCTGTCACCCGCCGTTCTTCCCGAATGTTCACACCGCCTTCGTTTGTTGCTCCTTAGCTATTCCAACAGTGGGTCGATTCCCAGTTCCGTCCTTATATCCACATTCTTCTTTCTGTTGAGAATGGTTCAACCCAGAGTACTCATGATAAATTTCATCTCTGCTGCCTGAAGCTTTGCTTTGTCTCTTCCTGTCATAACTCTGGCTTCATCTCCATACATCAGAACTGGTACTGCTACGGTATTAAAAAATCTTAACCTTGTTTCCTTCTTTGCCTTATTTTTAAGGTATCTGAGAATTGTTTCACAGATATTCCTAAATTTGTTTAATTTCTCATTCAGATCAATTTTGTCTCATATAAAGTAACATCCCAAGTAATTGAAATGCTGGACATATTCCATAATCTTTCCATCTATAACTATCTAAGTTCTTAGCGGTTGCTTCCCTCTGAATGCCATTGTTTTAGTATGTCCGCTGATATTTGAAAGCCATATTCATTTGCTATTCTAGTTAGCATGTACATTGATTTTTGTAGTTTCGCGAAAATAGTAATATTGATTAATCGTAATTGTTTTTTTCTTTTATATGAAACCTACTCGAGCGGGCAACCCCCCTCCCCAAAGACCAGATTCTAGATACTCTACTGCCCATATCCGTCATGCTAGGTATTACGTTTCTGAAACGTGTAAGCCTCCTGTCGACTACCATGGTCGCGTCAACTTAACATCAATTGAGCTTAACTGTAATTAGACATAATGTTCTACATAACCTACATATGCTATATAGGTTATAGGTACACATGCACATGCTGGTAGGTATACGTTTATATTGGCCAATAACGTTCACGTATCTCTGTTAATAGGCAAGAGTATCCGGACGTCAGAAAATTATAAATGAAGTAATTAACTATAGAATGAGTGTGAAAAATTCAATTGTTGATTTTATCTAAACAAAAGAATTACAATTGTATGGACACACGAAAAGAATGACACAGGAAAGATTGCCAAGGAGAGTTATGGAATAAACCCCACCAGGAAGAAGAAAAAGAGGAAGACCACCTATCACCTGGATAGAAGAAATTCAGACTATATTGAGAGAACAACAAATTGAAAAAGATCTTTTGATGGACAAGCAGCAGTGGAAGGTGAGAATTCGATCACTTCTGTAATCTTTGGTTCCGGAAAAGTGTGTAAACATTGTACAGCCGGAATAATAATAAAATCTCTGTTAATATTATGTATTCACCGGGCTATTAGGCCGTGATCTAATACTGCTGCATAAAACAAACATTTTACCCCCACAATTGTATGCCATCTTCAGCGTTACGAACTGAGAAAAGCAACTAGTACTCTCATCACCAGTTTCCACTGTACTTTGGCAAAAGAAGAGCCAACAGTACTGTGTTCTTCCTTTGCCACAGTACTGTAGAAACTGGTGAAGACCGTACCAATTGCTTTTCTCAAGTCAAGTCGCTGAAGATGGAGTCCAATTGGGGGGGGGGGGCGAAATGTCTGTTTTATGCGGCAGCATTAGACCTAATAGCCCGGTGAATAGGTAAAATAATATTAACAGAGTTGATGCCGGCCGTCAAAGCCTAAGGTACCAGTAATGTTTACGCGTTTTTATTTAACATATTCCGAAATCTGGAGTATTGAGTAGACGTACGAGACTTGAATTTACTTGTTTTGAGCAGCAGGCGTGCATACAGTTGGTAAGTTTAGTGTCTGGGTCGATACTTACGAAAGTCAAACATTATAGGTCGAAAAAGGTACTTTTCCTTCCTCCGCTTCTTCTTCTTCTTCCTCTTATGCTTATTATTATTCTTATTCTTCTCCTTCTCAGCTCCAACACCAACACTTTCCCATTTTCTATAGTATTGAAATCGATATCCTCGCATTTGGACTTTCCCTTGCTTTAAATTAGTTCTGTCATTGGTAAGTTTGTGTTCACTGATTTTGTACGTGAAATAACAGAACTGTGAACAAAACTACAAACAAAAATATACATTGAACTGGTGAATTCGAAAGTATGTCGAGTCTGCGTGCATATATGTGCGAGAGAGTGAATGTGTGAGTACATGCTACCGTCGCGTCGTCTACGAAGTAGCAAACGGACTTTACTGTCCCTAGGTTAATTTACTCCTTTTCCTGTTGTAAACGTAACTATATACACTTTTTTTTTTTAAATTAATAGCGGATTTACATGTTGTGTCGGAGGAAGAATTTGGTTTGAAAATTTTGCCTCCAACACTACTCTTAGTTACAGCACTCGGAGGTACGTAATCGCCATTATAAGGAAGAACCAGAAGCAGTTGAAACGTGTGACCGTCAACTTTCTTCCCGTCTCACCATTGACTTGCAATGGGTGACGCAAAACGTTTGACAGTTTTTAGACAGACAGACAGAAGATGTACGGGGTGGCCCACGCTCTGGTTTGTTTGCGTTGTGCAGACCGGAGCCCGATGAACGCCAGGTTCCAACAGTGCAGCGCGTTCGTTTGCTCGGCACAAGGTGTTTAAGTGCGTATCATGAATACATGATAACACGTATGACGTGTGGGCATTTCTGGTTATTATTCTCCAGCCAGTCACCAGGCGCCTCCGCGGCCCCCACTTAAGGCATCGCCCGCAGGAGCTTAGAAGCGCGCTGGTGTGGTCAAAAGACTCGACTGCCCGGAGGCGAGTCGTCCGTAACGATGGGTTGCCACTTCAGGGCCAACGGCTCCCGCAATAGCACTTGCACACGTCGCGGTTTCCCATGCTCTGAGTTTCAGCCCAGCCGAGACGGTAAAGCAGGTGTTGACTGATGTTAAATACTATGCTGGCAGACACTGTTTGCAGCCCCAGCGTCGGCAAGCCGCAGTCTAGGGATATTCCTGTCTAATCCAAGCAGGCTGCATGAAGTTCCCTATGATAGGGGGGAAGGTTCAGAGGGGTTCTTGAGAAACGTGTTATGGGGGATCGTCTAGCAGCGCCCATGGGCGCCTGACGCGACGTGAGAGCGAAGAATTGTCCATAATGCTGAGGCGACGGAGATGCGCCGTGGTAGAATTCGCCGGCCTTTGCAAACAAATTAGTCGGCAAGGACCAAACGAAGGGACTACGGTAGGGACTCGAAGAACCCGACAGACAGCATCATTCCTGACAAACCACGGAGTCCCCGAGAGGAATCGGAATGTCTACGCCTGTTGGTGGCCAACAAGACAGGAGGAAGGTTTAACTAAAGCTAAAAGATGTAAAACGCAGTAAAGTGTAATGGAAATAATATATTGACCACAACGAACGAAAGAGAATAATGAGTCCACTCAATGTGTGTATCTAAACAAACTGTTGCGTGGTCGCTCTATAACCTTTGTCATCAGTACGAAATGATATTAAAGCTCGACCCGTTATTAACAATTGACGTTAACGAAGGCATTAAAACGGCGTGCAATAGAGTGATAATATTTCACTCATTAGTGCATTGGGGGGCGGGGGCTGTCGATGAGCAGGAAGTAAACAACATAGCAGCCTTGTTTCTCTCGAGACGCGGAGCGGCCGACAGGCTGAGCATCGTTAATTACCACGTCCAGCTCACAGACAGTTCCGTACTGACCGGAAAAATAATTGAATGAAATTCTTGTTATGAACGCATACACACCATATCTGGGTTGTTCTAAACTGAATCTAGGCTGTGTTCTTCGTCGGAATCGGAATACACAGCCTTGTGGATTTCTAGGCCAGCGTTACATCACTCACTCTCTCACACAAACCGGTTATCCAAGACTCTCGGATGAAAGAAGGATATTCTGCCGCCATAGCCTACATATGGGCTTTTCTGATCATTGGTTGGTTTCTGAAGGAATATATTTATATATTGCGTGTGTATGTGTGTGTTTGTGTGCGTTGTGTGGATTGATTGACTTTCTTTCCGTCTCACCATGGAGTGCATTCGTTAACTCAAATCCACGGTCTGCAAAATATAAAATACTTTTTATGCCGCCTCGTCATTAGGAGTGGCAAAAGGACATACAGTAAAACCTCGTATTTACGCTCCCGCTTATAACACTATCCCGTCCATTACTCTCTTTTTATACGGTCCCTGGACGTTTCATATACATACCCCTTAAATTTTAACCTCTTATAACGCTTCCAAGTCCCGCTTATATCGCTTTTTTCCCGGTCGAAAATGAGGGAAAATTCCGTATAAATTTTGAAACAGTACTGTATTTGAGATGTTTTAAAAACGTGGTGAAGAAATTGTTGCTCTGACTGTACTGAAGGTCATTACACCCCGAGTAGACGAAAGGAATTCCACCCTCTACCTGAAGAAACCCTCCGGCCAGCAGTGTCGGGAATTGTACCTAATGGTACTTTCCTTTGCATGAATGGAATTTAACACTCAAAAGTCTCCCTGTCAATACAGTACATTTCTGTCCTTTCTTATTAGTCGTTCTTTGAATTCTTGGCAGTGCAGTTGTGATTAGTGCAAAAATGGCTAAGCAGAAATCTCTTTCTATAAGTGAAAATTTATAAATCCTCCGTAAGTACGACGAAAATTCTACGCTGAATTAAAAGGATTTTTCTGAATCTGTGGGAATCCCTTCATCCAGCTTAAGAACAATAATAAAAAATAGGGATTCTATTAGCGATGCAGCGAAGGGTGGTTGCAAACGTAAGAAAGTGAGATCCGGGAAATATGGAGACGTAGAGGAAATTGTTATTGAATGGATTCACCAATCCCGTGATGCTTCAATTCCATTAAGTGGCCCAATCATACAAGAGAAAGCATGAGAAATAGCAGGCAAATTGAACAGACTTTTCTGCTTCGAATGGTTGGCTTGATAGATTCAAGCAAAGGCACGGCATAGTGTACGGCAAATCAGTGGTGAATCAGAGTCAGTTAGTGACAGTGATGTAAAATGACTGGCAAAGTGAAGTGCTACCTAGGCTCATTAATAATTTATGCGCCGCGCGATGTGTTTAACGCGAATGAATGTGGCTTATTCTTTAAGCGAATGCCAAACAAGTCATATGTGTTGAAAGGGGAGAAATGTCAGGGGCAAATTAAGCAAAGAAATGGTAACTGTGCTTGTTGCTGCAAATGCCGATGGATCTGAAAAATTACCACTGTTAATGTTGGGGAAGTCACCTAGACCCCGATGTTTTAAAAACATTAAACGACTGCCTTGTGAATACAAAAATCAAGCACGTGCCTGGATGACTGGTGACTTGTTTGTCACTTGGCTCAAAGACAGACCAAAAAATGGTAAAAACCAATCGCAAAATCCTGCTTTTTGTCGATAACTGTCCAGCTCACCCGAAAAATGTAGACCTAGCATTCCTGCCCCTCAACACAACCAGTAAACTCCAACCAATGGACCAGCGGATCATAAAAGTGCTCAAGCATTTTTATCAAAAGCGTGTTGTTCTACGATATCTGCAGTGCATCGACAGTGGAGCCGAAAACCGCATTACCTTATTGGACGCAATGAATTTCATCTCCGCTGATTGGGAAGGGATCGAAGCGCAGACCATCGCCAATTGCTTCAATAAAGCAGGCTTTTTTAAGGTAAGATTCTAAATGTTGTTAGATTAGGCTATTATCGAGCTTCTATATAAAACTTTTTTTGTTTCGACAGGGGGGTAATTTTCTTTTTTTAATTTCTTAGGGATATGGTGTAACACCCGGTGAAACAAATGCCCCTGTCACAATTGATAATGACGAGGATTGGGCTGCTGTACGGGAGAAGTTAGGGGATGTTAACTTGGAAGATTTTGTATCAGTTGACAATGGTCTAGTGACACCAGAAATCCGCGATGTCGACGACATGATTGCGGATCATGCTGCCGCTACCGTCCAAGATAACGACAGTGATGAGGAAATTGAATCTGTGGAGGAAAATGTCCCCACACGAAATGAAGCTCTCGGAGCAATAAATCTGCTCCGAAAATACAATATCACTGTTACTCCTGGCGGCGTACAAGTGACGTGAATAGCTACTTAAACCGTATAGAAAATGTAATCATTCATAACCGTAGTACACACACTCGACAAACATCAAAGACTTTTTAATAGGAAATGAGCTAGAATTTGCATTGTAACTAATGAACAATACTGTAATTATAAATACAGTACTGTAATAATAATATAGTAAAATAAAATACAGTAATAATAAAACACAGTACTGTAATTGTATGAAGTGGTGTCTAAATTGTTTTCCCATCTCACAAATCATTTCCCGTCTATAGCGCTGTCCCGCTTATTAAGCGTTTAAACCACAGTCCCTTGACGAGCATATTAACGTGGTTCTACTGTACGTCACTAATCACCAGCTTTAATTATCACGTTTAACCAGTTTGTAATTAACAAGATAGTCTCTTACAACAAATCAAATAAAAATTGTTCACACGCAATAAAAATGTCTACTAATATAAAACACAATATTGTCGTCAACAATCGTCCCGCACAGCACATAAAACACGTAACACTTTGCCAGAATACCCGAACCGCACTGAGATATATTGCAACTCAAACTGAAAGTCACTGAGTACTTGTATTTATACCTCGCCGAAATACTAGAATATTCCATACTGCGCATTAACAATAAAGGAAAACAGAGCATAATTCATTGCGGCCTTGATACAGTTCGCGTGGTTTCTGGCAGTCTAGCTAATGCGTCGAGATACATGTACACCACACAGATTACAGCCGGATTCCTCTGGAACATTCAATAAACATGTAGACTGTTCTGCAATGTCGTAACACTGCCTCCTCCTTAAGCCTGTTTGTCCCGAACTGGCAAACCGTCTATGAAGTGTATACTTGGCCAGGCGATCCAGGTGGACGACTTTGAACTTTCGCTGTCCTTCCTGTTGAATCCTATACACAACATCATTGATTATTTTTTTCACAGTGTAGGGTCCTTCCTAGTTAGTCTGAAGCTTAGGTGAGTGACCACGACAGCGCTTTGGGTTGAACACCCAGACCTGATCTCCTTCCTGGAAACCCACACTATTGCTGCGAATGTTGTACCGAGTTATCATTTTATCATTGGCAACCTTTAGCCGTCCTCTTATCAAGCAATTCATTTCTCGCAGTTGGTTTTCTGATTGCGAGGAACAGTTCTGTGGCTCTTGGAACTGAGTCTCAGGTGATCCGAACATCAAGTCCCCAGGAAGACAAATCTCCCGCCCAAACACCAATTTTGCTGGAGTCATGGCGGTTGTGTCGTGTATTGATGACCTATATACGCCATGAGGAATTGTGGTATACGTTGGTCCCAGTCTGTTTGGTTCTCATCAACAACCTTCGAAAGATGCTGTTCACGTGTCCTATTGAATCTCTCAACCATTCCGTCCGACTGAGGATGCAGAGGCGTTGTCATGGTCTTCCGAATTCCGAGTAGATGCCATAATTCTTTAAAAACTCCTGATTCAAAATTTCTCCCTTGATCCGTACGGATTTCCATAGGGGGTCCTTAACAGCAACAGAAGTTGTGAACTAACTCCTTTGCCACAGTGGTAACCTCCTGATTTGGAATTGCATAGGCTTCCACCCACTTAGTAAAGTAGTCACCTACAACCATGATGTACTGGTTTCCAAGCCTTTCACATAACGTCTGTAATATGAGCATAACCCCAGGAAACTCTAAACTTCGTGTTTACTCTTTGGCACTGGCAAGTCTCTTACGGTGTCTACTTTATTAGGATCCATGCTAACACCCGCTGCCGAAACCAGATACTGTACTTCCTTCTGGAATAGAGAACACTTCTTTGGGCTCAGCTTTAGTTGGGCACCATGAGTTACAGTCAGAACCTTAAGGTTTTCCAGATGGTCTTTGAAAGTTTTTCTGATGACTATGACATCGTCTAAATAAACAATGCAAGTTTTCCATGTCAGTCCTCAGAGTACTAGGTCCATCAATCTTTTGAATGTTGCCAGTGCATTACAGAGTCCAAATGGCATGACGTTAAATTGGAATAAGCAACTTGTGTCGAGAAAGCAGCCTTTTCTTTGTCTTCTTGTTGAAGACCCACTTGCCAATATCCACTCTTTAGGTCCAATGTGGAAGACCACTATGCTCCGGGCAGCGTGTCTAGTGTATCATCAATGCGAGGTAACGGAGAGCAGTCTTTCTTTGTATTATCATTCAGCCTCCGGTAGTCTACACACAAACGCAATTCACCATCCTTCTTCACTACCAACACTACCGAAGAAGACCAAGCACTTGACGAAGGCTCAATTACCCCTCTGTCAGCATGTCCTGTACTAACCAAGATATTTCCTCTTGCTTAGCTAATGGAGGCCTTCAAGGATGTTGGCGAATCAGTGTTGTGTCCCTGGTATTGCTGTGATGTTGTACAAGAGAGGTTCTTCCCAATGACTGTTCCCGAACTGCAAAGTAATCTTCGAATTCATGTAAAAACCGTCTGAGTTCTTTTACCTCACCACTTGAGAGGTTGTTAGAAGATCTATTCAATAAGCACTGGATCTTTGTTGTGTCATTCCGACTACCCAGACCACAGGAGTCAATTTGCCTTGGAGCGTATTGCGTTGTAAAGTGACAGCTTGATCCAAAATATTCGCCACTCTAATAGGTACATTCCCAGTTTCATCAAGTTTTACTAAACTTCTGGCAATTAGTATGCCCAGTGTGCTGACTACATGGGGTTTGAATAGAGCACTGGTTGCCCCTAGTACAGCAAAATTGAAAGTTAATTGCATGGAATTGCGCGAAATGCTTACAGTCAGAGGGGAAAGGCGATGTGGAGGGAGTCACTGTGAGAGGTGAGAAGAGACTTGTTATCAGCGATGCTGTTGCCAATCTATGAATATCGTTTCTAATAGTAACAAAAACTTGCAACTGTCAAGGTTTGTAAATGTGTCACCATGAACCTCTATCTGTGTGTGTGTGTGTGTGTGTGTGTGTGTGTGTGTGTGTGTGTGTGTGTGTGTGTGTGTGTGTGTGCCTACAGTCACACAGCTGGCTTTAAAAAAAAAGAATTATACGTTTACTGTTTTCGACATAAATCAAATAATAATAATATTATTATTGTAATTGTATTACAATACAAATCAAGCAAATGATATGTACTGTTCACACGCATCAGAATTTGTTGCTGTTACATAGGCCTATCAGAATGTTTTATAAACATATGAGTGTTATTTGATTGTGTCATTGTGTACTGCACAGATGTAAAAAACTACAGCCTTTCTGACCATTCTTATCGCAATGGAATTTGCAAATTGTACACTTCCACTCCTTAATTACACTTGACTATCTCTACAGTCTATAATTACATAAAGGAACGCATTCTTCGTAATAATTTAATTGCAAGAATCTTTTTAATCCTGGACAACAAAAAACTGTATTATTACTTCCCGTGCTTTACTATGAATAACTTTCCTGTCTTTGCTAGTTGAAGAAGTATCCATTTTATCAAATCTCGTTACTGTATGATAACACAAATAATTACGATAATACTGAGCCACTCATCATTGTCATCCCAACATATCAACCCTACTTCAGAAATTAACTTTGTAACGTTTTTTGCCACGTTACAAATCCAGGGAACCCATCCTAATTGACAACAACCAATTATATGGGCTGCCTACGTTGTAACGAACTGTATTTAACTTAACACAAATAACAAAATTAATTAAGCTAATTATTAGGAAACAAGGGAAGGTATTTCACTGATATATGCACTCATTTTCATGTGTAATAAGATGACTTCTCTTTATTAACAAATGATATGAAAAGATCCCATGACATAATTAATTAGATTAAAATATTCAAAGGGTTTTCTGAAAAACTAGGGATCACAATGATCATGTACCTTTTTACCTCGGATCCGAGTTTACTTTAAATATATATAGCAAAGGCGTCTGAGTATTACTAAGTTCATCTAGGTGCTTGCAAGACTTCTTTTACCATTTGAAGAATGGTATTATTTACTAAAGAGATTACAATTTACATTTACATTTTAACGTTACAACGTATGATATTCAATATTACAGTATACTCTTAGCTGGTCTCATTTATAGTTTAAAGAAAATTATAGTCTTTGAAAAGTCTCTTTCATCTGTAAGTTATGTCTCAAATATAATTAACTCTCGATAGGCAAGCTATCGAGTCACCTTTACAATAAGCCGTGGTGACCTCGTCCTGGGGTGTCACTCTTGGGAATTCTGGAAGTCGGCGTCGTCATCTGAGTCGTGTCTTCGGCGAGTACTAGATAGCTGGTTCACTGAGGAGATTGAAGTTCTTCTGGTTAAAGTTGGTGTAGATCCACGTAGGTCCTAGTCAGCGTCGTATGGCTCGTATACGTCCACATGTGAAGTTTATGCAGGTCACATCTTCATATGTAAAGTTGTACTGGAATTTACCTCTTGAGGGGAGACGTCATCTTGCTTACTACTTGTTAGTTTTTTTTTTGTTTAACTTATAACATTTCTTAACAAAACTTTCTACATTTTACATATTAAACTTGCTCGCCACGTTTAGTAGTGGGTAGCTAACAGTTAAGATTAAAATTAACCAATGCATTTTTGTAGAGCTCTCGCTCGTAGGTGTGTACGGTCTGACGGCTGCATTGTCACTCTTTTCTCGATTCGACTGGCACATTACAACGGAGCGGGGCAAGTACTCCGCGATAATATAGTTCCTATTTTTATTTAAAGTGACATTATTATTACAAGAAACAATACATTAATTATACATATATAATTTAAGTGAATTATTTTAACTACTACTGTGCCGGTGTTTGCCTAACCCGGCGGTCGAAAGTTTTATAAAATTAATTTTAAAATAAATGCGAGTATCAGTGTCGGTTAGAGCGAGCGACGATATTTGGACGGCACCGTTGAGACGCCGCGCGCCATCTATGGGCGAGTTTTGCTGTTTGTTGCATCGTAACTGCTTAAGGCAGTTCCATTCCGGCACGCATCGAGGCAACAGACTCCCAGACCCGAACAGACATCATTACGTAGTTGTTTCTTCTGCACTAATGGCAAGCTAAATTTACGAGACTTCCCGGTAAGTAATCATAGCATCTTATAGTATGCGTCAAAAATAATTAAATTGATTTAACGTAAATGTATGTAGCCGTATGTGAAAGACGAATGTATTTGGTGCGATCGGGCAGGGTGTGTAGTAAAAGATTTGTTCAATGTTCAGTATATACAGCTCATATCTTTTCTTAATTATTATTATACAAGAGTCACCGTAATTATTTGATAAAGCTTTGTGTAAATTCATAAGCTAAACTCAGTGTGTATAGACGGAATTGAATTATGCACGGTAGGCACGTGCATGCAAGAGACTGCAAGAGCGTTCTTTTCAAGTAATTATGTCAGTTAAAATAAATTGTGAGATCAACCTCAGATGAAACACTATTAATATTTTGTTTGTGTATAACGGTAACTGCAGTTAATGTGGTCATTTTTTGGCAAATTGCAATAATTGTGCCACCACGTGGCAAGCCCGACTTGTTCAGTTATGTCGGCACTTGTTGAAGCAAGTGTAAAGTGACTCTTATTAGACACTCTTTAATGTCATTTTTTCTAATCTAGTGCATTCATTATCACCTTGCAGACTTGATTATTCTCAGGCCATTTTTCAAAAAATACAGAAACAGAAACTCTATGCTTTATCTTGAGTTGGTTGGAAGGCCCGTTCTGTGGTTATTACCTGGAACTGGGGTGCACATTTTTATGAACAGCATTTCTAATTTTTTGTAAATTCCCAGGGTTCTCGTCTAAGTCGGAGATTCTGGTCTATGCTGATGTAACTACACCTTCATCAGCCATGAGCCATCACACACACACCTGTTCGGAGGAGGGAGTCTGTTGAACAACCACAAGATCCATCACATGCTCATGATTAAGGTGATATGAACTCTTTTTATTTTCGTTGGCCGGGTCTGCCGTGCACCTGATTTACAAATTAATTTTCTTTTGAAACCATGTGCCCACGCGGCTAGACAGTCTGCTCTGGGGTGTGTCAGCTGAACATTCATTATGAACATCATGTGACTTTAATAATTTAACTTCATAAATCTAAGTACTATGTTTGTAATTGTGTGCTGCACTGGGGGAGCGTGCGTTTTTTTTTTACTATTAAATATTTTTGATATATAGACAAGTGTCATTACACTATTAACTACAAAATTTAAGTCACATGTTAGGGGTTCTGTTCCGGCTGGTTCAGAACGGGTTTATTTTTTATTTTCATTTGGTTTAACATGTAAGGGCTGGGGAGGTTTCTTTTTCAGGATGTTTTATGGGGGTAAAAGGGGACAGTTTTTTTTTGGCACATGTTCATTCAGTTTAAGGCAGGTCTGATTCCTGTCACATATGGTCGGGTACATGCTGGCGCGCTCCCACATCTGCTAGGATACAACAGTCGGTTATTATAAAATCATTATACACAGCCATCTGGCTTTAACAGAAAGGAAATTTTATATTTTGGGGGCATATACTGATTAATTTTTCACCTTGTAAAAGTAGATACTGATTAATTTTTCACCTTGTAAAAGCATATACTGATTAATTTTGACCTTGTAAAAGCATATACTGACACATGTATCCATCTGGATTTGTAAAACAAAATTAACATTCTAGAAACTCATACCAATTGCTTAAAATCAGGTGATGAGGATTTTTCTCATTTATATGCTGTCTAAGAAACTTAAAGATTTTCATATGCTCATGGTGGGCCAATTATCAGATGCTATCTATACATATGGGCAGTCCGGTCTCTCTCGATGCCTTGTCAGTGATTATCATCCTTTGGGGTTTTTTTTTAATTATTTAAACTAACGGGAATCAATGAATTATGGTGACTGGAAGTTGAACATTTATGATTGCCGGTCTTGGGGCTTTGCAGAAACACTGCCTGTCGGGCAGGTCGAACTTGGGTATTCTAAGGGTATTCGGTGTCTATAATATGTTTATATAATTGTGAGTGTATGTGTCTTTATGTTTCTGTACGTGCTGTCAATGTTAAGTGTTAGTAACAAAAGGGGGGGAATTATATAATTACGGAATGTTGCCTGATATATATATGTATATATGGATATATAGATATTGTCTTTTGACACGATTAAGGATATGTGAATTATTTATTTATTATGTATTTTGTGGGTTATTGCTGATTGCCATGTGATAATTATGTGATTGTAGGATATTTATATGTAACGAATTATGGGGGCAACAATAAAAAGAATGTTATTGTTAATTAACACCTGAGTTTAATTGCAAGTCCCGTCATACTGGACCCAGCGCATTTTTGGCTTCTCTAGGCTCCGGGCTAGTTTTAAATAACTTGTGGCTTCTCTTTCAAAAAAAAATATAAATACAAAAAAATTTTTTTTTTATATACAGCATAAAAAGGAAAGAGGGGTTACATATGGTAGCAGAGAGCGTGGTTCATTCTAGGGTTGAACCTTTGGGTCCTTGGGTGTGACGGGGCTTGCAAACTCGGAAATACTATGCTATTGTTATGCCATTGTTTTTTTTTTAGGTATATGCCCATGTAGGCTAGTTTAGGGGGTATAACTTGTGAGTCTGGTCGCACCACTGGGGCGGGTTTTGGTGTTCAGGAAATTTGAGAGGTTGAACTGCCGGGGGGTCTCAAGCGTTTGCCTGGGTGATAGAATGTTGCGGATTCGAGGTCGGAGTATAGCGTGTGACATTAGAGGGATGCGGTATGGCCCGATCGGAAGTCGGTACCGTCACCGACTAAATTACCGAATTAATAATACTGATTACTAGTTTGTGTCTGTGAGTTATGTGTTGGTGAGACGTGTGTGTCGGATTGATGTTTGATGTTATGTATGTTCAGTATTGTTGGTTGTTGCTTGTCTCCTTCTGTGGTGTTAGTAGGTGGTTCGGAAGTAGGCCAGGTCTCCGCAGCGCTAGAGAACCCGGGGGTCGCTCAAAGGAAGGAGAGTACTTGGGTTTTTTCTGATTCTTGTGAATATGTTTTTGTAGGTCCTGTTTGTGTTAGATGTTTAGTGGGGATTTGTTTTATTATTGTTGGTTTTGAATTGTGCAATTCTGGCGGCGGTATGCTATCAGAAGTTGCCCCATCCCATTTCAGGCGTTCTCCAGAAATTTCCGGTGGTGAATGGATTTGATGAGGACCAGCTGCTAGTTTTCTTGGACCTGGTCCTGCAGGTGGCAGATTTCCCGGGGGTGTCCGATGGGGAGGTCTTGTCTCTTCTATACCCGTATTGCCGGGGTACGTTGGCTGAGCTTGTCACCAACACTCTGCGTCGGGGTGACAGTGTTGATGCTTTCCATGGGGAGGTGTTGAACTTCTTCCTACCCATTCGACGACGTGCCCAGCTTAAGTTTGAAAAATTCTATCGCCTACAGGCCAACGGAGAGGCGTTAGGGGACTTCGTGCACGATATACGGAAAGCTGCCCGGGTGTTAAGATTGGGGTTGCCAGAGACAGAAGTTATACAAGCGATTCTAGAAGGACTGAATCCCCAAGAGAGATCTCGTTTGATATTCGCGGACCGTCCACGTTGTTTTGCCGACCTTGAACGGCTGTGTGTGGTTTCAAGAACGGTCCAGGAGGTTGATGAGTCCCGAAAAGGAACTGCTAAAGATGTCCAATACTCCAGTGGTTCAGTAGGAAGAGCTAAAAAGGACAAACATGGTGGTTGGAGGAGAACACAAGAGAGTGTCAGAAAGCCTGAATATTCCGGAAGTAATGGAGGCTACAAGGGGGTGGTAAGGGAGAAGACGGTAACAACAGCTACAGCACAGAAAACACATAAGGGTGAAATTAACAGGGGAAGAAGAAATTATGTTAGGGAACAAACATCGGCAAGTAGGGAGCCTGTACCAAGGCGTTATTCCTATTCGGAGAAAAAGGAAACTTTAAAGGTTCCAGAGGGAGTACAAGTGCCTAAGAGAGTAGTAGATGAAGAAGGTGAAGCAGAAGAAGAAAAGCGGAATAACGTCTGTGGATCGATACAGCACGACAAGAAAACGTCTGTGGATATTGAGTTACAGGACTCGAAGAGGACATCATGGTTGAATCCAGAGGCCGCAGAATTTGTTCCGGTATCTCCATCTCGGTTCGTGAGGGATCCAGATCCGGTAACATCGTCATCGCCTACGCCGGGATATGAGAAGTCACTTGATGGTGTAGCTTTACCATCGCCGGTAGAAATTAATTTAGCCATTGCACATGAACCTGGACAGCTGGATTCCAGGGTGGAAAATGTTGAGGACGTTGTAGTTGCTGAAAGTGGTGAAGGAGCGGAATCGACAGAAGAGGCAGAAGAGCGGTCTGCGGATGCTGCACAGGGAAGTATAGTTATAGGTGTTAGGGAGACTGAAGAGTCTGAGGTTGCAGATGGATACGGGGATGTCCAGGCTGCAAGTGTTTCTGAGGTTGTGGATGGACCAGGGGATGTCCATGCCGCAAGTGAGGTAGAAGTTGAGGAGGAATTTGGTGGCAGCGTTGTGGAGTGTGTGAGTGAGAATGATGTAGTGTGTGAAGATGTGCAGACGCCTTCTGTAAGTAGTGTTGAGGATTCCGAGGAACGGGAAGAAGTTTCAGGTGGCCCAGGTGAGCAACTAGAGGAGGACGAGGATGTGCAGTGTTCTGATGGTGGTAGTGGACATGATGGCGATGATGTTGATGATGAACGTGTTGATGAAAAGGAAGACGTTAATGAGATTGGAGAAGAAGTTGGTGAAGAAACTTGTGAAGGAGCTGGTGACGAGTGTGATGAAGAAATTGGTGAGGAACTGAGGGAAGATGCTGTTGAAGATGGATCAGACGAGCAACTGGGAGATGATGAGGAGGTGCAGTGTCAGGCGGTTGATTCGGATTATGGGGATGAAAAAGGGGAAATTGTAAAAGATGAGGAAAAGAAGGAAGGATTGGAAGAAGGACAAGTAGAGGAGTTAGATGATGAGGATAATTCAAATCGAGGTGAAAGTAGTGAAGTAAGTTGCCTTGATTCTGATTCCGAAGAAACCAGTCAGTACAGCTCAACACGAAATAATTTCGCCGAGAGTGGTGTCCAGAAGGAAAGAGTACCTAAAGTCCGTCATAGAAAGGTAAGAAGAAGAGGTTAACGGGTAGCGGGTAGATGTTCCCCACAGTCCCAGTGGTGTTCGTCTACTTCAGGGTTGCGCCCCTGCCCACGCGAGCCTTGGTTTTCTCCAGTCATTCTCCCTTTTGGAGGGAACCATGTCCTTACCCTTAGTCCTCGCTCTTGACCTTTCGATGATCCTTGCCCCGTTTCATCTTCCCGATTTTCCTATCCCTCCCCTTAGAAAAAAAAAAAACTATCAATAAGGAGGTTAGAGAGTTAGAGAATGTTCCCTCAGATTGTCGTGGTCTTCGAGATTGTAAGTTCCCCTGTTTTGGTTCTGAAAGTTATGATGGAGAGTGATAATGTGCTGTTGTTTCCTTGTTCATAGTGGTTTGATTTCGATTTTTGGTAAGTGTAGGGTCGGTCCATGCCGCATTCTCCGGTTGTTTCCCGGGCGTTTTTGTTGAGAGAGAGAATTGTATTTGTTGTGTATCGACGTCGGTGGAGAAGTAAAACCCCCTTGCTAGTCATGGTGTTTTTGTTGAGTAAGAGTTAGGATGGATGTTCGCGTGCCCGTGGTGCGGTCCTCTCTGTCTGGCTAAGCGGGGCCGTCCGCCCTTGTGTAGGGATGTGGGCCAGCCATATGGCAAGGATGGAGATGCCTTGTGGGTGCATGTGGCTGGTCGGTCCAAGAGATGGACGAGGAGTAGTGCGGTCACTCACATACCAAGGTGGGAGATACCTTGTTTGGTTTTAGGACGGGTATGTGAGTGGGACCGGTGGAGGTAGGTGATGGTCACCGGAGAGGGTGACGTGTTGGGGCGGTCCCGTGGGGTTGGCATGGCGGAGAGTGTCGAATGGGGAATGGACGCAGTTGTGAGGTTTCTCTGTTCTCCTGAGAGCAAGTGCTGCTGGGCCGCCATAATCACGAAGTCCACTAGCTTGTTTTGGGAAGGGGGTACACTGCAGGGTACTCTCCCGAGTTTAAGTGTGGGGCAACCGGGTTGCCCTTTCGGGGTGGGGGTGTGCCGGTGTTTGCCTACCCCGCGGTCGAAGGTTTTATAAAATTAATTTTAAAATAAATGCGAGTATCAGTGTCAGAGCGAGCGACGATATTTGGACGGCACCGTTGAGACGCCGCGCGCCATCTATGGGCGAGTTTTGCTGTTTGTTGCATCGTAACTGCTTAAGGCAGTTCCATTCCGGCACGCATCGAGGCAACAGACTCTCAGACCCGAACAGACATCATTACGTAGTTGTTTCTTCTGCACTAATGGCAAGCTAAATTTACGAGACTTCCCGGTAAGTAATCATAGCATCTTATAGTATGCGTCAAAAATAATTAAATTGATTTAACGTAAATGTATGTAGCCGTATGTGAAAGACGAATGTATTTGGTGCGATCGGGCAGGGTGTGTAGTAAAAGATTTGTTCAATGTTCAGTATATACAGCTCATATCTTTTCTTAATTATTATTATACAAGAGTCACCGTAATTATTTGATAAAGCTTTGTGT
This sequence comes from Magicicada septendecula, assembly GCA_034769895.1. Classification (NCBI taxonomy): domain Eukaryota; kingdom Metazoa; phylum Arthropoda; class Insecta; order Hemiptera; family Cicadidae; genus Magicicada; species Magicicada septendecula. The sequence continues at coordinate 47,759,461 of CM068373.1, forward strand.
AAATTCATAAGCTAAACTCAGTGTGTATAGACGGAATTAAATTATGCACGGTAGGCACGTGCATGCAAGAGACTGCAAGAGCGTTCTTTTCAAGTAATTATGGCAGTTAAAATAAATTGTGAGACCAACCTCAGATGAAACACTATTAATATTTTGTTTGTGTATAACGGTAACTGCAGTTAATGTGGTCATTTTTTGGCAAATTGCAATAATTGTGCCACCACGTGGCAAGCCCGACTTGTTCAGTTATGTCGGCACTTGTTGAAGCAAGTGTAAAGTGACTCTTATTAGACACTCTTTAATGTCATTTTTTCTAATCTAGTGCATTCATTATCACCTTGCAGACTTGATTATTCTCAGGCCATTTTTCAAAAAATACAGAAACAGAAACTCTATGCTTTATCTTGAGTTGGTTGGAAGGCCCGTTCTGTGGTTATTACCTGGAACTGGGGTGCACATTTTTATGAACAGCATTTCTAATTTTTTGTAAATTCCCAGGGTTCTCGTCTAAGTCGGAGATTCTGGTCTATGCTGATGTAACTACACCTTCATCAGCCATGAGCCATCACACACACACCTGTTCGGAGGAGGGAGTCTGTTGAACAACCACAAGATCCATCACATGCTCATGATTAAGGTGATATGAACTCTTTTTATTTTCGTTGGCCGGGTCTGCCGTGCACCTGATTTACAAATTAATTTTCTTTTGAAACCATGTGCCCACGCGGCTAGACAGTCTGCTCTGGGGTGTGTCAGCTGAACATTCATTATGAACATCATGTGACTTTAATAATTTAACTTCATAAATCTAAGTACTATGTTTGTAATTGTGTGCTGCACTGGGGGAGCGTAAGTTTTTTTTTTTACTATTAAATATTTTTGATATATAGACAAGTGTCATTACACTATTAACTACAAAATTTAAGTCACATGTTAGGGGTTCTGTTCCGGCTGGTTCAGAACGGGTTTATTTTTTATTTTCATTTGGTTTAACATGTAAGGGCTGGGGGGGTTTCTTTTTCAGGATGTTTTATGGGGGTAAAAGGGGACAGTTTTTTTTTGGCACATGTTCATTCAGTTTAAGGCAGGTCTGATTCCTGTCACATATGGTCGGGTACATGCTGGCGCGCTCCCACATCTGCTAGGATACAACAGTCGGTTATTATAAAATCATTATACACAGCCATCTGGCTTTAACAGAAAGGAAATTTTATATTTTGGGGGCATATACTGATTAATTTTTCACCTTGTAAAAGTAGATACTGATTAATTTTTCACCTTGTAAAAGCATATACTGATTAATTTTGACCTTGTAAAAGCATATACTGACACATGTATCCATCTGGATTTGTAAAACAAAAATAACATTCTAGAAACTCATACCAATTGCTTAAAATCAGGTGATGAGGATTTTTCTCATTTATATGCTGTCTAAGAAACTTAAAGATTTTCATATGCTCATGGTGGGCCAATTATCAGATGCTATCTATACATATGGGCAGTCCGGTCTCTCTCGATGCCTTGTCAGTGATTATCATCCTTTTGGGTTTTTTTTTTAATTATTTAAACTAATGGGAATCAATGAATTATGGTGACTGGAAGTTGAACATTTATGATTGCCGGTCTTGGGGCTTTGCAGAAACACTGCCTGTCGGGCAGGTCGAACTTGGGTATTCTAAGGGTATTCGGTGTCTATAATATGTTTATATAATTGTGAGTGTATGTGTCTTTATGTTTCTGTACGTGCTGTCAATGTTAAGTGTTAGTAACAAAAGGGGGGGAATTATATAATTACGGAATGTTGCCTGATATATATATGTATATATGGATATATAGATATTGTCTTTTGACACGATTAAGGATATGTGAATTATTTATTTATTATGTATTTTGTGGGTTATTGCTGATTGCCATGTGATAATTATGTGATTGTAGGATATTTATATGTAACGAATTATGGGGGCAACAATAAAAAGAATGTTATTGTTAATTAACACCTGAGTTTAATTGCAAGTCCCGTCATACTGGACCCAGCGCATTTTTGGCTTCTCTAGGCTCCGGGCTAGTTTTAAATAACTTGTGGCTTCTCTTTCAAAAAAAAATATAAATACAAAAAAATTTTTTTTTATATACAGCATAAAAAGGAAAGAGGGGTTACACTACTCGTGCCTTCAAATTACTAATTACAAACATTATGATTTTTATATTTTCCTAAGTTACAGACGACTCGCTAAACACGTTGAGTCCGGAATTAAACAGGTCAACGCATGATGATTAGCAAAAAGGGTTAACTGTGATATTAATAGCTTTTTACAATTCAAATTTTTATTAATTGTTTAGTTAGATTTTCCATTTACATTTCATACTTATTCTGAGTTAGTACAGGGGTTTTAGGTTTAATAGTGCGATTTAAAAATACTTAATTGCTAGTAAATTAATTTTTTATTTATTAAAGATTTTCTTATCAATTAAATCGTCACATACTCCACCGCTTAAAATCCACATTACGAATTTTAGTGAGCCTAACGCAAAATTGGGGACTTGGAGTATGCTTGGTGTCAGTGTGTGGAATTTCTCTCACATAGTTATTGGCAAGCGTTATACCCATTTATTTCTTCTCTGCAATACAATATACATTTATATTTTCTTCTAAACTACCTTTTTTTTTTACTACATACTATTCACACTTAATATCTACATTTTAAAACACAAAACTCTTTCTTATGTCTACTACTTAAATCTACTACCGGTTTTTTCTGTGGGTTATAGTTACTCTCTACATAGAGTAATTTTCTAAATGTTTGTTATTTAGAATTCAGTTTAGTTGTCATTGAGTACTCATTTACTTATCTTTCGCTGAACTGGATCTCAGGTTGATCAGGCCTCATTTCCAAATTCTACGATTAACACTTAGCACGGTTACTGAGGTATAATATACTTCACTACCTAGTATTACCTTTTCTATTTTTGGCTATGCTATTTCCTCTTTTCTTCTTATACAATTTTATCTGCGAAATATGTGTTCTCCGCACATATTTTCGAGTCGCAGGTTCGTACAGGGCTACTGTAACTGGAGTTAAGTACTTCCGTATTTGGTAAGGGCCACACCATCGGTATGATAGTTTAGAGGTGGTCTTATCAATTGCACTACTAGTCGGGTGAGTCTTGTACATTACTAAGTCACCTACTTGGTACCTAACTGAATTGTTATGAATATTTCTCTCGTGGTATTTTCTGGATTTCTCTAAGTTCGCTCTTAAATTAGCGCGGGCTTTATTCCATATTTGCTTAATCTGCTTATCCTTTATTTGCGGAGGTAGCAGGTCGTGTATTTTCCATTTAGTGGACAAGGGGTGGTTTGGTTTGTATTTATACAGTAACTCAAACGGTGTCGACTTGTGACCTTCGTGATAAGCTGAATTAAAGGCGTATTGTATCCAGGATAGGTTTTGGTCCCAAGACGTATGATCGTTCGCATGGTAGGCGATTAAAGCAGATTTGAGGTTTCGTAGATACCTTTCAGCAATATTGCCTTGCGGTCGATACTCCGTAGTGGTAATATGGTCTATTCCTAACTTGAAACACATATTCTTAAATTCTTTCGCTTTAAACTGTGGTCCATTATCTGACACTATACGTACAGGTGTACCGTAGTCTTTAAATAATCTTTCCTGTAATATTTTTACAGTCGTCGACGCTAATGCTCGTCGCATGGGATACATCCAAACAAATTTGGTGAACGAATCTACACGGATGAGTAACATTGTATTACCTGATTTCGATCGTGGATAAGGACCTGAAAAGTCTAGATAAAGTTTAGAGAAAGGGGTCTTAGGGATTTCTGAAATTAATTGGCTTACCTGATTATTTCTGGCCGGTTTACTGAGAGCACATAAATTACATTTCTTTACGAAACTAGCTATTTCGCTGTTCATATTGTTCCAATGATATTCCTTTCGAACACGATGTATAGTTTTATTGATTCCCATATGGGCTCCAATGGTAGATGAATGGAAGTACTCCATCAGCATGGGCTTAATCACATCAGGGGCGATTATTCTTAATTCCTTTCCGTTTCTTATTTTGTGGCATAGTACACTTTTACTCAATACGTATTTCTCGGATTTAATACCTTGCGCAAGTTGTTCTATAATCGGTTTCAGAAAAGGGTCTTGTTGTTGATACAGGGCAATGTTTGTAAAGGCAAGGGGGAATTCAGTAATTACGGCGTTAGCAAGTGCTGTTTCCGGATTCTCCTTGTTTCCGGGAGTATTAGTGGGCGACTGGAACATACGGGACAGGGTATCAGCGACTACGTTTTGTGTACCTTTAATATGCTGCACTTTGAATTTGTAGCAGTTTAACCTCAATACCCATCTTCCAATATGTCCTAACTGTTTAGGGTGATTCAGTAACCAAGATAATGCTTGATTATCAGTTTCCAAAAGGAATTCTTTATGTCCTAGAAAGGGTTTAAACTTCTCAAATGCAAAAACAATGGCTAAACATTCCAATTCATATGCGGAATATTTTCTTTCTTGGTCGCTCAAGGTTCGCGATGCATAACTAATAGGTAGTCGACTGTTTTCTATCTCTTGATAGATGACTGCACATAACGCTACACTAGAACTGTCGGTCTGCACTACGAAAGGTTTTGTGAAATCGGCTAGTTGCAAAACTGGGGGAGATATGATACTTTCTTTGAGTTGTTCAAACGCATATGAATGGCGAGCAGAGTGGCGCAATTTTGTAACGTTTTTGCCACGTTACAAATCCAGGGAACCCATCCTAATTGACAACAACCAATTATATGGGCTGCCTACGTTGTAACGAACTGTATTTAACTTAACACAAATAACAAAATTAATTAAGCTAATTATTAGGAAACAAGGGAAGGTATTTCACTGATATATGCACTCATTTTCATGTGTAATAAGATGACTTCTCTTTATTAACAAATGATATGAAAAGATCCCATGACATAATTAATTAGATTAAAATATTCAAAGGGTTTTCTGAAAAACTAGGGATCACAATGATCATGTACCTTTTTACCTCGGATCCGAGTTTACTTTAACTATATATAGCAAAGACGTCTGAGTATTACTAAGTTCATCTAGGTGCTTGCAAGACTTCTTTTACCATTTGAAGAATGGTATTATTTACTAAAGAGATTACAATTTACATTTACATTTTAACGTTACAACGTATGATATTCAATATTACAGTATACACTTAGTTGGTCTCATTTATAGTTTAAAGAAAATTATAGTCTTTGAAAAGTCTCTTTCATCTTAAGTTATGTCTCAAATATAATTAACTCTCGATAGGCAAGCTATCGAGTCACCTTTACAATAAGCCGTGGTGACCTCGTCCTGGGGTGTCACTCTTGGGAATTCTGGAAGTCGGCGTCATCATCTGAGTCGTGTCTTCGGCGAGTACTAGATAGCTGGTTCACTGAGGAGATTGAAGTTCTTCTGGTTAAAGTTGGTGTAGATCCACATAGGTCCTAGTCAGCGTCGTATGGCTCGTATACGTTCACATGTGAAGTTTATGCAGGTCACATCTTCATATGTAAAGTTGTGCTGGAATTTACCTCTTGAGGGGAGACGTCATCTTGCTTACTACTTGTTAGTTTTTTTGTTTTGTTTAACTTATAACATTTCTTAACACAACTTTCTACATTTTACATATTAAACTTGCTCGCCATGTTTAGTAGTGGGTAGCTAACAGTTAAGATTAAAATTAACCAATGCATTTTTGTAGAGCTCTCGCTCGTAGGTGTGTACGGTCTGACGGCTGCATTGTCACTCTTTTCTCGATTCGACTGGCACATTACAACGGAGCGGGGCAAGTACTCCGCGATAATATAGTTCCTATTTTTATTTAAAGTGATATTATTATTACAAGAAACAATACATTAATTATACATATATAATTTAAGTGGATTATTTTAACTACTACTCGTGCCTTCAAATTACTAATTACAAACATTATGATTTTTATATTTTCCTAAGTTACAGACGACTCGCTAAACACGTTGAGTCCGGAATTAAACAGGTCAACGCATGATGATTAGCAAAAGGGTTAACTGTGATATTAATAGCTTTTTACAATTCAATGTTTTATTAATTGTTTAGTTAGATTTTCCATTTACATTTCATACTTATTCTGAGTTAGTACAGGGGCTTTAGGTTTAATAGTGCGATTTAAAAATACTTAATTGCTAGTAAATTAATTTTTTATTTATTAAAGATTTTGTTTAAATCGTCACAACTTTCTAAAAAAAAAGGTGTAAGTTAATTATATAGCTTACCTGGATGACCGGCTCACTTGTTCAAAACCAGGAGGAGGCCTCCTAGTGGAAGAAAAGCCTCGTGCTGGGGAACCATTAGGCAATCGAATTAATGAGGTGACCTCAATTTCCAAACTCAACAACAACAACAAATTTATTGCTGCTCTAATTCCTTTTCAAAAGCATTACAATCTTATATACAATGTGTGTACTTCATAGTACCCAGAATACAGAAGTGTTCACTTGAAATAACAATAATCAACCAACAAAACCTCTCCGGTAATTTTTAACGTTTACAAAAATATAATTTCAAAAAATATTTTGGCAATAAGTTATGATTAAGATTAATAAATAAAAAGAAATAAATCCAGAGGTTCTCAAAATCTAATACGTCTAATAACAATAGTTTATGAATAATTTAATACTGTTTAATTTATTATTAATATTGATAAATAATAAAAAAATAAATCGAGAGGTTTATTAAAATTTAATACATCTAATAACAATAAGATTTCTTCTTTTTTTTGACATGACACCTCTGGTTGTACTATTTTAATTAATTTCCACTAACGACATGCACTGTCTAACATCTCCATAAAAATTAAAAACAACAACAACATAATTAGTGAAGATATAATATTAAAATATAATCTGGTAATCATGTTCTTGAGTAAGAAATTCACCATGTGTGCTCAAATTAATTCTTTTCTTTTTTTTCCTTAAACTTTAATACTAAATATATTCAATATTACTCAACAATACCAAACAATATAATATTATTCAATATATTCAACAAAATAATAATTTAACATTTAATATAAAAAAAAAAATTAAATAACCAGGTCTCAAAAATGTAAAATGTTTTATACATACACATGTGGGGATACAAATGACTAGATCCAAGACACTATTTATATAGGCTCATCACTCAACAACTAATTAATATTTAATTAATTCAACATGTTTTAAACTGAGCCAACATTATAAAGTTCCATTAGATTTATGAAGATATAAATATACAAAAAATTTTAACGTTTAATTTGAAACTCAAAGAGAATTAAAATAACTTCTAAATCCCAGCACGTGTATGGATACAACCTAGTCTGATCCAATGTGATGGACCATTCACAACCTGTTATGCCAAGGCGTGCACACAATACATATGATTTGATCATTTTCTTTTACTTACATTCACTAAACAATTTTCACACAAACAGTTACATAGTTACATGGAGAACACAGAAAAATATTGAGTCTATCTCTGAGAAAATAAAGGAACCAGGCCTTCTTCTACTCTAGTAGCGCTGGGAAGATCCTTCCCACTGCAAGGTTTAAACAGATCCCAAATCCCCAGTAGTATCGTTTTTTTTTTTTTTTGTTACTTTAAATCTTGAAAGCTTTGCAGAGAAGGTATTACTATCACTTCGCTAACAGCACAAGAAGCTGTCCTCATGATTTTAAAAGAAAATTAAGATGCCAGTCCAGTTCACAGAATTTTGAAAGAAAACTTGAGTTGAGAAATGAACTAGCAATCATTAAAATAGCCGGGGTATACCAGATATTAAGCAAGTAAAAACCCCATCAAGAATTAAAGCAAAGTTTTCATCTTTTTTTTGTGTGTTAAGATAACTCACTTGACGAGAAACTCAATTAGTGCCACATGCACACTTGGGAAATAAGTTAATAATTTTCTTTGCAAAAAGACACCTCCACAGCACCTGAGAAACATTGTTCTCGAAACATACCTGTCTAAATTGGCCACACCACACTAGCCACTACTCAGTCCCTTTATATCCTCACATTCTATCCTGGTCTGACACTCGGGAAACGGATGCACGGGCCTCAGACACCCCGGAGCACATCTCTTTACTCAGCCGGCCATAATAAAAAAAAAATCGCCCGGTATTTAAAAAAAATTCAAACTTTATTCAGAAGACGAGCTAGCAACAACCTGCCACTTTGAAGGCTGAAACATGAGAGAGAGAAAAACGTGTACAAGGCAACTATCAACACCGACCCCTCACGCCGAAGCAGAGAAACAACCGACGCAACGCACCGCAACTAGATAGCGCGCGTGTGTCCATATATCACGTAACTACAGCCACCACTGCAAACGAAAACTTCTAATGCCATAAATTTGACTTAATCAAATCTCATAAGTTGCCGTAACGAAATTTCATAGTTACGGCACACCCCCACAACAAAAGGAGTCCAACGGGTTGGACGACACTGGGTCGGCCACAACTGGAGGAAATCTGGGGACTAACTAAAACAGAATAAAAGGTAAAAACAGGCGGAAGTTGAAAATGAAAGGACATCGGAAAGAAGGACAAGGTGTATGTGTGTGTAGCTGGGTGTGTGTAAGTGTGGAAGATACCTGGAGTGTGAGCGGTCGCGACCTAAAGAGATAGAAAGAGGAAAGGAAAGGAGAGCTAAAATTCTGATAAAACACTAAAACCCCATTTAACCCCCCTTAAAAACAGATAAAACTCTAAAACGTAAAACATTAAACCCAAATCCTCCAGAGAAGCCCCCCAAAAACCAAACCCAAGGACCCAAGTTAATCCTAACAGGGGTAAAAAAAACTCAATCCTACACTCACTGAACCTCCACCTGAGCACACGCCTTCAAATGCGACACATGGGCCACTCTCACCTGCATACCATCCTCTAGACCCACCAGGCTGGCAGTAACCGGAGAGACAAACTCAGAAATGCGGAAAGGTCCCAACCATCGAAAACAAAGCTTGGCGGCGCGACCTTCCACCTTAGAGCTGAGCGGGTGGCTCCTACAATACACCAACTGGCCCACCTTGAAAGGGTTGGGGACTCTTCCCGCATTATAACGACGCCGCACGCGCTCGTGCGATCGGAGCAGAGCTCTCCTCACCTCTTTCCACCTGTGAGAGACCCCCCCGTCCGGCAAATCCGGGAGAAGATCTTCCAATCTCCACAAATTGCTAAGGGGATGAGCAGGGGAGAAACCAAACATGACCTCAAAAGGCACGGCTCTATGACTCTCATGAAGAGAGGAGTTAAAAGCCATTTGTAACCACTGAAGATTCTGGTCCCACGTGTTCTGCTGTTCCGCGTGGTAAGCGATGAGGGCGGATCTAAGATTGCGATTGAATCGCTCAGCGTGGGAAGGTTGCGGGTGATAAGGGGAAGTGGTTACATGACGAATGCCGTGCCTGAAACACATGTTTCGGAACTGCCTCGAGATGAATTGGGGGCCATTGTCTGAGACAATGATGGAGGGAAGCCCGAAATGCTGAAAGATGCTGGTCTGAAGGGCTATGATGGTAGTAGCGGCACTTGCCTGACGCAAGGGAAGCCAGACATACTTAGAGAAGGCGTCCACACAAACAAGGAGGAACGAATTCCCGGCCTTGCTACGTGGGAAAGGACCCACGTAGTCGATGAAAACCTTCTCTATAGGTCTGCCAGCCACCTCAGAAGACAGCAACCCCAACTTGGTGTTCTGAGCGGGTTTGCTCAGACTACAGAGATGACAGCACTTCACCCGGGTGGCGATGTCCCGGTCCATGCCTTTCCAGATGAAGTTCTTTCGGATCGCGGCGATGGTCTTCGAAACACCCAAATTTATCCTACCGGGGAATCGTGATAATACTGGAAGACCATTGGTACAAGCTTGCTCGGCAGCACTATCTTAGGGACAGATGATAAGGAGCCTTCATCTCGCCTGATTTCATTTTTTCGATAATCGGACCCAACGACTCATCCTCACGCTGATGAGGGATAACATCAGTAAAGGCGAGGGGAAACTCCAAGAGTAAGGCGCAGGGTTCATTTATTGGCTCCTCACTGGGCAGATGGTACATCCATGACAAAGCATCGGCAACAACATTTTGGGTCCCCCGTATATGTTGTGCCCTGAACTTAAAAGATGAAATTTTGACCACCCAGCGGCCAAGTTTACCCAGTTGACGGGGATGCGCCAGAAGCCAAGAGAGAGCCTGGTTGTCGGTCTCTAAAAGGAACTCAGCATGTTCCAAATATCTCCTAAATTTGTCCAGAGCGAAGACTACCGCCAAACACTCCAACTCATGCACAGAGGATTTCTTCTCAGTGTCGGTGAGGGTCCTAGATACAAAGGCAACTGGCTGCCGAGCACCATCCACCTGCGAGAGCACGGCGCCGATCGCCACAGAGCTGGCGTCCGATTGCAAAATAAAGGGCTTCGTGAAGTCAGGCATCCGAAGCACGGGCGGCGACAGAATGGACTCCTTCAGGGTCTCAAAGGCACGCTGCTGCTCGTCACCCCACACAAATTTGGCACCCTTTTTCCTTAAGGAATTAAGGGGGCAGCGATCTCTGCGGCCCCGGGGATGAACCGCCGATAAAAATTAACCATCCCCACAAAGCGGGCCACCCCTTTTGCGTCCCTAGGAGGAGGAAAATCCCGAATTGCCTGAGTCCTCTCTGGGTCTACCGTGACCCCTTTATGAGACACAAGGTGACCGAGGAAAGAAATTTCCTCCTGGGCAAATTTCACCTTGTCGGGGTTTACCGTGAGCCCCGCGCGCCTCAGGCGACACAACACCTCTCGGAGATGATCCATGTGTTCCTCTAAGGTTGTACTATAAATAAGGAGATCATCAAGATAATTAAAGACGTACTGAAATTTAACATCGTGGAGCACTGTATCTAGTAGACGTGTTAACGTCTGTGCACCAACGGCCAGTCCCATGGGGACTCTCTTATATTGGTACAGATTCCACGGTACGCAAAAGGCCATGTACGGCCGAGACTCCTTGTGTAAGGGAATCTGGTGGTAGGCAGAATTAAGGTCAAAAATGGTGAAATAGCGGGCCTGCGAAAAGCAGTCAAAGGCCGAATGCAGGTCCGGGAGGGGCACCGACTCAACCTCTATATTTTGATTCAATTTGCGGTAATCAATAACCAGCCGATGCTTCCCTCCTGGTTTAGGCACCAAGAATGCTGGACTGGCATAGGCCGACGTGGAAGGTTCAATGACCCCCTGGTCTAACAGTTCCTGAACCTTCTCACGCAAAATGGTCATTTTGGGAGGGGCGAATTTATAAGGGTGCGAACGGACAACCGAGGAGTAACACAGGCGGATACGATACTCCAAATTATGTGTGAGGCCGAGATCGGCCGTCAGCACCTCGGGGAACTCCTCACACAATTGACGGAAAGTGGTCTGTTGGGACTGGCTTAAATTATTAATAGCCGCCGGGGGTTAGAGTTCTTCAAGACCCTCCCCCGACTCATCCCGATATCTAAAAAAGGGAATGCGCACGGCACGGTTAAACTTGAAGAAACAAACGTGCCCCTGGATATCGAGAACTAGACCATTTTTCCTAATAAAGTCCGCACCCAAAATACAATCGACGCTCAGATTCGGAGCGACGAGAAACTCCCACACCCACGAAAAATAATTTATTTTAATTTTAAAGGACACCACTTTTGAGATAGGCAAAACCTCCCTCGAGGCCGTCCAACACACCACCGACGAAAGGGCACTCGCCTTAATTAAAGACTCCCCAACCAACTGCTGGTAAACCCGGGAGGAGATCAAACACCGCGCCGAACCCGAGTCCACCAAGGCCGTAATACGGCCCTTTCCAACCTCCAACTCGAGATAGGGACACACGGAGAGGCCGGGACGAATCGACTTAGGATAGCGCTTCCCGGATGAGTGCCCAGTTTCAACCGCACATAATGGAACATGAGATGCGCCAAAGCCACCACGCGTGGGGAGGGACCGGCGCCCCCTCAATCCCCCCCACGCGGGCCGTTTTTTGAAGGACGGTTCTCACGCGGGACCTCCGACCGTTTGAATTGGCAATTCCGGGCCAAGTGCCCCATCTCACCACAGGTATAACAACTATAGTTTCTTCTTTCAAAGTTGTTGCCTCGTTGCTCCCGGGTAGGTGGCCGCTGTTGACCAGATGTGGAACAGGGGACCGAGAATTTGGAAGTGCCGGAGCGAGTCTCATCATTCATCTGGATGGTGCGGGCAAATACACAAGCTCTGCTGAGATCCGCGGTCTCTCCAAGAACACCAACCGTGACCTCTCCTGGGGATTGAGGCCCTCCAAGATGACACGCACCACCTCAGCCTCCGACACGTCCACACGCAGCACACGGGCAGCACTCTTGACAGAATTTATGAATACGTTTAGCTTTTCCCCGTGCCACTGAACTCTATAAAACAATCTTTGCCGCATCTGGTCACGCAGCCTCCCGGGCATAAACAGCTCCAGAACATTCCTGTGGAAAGCATCGAAATCCCCGCTCGCGCCGAGATGCCAGACCACACGATCCAGTAGAGGCGCCCGACAATACGGATATATCATATTCAAAAGAGAGGAACCAGTCACCCCAGGGAAGTCTTAAATGCCGAAAATCCCTTCAAAAAATTTTACTAGCTGGTCCAGATCTAGACCGTCGACCACGGGAAGCCGACGGAGGAGGTCATAGATAGGGTTCGGCAATGACTGATATTTGACGCTGGCAAGGGTGGTACCAAACCCGCGAGGGACTTCCACCTGATCGCCCTGAAATCCCTGGGGGCGACTGCCCAACGAAATAAGAGGACGTTCCTCGACCAGAGCACTACATGCTTCTCCCAGGATATCCACCCGCTCAGTGGCCACGGTCTGGCGCGTGAGCATCTCTTTCGGCTTACCAGGACTCTCTGGTGCCTCCCCAGGTAGGCAAATTTTTGACTGCAGGTCCGTCGCAGCCCGCCTAACCTCCTCCTCCAGATCGTCCTGCAACAACAAATTACTGAGACGAGCGGACAAGTGGAGCATTCTTTGGGTCACCCGCTGCCAAACTCGGGTGGAACTCCCTATATATTCAGAGTCCTCCATCAGGGTGGAGAACTCCGTCCACTTGTCCGAACACAAGGCTAATTCCTCCCCCAGATCCTCAATTTCGACTCTCCGGAGGGGGACATCCCCCACCAGCAGCTCCCGCAGTTGTCTTCTCAAGGACGCTACATCCCTCTGGGGAATCCCACCCCGCAAGCGTATCTCAAACTGGAGCTCATCTTTATTAAAGTACTCGGGCACCAGACCGCGACCCTCACGCCGACCACTAATTTGCCCCGCCTCTGACATCGTTTCACAATACAAGCACTTGAATACAAACAAGCAATAACAACCAATGCACCCCAGGGTTCCCGACCCAACACCGGACCAACGACCAAGACCAAGACCAAATGCTGGAGGACCAACAAAGACAAAGACAAGAACACGAACACAAACAAACAAATAGACACTTAACGGCGAACACCACAAAGATACAATCCGGAATCACCAACATGTGCTCACCCCTAGGTGTCCCGGCCCGACAACCGCTCCCAAAGACCAAACTTTTACAACAAAGGTGAACCCTTAATTACAATAAAAATTATCTCATTACATTCTTTGAGATATAAAAACACACCACAAAACTGACAGTGCATGTCCAATTAACGTATTGAGGCCACCGCATCAATTTCCAATTTTTGGTTCAGAGGTGGCCAGGCCTACGTCCAACCACGCTCTGCTACCATTTGTGAGCCACTCATCATCGTCATCCCAACATATCAACCGTACTTCAGAAATTAACTTTCTAAAAAAAAAGGTGTAAGTAAATTATATAGCTTACCTGGATGACCGGCTCACTTGTTCAAAACCAGGAGGAGGCCTCCTAGTGGAAGAAAAGCCTCGTGCTTTTTACGCAATTTTTAGGCATTAGGCAATCGAATTAATGAGGTGACCTCAATTTCCAAACTCAACAACAACAACAAATTTATTGCTGCTCTAATTCCTTTTCAAAAGCATTACAATCTTATATACAATGTGTGTACTTCATAGTACCCAGAATACAGAAGTGTTCACTTGAAATAACAATAATCAACCAACAAAACCTCTCCGGTAATTTTTAACGTTTACAAAAATATAATTTCAAAAAATATTTTGGCAATAAGTTATGATTAAGATTAATAAATAAAAATAAATAAATCCAGAGGTTCTCAAAATCTAATACGTCTAATAACAATAGTTTATGAATAATTTAATACTGTTTAATTTATTATTAACATTGATAAATAATAAAAAAATAAATCGAGAGGTTTATTAAAATTTAATACATCTAATAACAATAAGCTTTCTTCTTTTTTTTGACAGGACACCTCTGGTTGTACTATTTTAATTAATTTCCACTAACGACATGCACCGTCTAACATCTCCATAAACAAAAATTAAAAACAACAACAACATAATTAGTGAAGGTATAATATTAAAATATAATCTGGTAATCATGTTCTTGAGTAAGAAATTCACCATGTGTGCTCAAATTAATTCTTTTCTTTTTTTTCCTTAAACTTTAATACTAAATATATTCAATATTACTCAACAATACCAAACAATATAATATTATTCAATATATTCAACAAAATAATAATTTAACATTTAATATAAAAAAAATATTAAATAACCAGGTCTCAAAAATGTAAAATGTTTTATACATACACATGTGGGGATACAAATGACTAGATCCAAGACACTATTTATATAGGCTCATCACTCAACAACTAATTAATATTTAATTAATTCAACATGTTTTAAACTGAGCCAACATTATAAAGTTCCATTAGATTTATGAAGATATAAATATACAAAAAATTTTAACGTTTAATTTGAAACTCAAGTAGAATTAAAATAACTTCTAAATCCCAGCACGTGTATGGATACAACCTAGTCTGATCCAATGTGATGGACCATTCACAACCTGTTATGCCAAGGCGTGCACACAATACATATGATTTGATCATTTTCTTTTACTTACATTCACTAAACAATTTTCACACAAACAGTTACATAGTTACATGGAGAACACAGAAAAATATTGAGTCTATCTCTGAGAAAATAAAGGAACCAGGCCTTCTTCTACTCTAGTAGCGCTGGGAAGATCCTTCCCACTGCAAGGTTTAAACAGATCCCAAATCCCCAGTAGTATCGTGTTTTTTTTTTTTTTGTTACTTTAAATCTTGAAAGCTTTGCAGAGAAGGTATTACTATCACTTCGCTAACAGCACAAGAAGCTGTCCTCATGATTTTAAAAGAAAATTAAGATGCCAGTCCAGTTCACAGAATTTTGAAAGAAAACTTGAGTTGAGAAATGAACTAGCAATCATTAAAATAGCCGGGGTATACCAGATATTAAGCAAGTAAAAACCCCATCAAGAATTAAAGCAAAGTTTTCATCTTTTTTTTTTGTGTTAAGATAACTCACTTGACAAGAAACTTAATTAGTGCCACATGCACACATGGGAAATAAGTTAATAATTTTCTTTGCAAAAAGACACCTCCACAGCACCTGAGAAACATTGTTCTCGAAACATACCTGTCTAAATTGGCCACACCACACTAGCCACTACTCAGTCCCTTTATATCCTCACATTCTATCCTGGTCTGACACTCGGGAAACGGATGAACGGGCCTCAGACACCCCGGAACACATCTCTTTACTCAGCCGGCCATAATAAAAAAAAAATCGCCCGGTATTTAAAAAAAATTCAAACTTTATTCAGAAGACGAGCTAGCAACATCTTGCCACTTTGAAGGCTGAAACATGAGAGAGAGAAAAACGTGTACAAGGCAACTATCAACACCAACCCCTCACGGCAAAGCAGAGAAACACCAGACGCAACGCACCGCAACTAGATAGCGCGCATGTCCATATATCACGTAACTACAGCCACCACTGCAAACGAAAACTTCTATTGCCATAAATTTGACTTAATCAAATCTCGTAAGTTGCCGTAACGAAATTTCATAGTTACGGCACAATACATAATTATACAATAAAAGCTACTAATAGAAATTAACTAAAAAAAAAATAACTAATAAAAATGAGTGACTGTAAAACAACTATATAATTAATAATAAATTGAAATAGTAATAACAAATGCAAGACTGAGATAGTATATCATACAGTAACTAACAATGTACGGGTAACTAAATCATCACACGCAAAGTTGGCAACACCTTCACTTGCATACAAGCTGATTCTCTTACCCTCCCACCATTCACAATTTTCTAAGTGGACTCGTCCATCCATAAATTGGTTTCTGCGCATATGCCCTTAACTTTAATTTTACTGTATCTACCTCAGTTCTAAAAATAATATTTTCGGAGTTTAGCAGAACAGTTACGGCCACTTGGTTTATCACGTCCATCAATTTTGGTGATGTAGTCATTGTGGAGAGCATTACCTCTTCACCACTGATTCTCAAGACATTGTTTTTGAAGTCAACTATAAATCCGTATGCATTCGTAAAGTCCACACAAAGAATTGTACAACACAATGTCTGCAACAAGTACTTGGTGATTAAACTCAAGTTGACCAAGGTGTAGGTGTAGCTCCACTTTTCCAAACACTTTTACAGGCCATCCAGTAGCTGTTCGCAAGCTGCAAGAGCACCAGATTGGCTTGAGATATGTCGGGCCGCACAATGGGAACTGTTCCACCTGTGTCAACTGTAACCGAGGTTGGCCTTTCTTGAACGAGTCCGGTAACCACCAAGCTTCCGCTGTTTTTCTGAAGTGTAGAAGTTGCGTATTGTCTAGGGGCTTTGTTCCTCCAGTTAGTCAGCACACACCTCACTGTACTGACTACTGCTTGTTTCCCTGCTGCTGAATTTCCTACTACCCAACGATCTCGTTGTAGATGTCCAAGTTTCCCACAATTATAACACTTTGGTATTCCATGCTTTATTTTATTCTGCGGTGCCGACCGTCAAGTTTCTGTTCCTTGTTCTTCTTCCTCGTCTGTGCCACTGTGATCTTTTAGCGTGCACTTTATGACTTGTTCACCCAGACGCTGATTTGGTGGCCTCAAACTGCAAAGCATGTACCAGGGCGTCCGCACTATTCTGGTGTCTTGCCATTCGTGACACTTGCTATAGTTTGTTATCTTGGACACCGGCAGTAAACAGTGAGATGAACTAACCTCAAATTATGTAGGCTTACCTGTATTGTCAGATCAAAATGTCTCATTTTCTACATTATTCAATTCAGATCGAGATTTGAAATTAAATTACCATAATATTTTATCTTCAGTCAAGAAGTTAGTCATTTTTTAATATAAAATTACAAAAAAAAAATCACTTAAAAATTCAAACACTCCACTATACCAAATGTGTAGTTCACAACAAGGAACCGTTACAAACATTGACATGTAAAGCATAGGAAATTAGCACTTTTGAGATACAATGCCATCTGTCAGTAATGTACTCAACTAATGTTGAATTGTAAAGAAACAGTATGCATGCAGCAATAAGAAATATGCTAGATGAAATAACCTATGAGGTTTAAATACAACTTACAAGTTGTGAAATGACAAGCTGCATTAACGTGGGGACATACCCACGTGAATCATTTTGCCAAGCAATGACACAGATGTGTAAACACCCCAGGACTCTGTCATCGTGAAGGTTGTAGCAGCCAGACAAAAATCTTGTATGAGAAGTATAATCCATGTATAGCAAGAAACAAAGACTTTCAAATTATTTCAACTAAACATACATATATAACACTAACTCATGCAGTGATAAATTTAATTAGAGGATAAATGTGTGCCGAAGTATTTAAGCTTAAATTATTCGGCGTACGCCGCGGCTACAGTGCCGTCTGTATAACGGGTTCAAGGGTTTAACCTTGGGTTCAAGGGTATAAAGGCTTCACTGCATCGTTTAACCTTGACCATGACGTGGCGATAATTGTGTGTGTACGTAATCAAGCATGCCGCGCCATTCAGCTGATTTGTGAATTTTCTGTTCGCGTGGGATTGCAGGTATCGACATTCGCTCTCATTTCTTCTTTTGCATTCAAAGGGGACACTGGTCTGGTGGCGTTATTAATTAAGATTCATCTTTTGAACTGAGTTCGTGATCATTTAAAGAGCTTCAGGTGAGCCAAAGTGTTGCTTTAATATTAATTAGCTAAGCGCTTGCGGGGGTATTATATTATGATATATGTACGTCTTTTTGTGTGTGTTGCGTCTGGGATGGTTAAGAGCACGTTGCTGACTTGCCTTTGCTTGCATGAAAATTAAATAGAACTTGCGTTAGAATTATATTCCAATGTAAAGTAATACAGATTTAGGTTAAAAATAATTTAATTCTAAAAGTTGATGATTTAAAGAGAAATTTTGAGGAGTAATATTTATATTGACACTTAATTTTCGGAATGGAATTGTGACAGTGTGTGTCTGTGATCTGTGCTTACTGGGGCGAGAAAGAATTGTGTGAGGGTATTTTTTCCTGACGGCTACTTATAAATAAAATGTTTTCCAGGGTTCCCGCCTAGCCGGGAGGGAAAAGAGGACAACGAAGATGGGGACAGAACATCGGTCGTCATCTGCAGACTATCACAGCACCACCCCAATGCCGTCAGACCTCAAGAAATCCCCACACTGCCAGCCCAAAATGACTGCCCTAAGGAAGAAATGAAGCACAGAATTTCGGAGACACCAGTGGTTACACCATAGTCAACATCAGCGCGCATTCTGGGTAACAATAAATCGTCTAAGCACAGGTGGGACTTTTCCTATATTTTAATCCACAAAACACAAAAAGAAACAGCAACCTATTGCAGTTAAAACATGAAATGAAAGACATCTTCACAACCATAATTTTAGATGTTCAATGACCAACTGTCTATTATAGCATGTCCGGTGGACTTATAGTGACTAGTGTAATTAAAGAGTTAAAGAATCTACCTGTTGAAGAATGTCAATTACTATGCTATATTTTATAGCACACCATTTGCCTTTGTCATGATTAGTGACCTAGCATAATTTAAAACTGGTAGTTGGGCAGTTTAATTAACTGTTTCTTATGAAGATAAAATGTCATTAACAACTTGTACTTAATGCATTGATAATAACTATGAAGTAGTTCCTTCCTAAATCTTCTTGTGGGGACAGGTCCTTATTAGGGGCTGTTACAGAATTGAGCCAGTATAATTCTTGTAGTATGACACCTTAAATTTTTCCTTAAGTGGGCAACTGGTGTGTGTAAGGCATGGTGATAGTATCAAGATATATATATATATTGCAACTCTACTTATATGCGTTGTTGTTGTGTCGTGTGGTGTATGAGTACCTACCTGCTGTCCGATCTTGCGGATTCTTCCGACTAGGGCGTGTGGATTTTGGATTTGAAGTTCGCAAGCTAGTAATCTCAAATTTATTGCAACAACACACAAAATAAGTTACTTTAAAGGGAAAGAGTTTTGTGAGACTGGTAGGCTTTATCGTACAACAATAAAACAATGAAATATGGGGTAATAAAACATTGTTTATTACTCCAATAACACACAAGAATAAAATGGTTATTATATTATCAATTATCTTACAATCTAAACAATGAATCTATGTTGACTAATGTTTTTCAATTGGTTAATAATTGAAAAGAAACTAAACTCGTTATTTGGCGAGTTAATTGCAATTGAAATTTTAATTAATTAATTGATTTGATTTAATTAAATTGCTTTACTTAAATTGAATTTAACTGTTAATAAAACAAAATATAAAACTCTGAAGTTAATTAGAATAATTTTCAAAAATAAATTAGACGTGACAGTCTAGTTCACGTTATTTCATTTCTAGTGATTTGACTTCTGTTATACTGCAGTATGAGCTAATAATTAGAGTGTTAGTTAAGATTTGTATAGCGCTTTTATATTATTTCTATTTGCTTAACTACGGCTTACTAATGACTTATACTGCTATACAGATTATCACAATGAATTTATTCTTAATTACTAGAGTCTTTGTTTTTTTGTATGGCGCCTGAATTGTTCAAATTACAATGCTTTTAAATGAAAAATAGAAAATTTGATGTTGAAAAATAAATAAGTTGATTTTGCTTTCCTGTTATTGAAGAGGATGGTAGAGTTGCTCCCAATTGTCCCTCGTTGATTCCGGTCCGGTCGTTAGAGAAAGTAATCTGCTTAGAGCTCCTGGATTCGGTCGTTGAATTCAGAATTCGGTAACACTCTGCTGTCCTTCTGTTCGTCGTATATTTTAACATCTACGGCTCTCTGCTGGAACTGGTTTCTGTCCCTCGTCGATTCGCACGTCGCACGTCAGTGTGTGTGTGTGTGTGTGTGTGTGTGTTTCGTTCGAGTGGTAGCTCTGCTCGTCAGCTGTTCACCGATGATTTAGACGGCCTCTCTGCTGTATTCTTGAAGTCTGGTCCTGAAGTCGGGTGGATCTCTTGCGTGCTTATGACCACAGCTTGCAGTACACAATAAGCTTGGTTGATGTTATGAAGAGTATCTCGCCTTTACGCAACAATTACGAGTTGTACAGTTGATCTGTATTTACTGTGTTCGTAATTGCGTGTGTCGACCATGTAGAGTCTTCTAATGAATCTTCACAACTATTGTTACGAGACGATCGAAGAATTACGTCTTCACTTCTCAAGTACTGGCAGAAGAGTGATGTTTCAGCCCGAAAACACCGCGCTGGTCGGGGTTTGGTCAAATGATTTGATTGGCTGACACACTCTCCCTACTACATAAAATTTGAATTCCCTTGGTCCGTGAGAATGAAGTTAGATTCCCACAGACGGCGAATTAATATTATTACTATTATTATTATTCCGGCGGAACCAATTTGTCGTTCTGGATTTACTGTGCTTATTTAATTTTGCAATAACTTGGTTGCAAACCAAGTTGTGCGAAATCTAAAATATACAATCTGTTGGAAATTATTATCTTTACAACATATTCAAATCTCATTAATGTAGCTCTATTTTACAGGAGTTATTCAATTAAATTAAATAACTCTTTTGTTTGTTAATTATATTGCGTACAATTTGCATACGTTATTATTAATATTTCGGCAAACATTTTGGCTATCTTGGATTTCGCCTTAATTTATTAGTTTCCGAGATATTAATAATTACCAGTTTGGGTGTGGCCCTTCCTTGTACAGCGAGCTGATTACATAACTGCCACGTGTGCGTCGCTTTATAAAGCATTATTTTCATTGCTCTACATACAAATGGAGTTTTGACTATTACAATTTATTTAAATATGCTTTTAGTATGCAGGTGACATATAACCCCAAATAATTAATATTTGGTGCTGTTATATATGCCCCCACCCATTTCTAAAAAAAATGAATGTAATAATTACAGTTATTTTTTTTTTAATCATTACACACGTATTTTGTAATCACCTATACTTACTACCTATACATTGGATTACTTATTTTAAAGACACATACATAGGTGTTAATGTTATTCCATTATATACAATTTAACTCTAAATACATGTATTAAAATATTACATTTGCAAATTATTGTGTATCAATGTTTTTAGAACGGGTAGTATATAATCACGGGCGTTCCAGAGGGTTTGTTTGTAAACAGTGGCACACGCGCAAAGGAATTTGGTGACGTTTTGTTTACTGTCATTATCGCCTGCCTCGTGGCACTAATTGCTTGACCTACTTTCAAATCTTCGGTCGGCAGTTACCGCGTGACATAACTATTTCCTGCCATGCGTTTGTTTAGTTGTACACGCTCATTATTCACCACGATAGAAAAACATTATTATTAATACACAAGCTATCTACAATTATTATTAATAATATAAAACACAAGTAATTTATTTTTATTTTAATTATTATAATACAATTATTAAATTATTATTTTTAAAGCGCATCCAGTATATCGTAGGCATTTTTATGGGTGGCTCTACAATATTCCGCTATGTACTCGTCGAATTCGTATGCGTCCCCGGATATGATTTCTACGTCTTCCCACGCTGACTGTGTGGGAACGTCGTCGTCAAATTCCTGTTCCACCGGACGTACAATTGTCGGAGCCCATTGTTGTATTGTGTTAACGGCCAACCACGGTTCCGTACCTTCCGGTTGAAATACTTTGTCAACTGGCGTACAAATTTCTGTAGAAAAATCACTTTTCTTAAATCTAGCATTTTTCTTATTTTTACCTACTTTATTTCTATACATTTTAGCATGATTTATGGCGCTTCCTCCCTGGAGGCGCCCGTTTCCAAGTTTTTTGGAAACTTACGATTCTTTTTCTTGTCACTAGGGTCTTTATTGCTTGGGGTATCGCTGTCTTGCTCTACTGTATCACTTCTCGCTATTTCAACCATTTGCATAGCTTTAATCGGGGCCCCATCGTTACCCTTATATTGCCCTTTCGGTCTACCGATATTTGGCTTGCCTTTGTATTCAAAGGTCTTATCTGGGGGTTTTGACGATGTCTGGGGTGGAGTAGAACTAGTACTCAGTCTTTGATCAGGTTGCTGGTGATATTGTTCCCGTATATTCTGCCCTTCGTTATTTCAGCGAAAATCAGGATTGTAACACCATCCACCAAAATCAAAAACTGTCTCGCTTTGGGACACTAGAATGAGGAGTTCATCGACCGTGCGTATACCCTGCGTAAACACGGCTACTCTAATGTTGTGATTAAAATGGTAGGCAAGTTTCGTGACTATGTCAATCTCCGAAAATGCTGGGGTTAAGTGCTTCGCGCGTTCGACCTGCTGGATTATAATTTTCCACGGTAATACCCGTTTTCCTATCAAATCGGCAATACTCAAGTTCATTGCGTAAAAGTCTTTGAGTATGCGAATTCCAGTACCGGCTTTCAAATTTTTGTTTGAACTCCGCATATGTGGACACTCTATCGCGTACAATGTTATACCACTTACGCGCCGAATCACGCATCGCGTTAACTACCGAATGTATTTTGTCTTGATCTTCTAGTCGGGAACCTACTCTAGCCATTTCACTCTCACACGCTAACAAAAATTCAATAGGGTTTTCGTTATTTTCCCCTGTAAAATACACGCGATTTTTCTCGTCGACAGGACCTTGTACTAAAATATTAGGAGCGGACCTCCTCCGTACCTCCTGTCGTACTTTCAAAATCTCGTCGTTTAACGCTTGTAAGACACTCTCTTTATTAGAGTCAATGTTAGATCGTGTCTCTACAATTGAAGCATCTAATCTATTTACTTGTCGTTGCGTTTCCGTCGCATCGGCTTGAATCTTTATCTCTAGAGAGTCAACCTTTCTCGCGACGTCTTGCGTTTGTTTTTCACAACGGCTAATATGGTCCTTGAACTGGCCCTCCATACGTGTTACTTGTTCTATAAACGATTTTTGCATAGTGGTCTCAAAAACCTTAAACCGTTCATTTATTTTGGTATCAACCGTATGTACCTTTTCACCGATCTCAGCGACTTTCGCGGTTAAGTCGTTTACACTTTCGTCTATTTTCGCGGTCGTTGCTTTATTACATTGTTTAATTTCCGTATTTATGTCAGCGTTGCTTTGGTCTAATTTCTCGGTTAGACTAACTCTTTGTGTCTCGATTTTAGACTTTAATTCTGCGATATTCATTTCAGCATTGGCTGTTATTTGTTCAAATTTCGCGTTCATGTTAGCGGTCAAATCCGCATTCATTTGCTGCATTTGTTTAAGTATTTTGTCCATATCCATTTTAAATACACAACAATTTCAAATATGGAATAATTTAAAATACACAGAATAGTTTCAAATACACAAAATAATTTCACTGCTGTACGAGCACCAGTCACAAAACTCTTTGGGGATTGTTCAGTTGGACGCCAGCAGTTTTAAGAGTTGAAACAGCAAAGTTTGTTTTAACGTGAAAATTAAATCTAAATTGAATTTAATTAATTTTCTCGAGCCCCACGAAATTGGAGCGCCATATGCGTTTCAATTTCGTTGTGATTTAACGTTGTGTACATTTGCCGGGCCCCACGTTGGCCGACATATGAAACTAGCACTTTATATGCGTTGTTGTTGTGTCGTGTGGTGTATGAGTACCTACCTGCTGTCCGATCTTGCGGATTCTTCTGACTAGGGCGTGTGGATTTTGGATTTGAAGTTCGCAAGCTAGTAATCTCAAATTTATTGCAACAACACACAAAATAAGTTACTTTAAAGGGAGAGAGTTTTGTGAGACTGGTAGGCTTTATCGTACAACAATAATACAATGAAATATGGGGTAATAAAACGTTGTTTATTACTCCAATAACACACAAGAATAAAATGGTTATTATATTATCAATTATCTTACAATCTAAACAATGAATCTATGTTGACTAATGTTTTTCAATTGGTTAATAATTGAAAAGAAACTAAACTTGTTATTTGGCGAGTTAATTGCAATTGAAATTTTAATTAATTAATTGATTTGATTAAATTGCTTTACTTAAATTGAATTTAACTGTTAATAAAACAAAATATAAAACTCTGAAGTTAATTAGAATAATTTTCAAAAATAAATTAGACGTGACAATCTAGTTCACGTTATTTCATTTCTAGTGATTTGACTTCTGTTATACTGCAGTATGAGCTAATAATTAGATTGTTAGTTAAGATTTGTATAGCGCTCTTATATTATTTCTATTTGCTTAACTACGGCTTACTAATGACTTATACTGCTATACAGATTATCACAATGAATTTATTCTTAATTACTAGAGTCTTTGTTTTTTTGTATGGCACCTGAATTGTTCAAATTACAATGCTTTTAAATGAAAAATACAAAAATTTGATGTTGAAAAATAAATAAGTTGATTTTGCTTTCCTGTTATTGAAGAGGATGGTAGAGTTGCTCCCAATTGTCCCTCGTTGATTCCGGTCCGGTCGCTAGAGAAAGTAATCTGCTTAGAGCTCCTGGATTCGGTCGTTGAGTTCAGAATTCGGCAACACTCTGCTGTCCTTCTGTTCGTCGTATATTTTAACGTCTACGGCTCTCTGCTGGAACTGGTTTCTGTCCCTCGTCGATTCGCACGTCAGTGTGTGTGTGTGTGTGTGTGTTTCGTTCGAGTGGTAGCTCTGCTCGTCAGCTGTTCAGCAATGATTTAGACGGCCTCTCTGCTGTATTCTTGAAGTCTGGTCCTGAAGTCGGGTGGATCTCTTGCGTGCTTATGACCACAGCTTGCAGTACACAATAAGCTTGGTTGATGTTATGAAGAGTATCTCGCCTTTACGCAACAATTACGAGTTGTACAGTTGATCTGTATTTACTGTGTTCGTAACTGCGTGTGTCGACCACGTAGAGTCTTCTAATGAATCTTCACAACTATTGTTACGAGACGATCGAAGAATTATGTCTTCACTTCTCAAGTACTGGCAGAAGAGTGATGTTTCAGCCCGAAAACACCGCGCTGGTCGGGGTTTGGTCAAATGATTTGATTGGCTGACACACTCTCCCTACTACATAAAATTTGAATTCCCTTGGTCCGTGAGAATGAAGTTAGATTCCCACAGACGGAAAATTAATATTATTATTATTATTATTATTCCGGCGGAACCAATTTGTCGCTCCGGATTTCCTGTGCTTATTTAATTTTGCAATAACTTGGTTGCAAACCAAGTTGTGCAAAATCTAAAATATACAATCTGTTGGAAATTATTATCTTTACAACATATTCAAATCTCATTAATGTAGCTCTATTTTTACAGGAGTTATTCAATTAAATTAAATAACTCTTTTGTTCGTTAATTATATTGCGTACAATTTGCATACGTTATCATTAATATTTCGGCAAACATTTTGGCTATCTTGGATTTCGCCTTAATTTATTAGTTTCCGAGATATTAATAATTACCAGTTTGGGTGTGGCCCTTCCTTGTACAGCGAGCTGATTACATAACGGCCACGTGTGCGTCGCTTTATAAAGCATTATTTTCATTGCTCTACATACAAATGGAGTTTTGACTATTACAATTTATTTAAATATGCTTTTAGTATGCAGGTGACATATAACTACAAATAATTAATATTTGGTGCTGTTATAATATATCTGTATATACATGTATTAATCCTGTGATGCATAATTTATTTTAAAAGGAAAAGAGAAATATTTTATTTGGCAAGTATAAAACGGCATATTACATGTTTTTGTTAGGCATGATGTATCATTGTTTGAGGGTCAGTTTAATTCATAAAGTATCTGCAGATTCAACCTTTAGTAATTGTTTATTAGAACTTATTTAGAAAAGTCGTGTGAATAAAGGTTAATACTTAAGTGATGTCAGCTTATGTGAAGGCAATGCACTTAAATGTGTTTGAATAATTTGTTGTTGATTAATTATATTCAAAATTAATTCTTTGTTAATATTGCCAATTGTTATTCAATATTGGAGAGATGCACGTTTATTAATGATAGTGGAAAATATGGCCGTGCATATTGTAATAAAGATGTTATTATTATAACAAGAGAACACTAATAAAAGCTGTTATCGTTTGCAAGTGTTTTATTGCAAGTCCTGTCACGATGGGCTCAACTCAATTTTTTCTTCCATCTAGACCGCAGGTCTAGTTTTAATAATTAAGTAACGACCCCTGAGAAAAAAAATTTGTTTAAACAAAAAAAAAAACAATTTTATAAAAAATTCAGGGGTCATTTCAAATGTGTAACAATAATGTCACACTACATTACAATGTACAATTTAATGATTTTAATTGTTACAAATTTCACTGTTTTGTAGTGCCAAATATCATAGACACATTAAATATTTGCAGTGGCAATATTACAGCATATTAATTTATTTGTATAATTATGCTTGTTTAAGGGTTTCTGTTTGAAGACATTATATTGATAAGTTTTACTATATTGCTAAAACTTTTTGGACAATAGAAACTATTCTTACATACCACACAGTAATGGTCGTAATAGTATAATGGATTAATTAACACTCAAAATGTACAAACAGAAAATTTGGTTACATACATCACTGTTAATATTTTATGCCAGCATGTTATTTATAACACACCAGGCTATGCCAAATTAACTACTTTTGTAGAAACAACTCACTGGTACTTTGTAAAGCCAGAATGTATTAACTTGTGTTTTTACAAACTGTCTGATATAGTAAATGATTCTGAACAAACACCACGCTAGTACTTCTTAATACAGGGTTCATGCTGAAGTTTTGAATTTGATTTCCCTGACTTTCCATGACCAAATCCACAAATTTTCCCTGACCAGCGTATGTGTTATTTTTTTCCTACAATACCAATTTTTCAATATATAAATTACCTATTAAACATTATTGTAGCCTATTTACTCAGCTTAAAATATTCATTTTTAGTGAAATTTATTTTTATTTGTAAGCATGAAACATTCATACATTATCTTAATGAAAATTTACATAGTATGCTTAATCGTCCATCATCATGGATGAATTTAAATAAATATTTATTTTTTTAGTAATCGGCCTCCACCTTCCCCATAGCCGTCCAACGCACTCCTTTTTATTTTTTCCAAAAAGTAAACAGTTGTATTTATACAAAAAACAATAAGAAATTAATTAACTTATATTAAAAAATTACAATAAATGTACATTATTAGGTTAAAATATCATAAAAAATCTAAAGGAAACATACAAAGTAACATAGAGATTGTATTATTCTTTAAAACTAACACTCTTTGATACAGGTAACCTAAAATTCCATACCTAATTTTAATAGATACATGAATACAAATTTAATTATCATAGCCTAGGTAAATAAAGTCAACCGTGATCATAAAAGTTCTAAATGGGGAGATTTACCCTAACTTTTTCTTCTCAAGAATCTGAATTTTTGATTTTATATTGTCTTCTTCTTTCAAAGCTTGCAGTCTTAACATCTTTTTCTGCTCTTAAAGTTTCTTGATCTCTATGGATAATTTTCTTTTTTCAACCTTTTTCTTCTCTTCTTCTTTTTGGTTCTGTTTTGACTCTTTGAGATGTTCTTCATATCTCCTATGGGCAGCTCTTTCATTTGTCAACAATGTTTGAGTGATAAGAACTTTAAGAATAATTTCATGATATCTTATAGCATTTTCCACTGTTCTTTGAGCAAAAAGACTATGTTCTTGCAAATTCTCCACTAATAATGTTTTATTTACAGAAAACCCTCCTTCTACAGTTGCATTTCCATGCGAAAAAATCAGTCCTAATAATTTGCCACAATTCTGAATAACATAGACTCCCAAGCAATAAAGAAGAAAAAATCATCAAGCCTCTTGGAAGGACAATCACCATCCAAAAATATTTTGAATTGTAATTGAAGGGTAGAATGAGCTTCACTGCAAAGTCGAGTGTATTGTGCTTTTGCTATCTCAGCAACAGAATCTGTGATATGCCTCTAGCAATAAACCAAATCTTCGTTTCCCTAGTTCTGACTGATGAAAAATTATACTAGGATCCAATGATGAGAGCCCTTGGACAGGCTTGTACTTCAGAGGACATCTTTCTAATGTCTTTTCTGTCATTTTGACTAGCACAGTCTGGTGTTCAAGTTTGAATTTTAGGATATCACTATCTTTTGAAGTGGCTTCTTTGAGAATTTTTTTTTGTATGAAAATACTTTTTACATCACGCAAATTTTCTTTGTCATGTACATCTAATGAAAAAAGCTGTTGTAGTAGGCATTTTAAAGGATTTAAGAAATCTCTCTATCAAATTTTGTACGAAACTTTGCAAATCTGTGAACAGGAATGGACCAAGTGGGTCTGAGGTTTGGAACTTTTGTAAAAATGGTTCACATTCCAAGGAAAGCACTTAAAAAAAAGCCAATTTGCATTTCAGAAATATATCTTTGGTTTGAACAGAAACATTTTTTAATGGTTTTGTATTGAGATATTTTTTGCTGTCAACAAATTTCTTTATATCATCAAAAATACTTAAAACTCTGTCAATAGAAGGCACATTTTCAAGCCATCTGGTTGTACAGTGTTTTAAAGGAAAAAAGGATCTTCATACATTTTGTGTGACTGGTCGTAGTAAAAAGTTTCCGACTTTCTGAAAAATATACTTAATTTCCCTGAATTTCAGCATATCTTAAAATGTTTCCCTGACTTATTTTGATTTCCCAGACTTTCCAGGCCAGTATGAACCTTGTAATGCCAGAATGTATTTACTTATATTTTGTCAAATTGCCTGACTGAGTAAATGATTTTGAACAGACATGATACTGGTACTTCGTACTGCCAGTATGTATTAAACTTGTGTTTTGACAAAGTGCTTGAATCAGTAAATGATTTTGAGCAAACATCGCACTGGTACTTCTTAATGCCAGAATGTATTAACTTCTGACAAATCGCCTGAGCAAATGATTTTGAACACACATCACGCTAGTACTTCTTATTGCCAGAATGTACTAACTTGTGTTTTGTCAAACTGCCTGACTGAGTAAATGATTTTGAACAAACATCACACTGGTACTTATTAATGCCAGTATGTATTAACTTGTGTCTTGTCAAACTGCCAAACTGAGTAAATGATTTTGAACAAACATCACACTGGTACTTCTTAATGCCAGAATGTATTAACTTGTGTTTTGTCAAATTGCCAGACTGAGTAAATGGTTTTGAACAAACATCACACTGGTACTTCTTAATGCCAGAATGTATCAACTTGTGTTTTGACAAATCGCCAGAGTGAGTAAATGATTTTGAACAAACATCACACTGGTACTTCTTAATGCCAGTATGTATTAACTTGTGTTGTGACAAATTTTCTGAACGAATAAATGATTTTGAACAAACATCACACTGGTACTTCTTAATGCCAGTATGTATTAACTTGTGTTGTGACAAATGGCCTGACTGAGAAAATGATTTTGAACAAACATCACACTGGTACTTCTTAATGCCAGAATGTATTAACTTGTGTTGTGACAAATGGCCTGACTGAGAAAATGATTTTGAACAAACAGCACACTGGTACTTCTTAATGCCAGTATGTATTAACATGTGTTGTGACAAATTGTCTGAACGAGTAAATGATTTTGAACAAACATCACACTGGTACTTCTTAATGCCAGTATGTATTAACTTGTGTTGTGACAAATTTGCTGAATGAGTAAATGATTTTGAACAAACATCGCATTGGTAGTTCTTAATGCCAGAATGTATTAACTTGTGTGATGACAGATGGTCTCCGAGAGTATTCTGAATTGACTTTCCCCTATATAGTTCACAATCTACACTAGAATCCTCTTCTTCACAGACATTATTCATGGGTGTAAATAAGTAACACTGGAACAAATGAATACACAACTGTAATAATTCATAATTGGAACACACAGAAGCAGCAGAAGTTAAAAATCATGTTCTGTCTGTGAGGTAGCTTTCGGCTTGCTAAAAATTAACCTTAGCCTATGTCTGATTACAGTATTGCATTACTCTTCATAGGAAGAGTAGCAGATTTTTACAAGCAAATGTGTATATAATTGAATGGTGAATGACGCACACACACACACATACACACACTCTCTCTCTCACACACATTTGCATATTTAAGCACACTAGAATTTTTGTAAATAATTAATATAGAGTAGTTGTTAAAAATAGCTTAAGTAGTGCTATGTGTGTGTGTGTGTGCAGGGAAAGCTTACACGCTGTAGCTTGTCAAAGTGAACACATGTTTGTTTTTAGCTCTGTGTGTGTGATTTTAAGTCAGTAAAACGGTATTTGAAAACATAAGGAAGACACAAGTGTTAGAAGTCTGAACTACTCATTGTAAACTGCCATCGTCTACCAAAACAACAAAGAACTACCCAAGTCAAATAAATACGTTCTACAATGATTTACACATTGAAGTAGAAAATCTTAAAATATTAAAAAAAGAGAAGACTGGTTCAAATGATTGTGTATCCTACACGTACGGAAGAGAGGACTAATTTAATATTCAAGGATTGTAACCCCTCTTTCCTTTTATGCTTTTTATATATAGAAAACAAACTTCCTTTTTTTTTTATTTTTCTTTTTATTTTTTTTTTAAAGAGAGCCCACTAGTTATTTAGAACTAGGCCAGAGCCTAGAGAAGCCAAAAATGCGCTGGGTCCAGTATGATGGGACTTGCAAATGAAACTCTGCTCTAAGATAACAATAACAAGATTTATTGTATTCATGCTTTTGTACAATTAACTCCCCTAGTGTACAATGTATGCGCCTTTGAAAGAGTAAGATAATATTACAAGTGTTTTCATAATCAAGAAATGCTCAAACTTCAAAAACCACAATCGTTATTGTTCTTAAAATCATTATTATAATTCACATTCGACATAGGCATCGCCAAATAATTGAGCTTGATATTACTGAGCAGAATACAGTTACTTTAAATAATGTAAAATGGCGCATAGTCTCAACCCTCCCAGTAAATTACATAAATCATAACATGATATATATATATGCAGAATAACGTATAACAATCTAACAATCACATAAGGCATAACACACAACATATAATTAACATAGATACACATTTACATATAAATGGCACACACCATGTCCACCTGGTTAACAGCGTATATTCTGTCATCGTACACCCTCAATCCTCTTATTCAGATCAAGTATCCGGCCCCTCTTAAATTTTCAATTAATAAACCCAAAACCCCAATTAATCAGTCACAAAAGAGCAGAGTAGACATGCCCCAAAATTTTACGTCTGTGAAAGGCCACAGTTCAACTGGCTAAATAATCAAAATGGCACACAAGTACCAGGCCTAAAAGGAATTAACAATTTCGGATCCCGATAACAATAATAAGTGCCATCACGAGGTCAACATGGATGCCCGGTTGCAAAACTGCATTTCTCATTTCTTTTATTTTCCTGACAAAAATTTGCAAAATCAGTGGAACGTGACCACCCATAAATACTTATAACTGGTACTGATTTGTCTTGCATTCTTTAACATTTATTAATGAATTGGTATTATGAGCAACAAAAGTTTAACAATTATGGTGCTGGCTATGGCAAAATTTAATGGTTACAAAATTAGTTGAACAGTAAAATTGAATTTCAAAAAGCAGAATCTATGGAATTAATGTACTAAAATATGCTTGAGGTGTTCATAAAGAATCCACTTGGCCTCAGGCACGGTCATGCGCCCGGACAAGATCCAGCAAAATATGACATGATACTGTCCTGTGGTGAACGGCACCTACAGATGTCGTCCACATGTTAAAACACCTCCCCCGACCTTTAAATTAATAATCCAATACACAACCCAATTAACTGAAAAAGTAATTAACCATAAAATTCCCCTACGGGACCGAGACACCCGTGCATGCTTGCTTAACACAGAAATAATTTAGTGGCCGGGAATGCCGACCATATTTACAGAAAACTCACATCAACTCGGGTGATGCATGACCCTGGCTGAGTTTACAATTCTCTGAATGAGATAAACATTAATATGTTAATGAGGCGTAAGCCTTAATAAAAAAAAAAAGAAAATGAAAAAGTAACATGTAAACCCAATTGTCCCGTTGGACTTGTCCGGAACAAAGTCCCCAAACTGGAGCATCTCTAAAAGTGTCTCAAAGAAAGTGTATCGGCCACAAACATTTTGGTTTCAAAAAAAAGCTTAAATGTCACCTGGTTAGCAGCGTATGGGTAGAGGATCTGGTTGAGTGTGTCCGTCCATCCTGCCTGACAGCTTGACGGAAGTGGTTGAATTTATTTCATGGAAAGCAGGTATTCGGTCATCCTCTGGAACGAGACAGATTATTGTCTACATCGGAAACCCTGCACAATTATATCGATAATTACTTACAGGTTTAATAAACCACAGTGCCCCAATTTACCCAGCTGAACCCACATTTCGTGACATGCCCAGTTTACAATCTCCGTAAAATTCACTTATGCATTAAACCCCATTGAATCAAATAAATCACTTCAAAATAACACTTTTAAATATTATAATCTATAATATATCCAAATATAGTCATTCAACATAATAATCATTTCAAAT
Organism: Magicicada septendecula; assembly: GCA_034769895.1. Classification (NCBI taxonomy): domain Eukaryota; kingdom Metazoa; phylum Arthropoda; class Insecta; order Hemiptera; family Cicadidae; genus Magicicada; species Magicicada septendecula. The sequence continues at coordinate 47,792,572 of CM068373.1, forward strand.
AAATAGTTATTCACAAGTTTTCGTCAAGCACTTAACCCCCTTTGACAAGTACTAGCAAACTTTAACAAGTTCGTGATGTACAATCATTTCAGAAAAATAACTAACTTACGCCCCATTCTAATATAATGACTTAAGCATTATTATAATTATATTATTGATATATTGGATTAATATCTGTTAGCCAGCATTAACATTGAAACATACATAAACCAATTTAGCCTGTTGCATGCCACGTGCTGATATAAATTAATGCAATACATATCACCCTGCATCTGCGTTAATATTAAGTAAATACAATTTATTTTCATGAATTAGTAAGTTATATATCTTAACACACTTACCGGAAGGTCACGTAGACTTCTACTTATACATAGTAACAGATGGTAGACAAATTTTTACATCGATGCTGTCAGGCGAATCCGGACGTTACTACGATGAATGCTGCGATTGAACTGAACAGTCCTGCAGCTGAAAAAATAGTATGAAGCGCTGGACACAGAGCACGCGCAGATCGGCCCAGCGGCCAGATAACGGACGTACGTAAATTCTTACATAAACACTTACGTTGTTAAATACGTAAATTAATAATTCCACTATTAAAAAAAACACCGCCGTAATTTTTTTCCAAAACACGGCACAGGATTCAAGATCAATCAAACTGAATTCAATCTGAATAGTGAACGAGAAATGGAATCGATAAGTAATAATATAATAATTGACAGAGAAGCTTGCTTAGTAAATAAACATTTTCAAGATTCTGCTGCCACATGATTGTTTGAGCAAGTAAACTATTTGTGAAAAACATAAGACTTGTTTGAACACTGCTGCTATTGGAATATTGATAAACAAAGACAGGTAAGATACCAATTGTGGTAGATATTAAACACATAGAAAACTTACCCTTGAAGAGAACATTACTCAGCCAGTTGAAAGGAGTAAGATTAAGGAGCAAATGAAAATTCACTGAACACAAGTTAGTGTTAAAATTGGCATACTACTTAACCTGAAATATAAGATCAGGAATATATAAGCAATACAAGGTATTAAAACCATTGAATAATTACTAAATTTGCTCACACAGATTACAAAAATTAAAGCAATTATCAAGAGGTGATATGTGATGGCAACCAAAAGGAACTGCAAGAAAGAAGAGAGGAGAGTGTAAGAGAAAACTTTGGTCTGAAAGAGAAGGAATCGCTATTAGAGAGAAATGCAAGCAAGGTTGCAGAAGAGCAAAATGATATGAACAACGAAGTGAGAGAAGACAAAGAGAAATTATTTCCCACGAGAGAGAGAGAGAGAGAGAGAGAGAGAGAGAGAGAGAGAGAGAGAGAGAGAGAGAGAGACAGACAGACAGACAGACAGACAGACAGAGACCAAGGGTGAACACAGTACGAGTTTCAGAATAAACAGCACGTTATTAGAGAAACAGGTAGAAATAGCACCATGAAAAGAAAGGTATAAAAATCATTGTTATATAGCCTCTTCCTACAAAGCCCGTAAATGTGACACAGGATATTGTCAACGGAGAACAATACGTCCAAAGAAAGGTGGCAGAATTTTGTATCCCTCCATGGCAGTGTTTACTATGTTTGATGAAATCTTTTTTTATAAGAAGCAGTTTTAAAACGTATTGTTTATGTGAATAATTACGTATATGAAGATGTAAATAAAATACGAATACCATTCAAATCCAATAACACCTGGGGAATATATGCAACAACACATATATTTGCATATTTAACAATGGCAGTATTGTAAATAATTCATAGAGAGAAGTTGTTACAAATAATTTTAAGTAGTGTATGTACAGGCAAAGATTACAGGCTCTAGCCTGTCAAATGTGATCACCTGTTGATTTTATCCAGTGTGTGTGTGTGTGTGTGTGTGGTCTACCAGCAGAAACAGGTATTGTGCTGCAAATGGGGACGATCTCTGTGTATGCATGTATTTTGCTTGGTTAGAGAACTCCTGTCCAGACACGAATGAATTAATGACAATAATTAAACATGGTTATTTAATCAAATTTGAAGTCTACAAAACACATTTTGTAATTCAGACAATGCCATAAGTAGAAATGTACTTTCTTTCCACTCCCACTGGAAGATGCAAATGACTTACTCATGGGGCCACTCTTTGGGTTTTATTAAAGACAGGAAATCGGCATCGGCAACATCATCATCGTTGTCATTGTCTCATATATCCAGAAGCTGCACACACATTCACACACACACACACACACACACACACACACACACACACACGCACACACACACACACACACACACAGAAGTAAAAAACAATTATGCTATAATTTTTACAATCTCCAGAGTTTTTATAGTCCAGTCATTGACAGTTTTCTGCTCCGTATTCTTTCAAATGAAAATTCACTGAACACAAGTTAGTGTTAAAATTGGCATACTACTTAAACTGAAATATAAGATTACGAATATATAAGGAATACAAGGAATTAAAACCATTGAATAATTACTAAATTTGCTCACACAGATTACAAAAATTAAAGCAATTCTCTAGAGGTGATATGTGATGGCAACCAAAAGGAACTGCAAGAGAGAAGAGAGGAGAGTGTAAGAGAAAACTTTGGTCAGAAAGAGAAGGAATCACTATTAGAGAGAAATGCAAGCAAGGTTGGAGAAGAGAAAAACGATATGAACAACGAAGTGAGAGAAGACAAAGAGAAATTGTAACCCCTCTTTAACTTAGGCAGTTAAAAAAAAAAGGTTAATTTTTTTTGAAAAATTTTTTTTTGAAAATTTTTTTTTTTTAAAGAGGGGCTACAAGTTAATCAGAACTAGACCAAAGCCTAGAGAAGCCAAAATTGCGCTGGATCCAGTGAGACGGGACTTGTAATGAAAACTCATAAATTAAACAATTAATAAAATTCCTTTTATTATTCTATCTCCATTGGTAAACAAAATTAATAACAAAATCAATAAACATAACAGTCAGAAAGTTATTATCCCCTTAAATGGTTAATTAAAATAATTTATATTCTTCCAACAAGGTCACCCGAAAATATTTATTAACACAATAAATTTTATTTGCTATCTCTCTTTAAAAATGAATTAAAATTTAAAATCATTACTATTCTTTAAATAGTTTCCTGTAAAATATTAATAATATAAACTTTATTTTCTATGTTCTCTTTAAAATGATCTATTGAACTTAATGGAAATAATTTTTATAGACTTCTTGATAATACAAATTAGAAGAACAAATTATTTAAAAATTAAATAGTGACAAATCCACATCCTTGTTATTCAAGTTAATTAAAATAAATTACTTTCTTAGAAGAAATATTCAGCAAAAATTAATTGGGATAGAATAAATACTTGTTATTAAAATTAAAAGGATATATAATCCTATGTTTCATCTTTCTTTTCTAAAAACCCTATATCTAAACTCCCCACCAAAAATACACCTAAATGTACAATACATATAACCCCCCCAAAATACACACACAATTATACAATACATCACATGTTCCACAATACAATACAATTATACAAAGATATCTTGCCACGCCCTTTTCTTACCCCCCATGAGGTATATTATTAATTCTTTTATAGACATCCAAGTTAGGATTACAATATTTAATTGGTTCATAACACATGACATGTGTATTAGATTATGCTTGTGCAACTCCAGTAGTCCCCAGGACATAATAAAATCCAAAATTTGGCCAAGTGCCTAATACTGTTATAATATTCTGCCCCACTGGGCTCTTATACTGTGAGAAATAAAATTTTAGAAAACAATGAACCTCAGTTATTATGATTAATTAATAAATTTATTTTTATATAGAAATATGGTTAAGTTGTGAAAATAGAAATATGTCATGAATTTTATAACCCTTTTAAAAAGTACTTTTTGAAATTTTTTTTTTTTTAAAAGAGGGGCTAAAGTTAATCAGAACTAGACCAAAGCCTAGAGAAGCCAAAATTGCGCTGGATCCAGTGAGACGGGACTTGCAATGAAAACTCATAAATTAAACAATTAATAAAATTCCTTTTATTATTCTATCTCCATTGGTAAACAAAATTAATAACAAAATCAATAAACATAACAGTCAGAAAGTTATTATCCCCTTAAATGGTTAATTAAAATAATTTATATTCTTCCAACAAGGTCACCTGAAAATATTTATTAACACAATAAATTTTATTTGCTATCTCTCTTTAAAAATGAATTAAAATTTAAAATCATTACTATTCTTTAAATAGTTTCCTGTAAAATATTAATAATATAAACTTTATTTTCTATGTTCTCTTTAAAATGATCTATTGAACTTAATGGAAATAATTTTTATAGACTTCTTGATAATACAAATTAGAAGAACAAATTCTCAAACAAATTATTTAAAAATTAAATAGTGACAAATCCACATCCTTGTTATTCAAGTTAATTAAAATAAATTACTTTCTTAGAAGAAATATTCAGCAAAAATTAATTGGGATAGAATAAATACTTGTTATTAAAATTAAAAGGATATATAATCCTATGTTTCATCTTTCTTTTCTAAAAACCCTATATCTAAACTCCCCACCAAAAATACACCTAAATGTACAATACATATAACCCCCCCAAAATACACACACAATTATACAATACATCACATGTTCCACAATACAATACAATTATACAAAGATATCTTGCCACGCCCTTTTCTTACCCCCCATGAGGTATATTATTAATTCTTTTATAGACATCCAAGTTAAGATTACAATATTTAATTGGTTCATAACACATGACATGTGTATTAGATTATGCTTGTGCAACTCCAGTAGTCCCCAGGACATAATAAAATCCAAAATTTGGCCAAGTGCCTAATACTGTTATAATATTCTGCCCCACTGGGCTCTTATACTGTGAGAAATAAAATTTTAGAAAACAATGAACCTCAGTTATTATGATTAATTAATAAATTTATTTTTATATAGAAATATGGTTAAGTTGTGAAAATAGAAATATGTCATGAATTTTATAACCCTTTTAAAAAGTACTTTTGGCCCAGAGACCGACATGTTCGTTTGCCAGTCGGTGCATAATTTAACATGTCTCAACAACACGTTTAATACTGTATGAACAGGCACCCACTCAGGATTAAACTTGTGAAAATCCACCTAACTACCCCAGAAATTTCTATACCAAATGAACCAAACTGAATTTAAAATTTAGAAAATAAATATAAAATGAACACTAAACTGAACCCGAGAAATTACAAATAGAATGAATGACTTAAAAGCTGTAATGAAACACATATACTGAAATAAGAGGGAATTATACGTTTGAATGTTGAACTGTCTAAGATACATGCCAGCCTCTGAGCTGACAATTTTTACAACAAATTAATAAAATTTACAAATGATTTCACACCCAGTTCACACACTATACTGTCCCGTTAATTGGGGATCCAATTAAATGTTTAAAAACTTGAAAGTGTTGTGGTTGATTGATAGAACTGGTTCACTGGGTCTTTTGAGTGCATCTCTACGTATAAATGATATAATGGTTTGAGATCACCTGATTTTTGTCCATGGGGTGAGGTGGCAATCTTGTGGCCTACATTACAGGTGTTGGTGTGGCTTCCTGGCTATTCCTCCGGTAGATGAAGTGAGCAAGTTCTAGATGTTCATGTTCAGGTTTTTGAGCTGTTTCCTCAGCTTACTCGGGGAACCCTAATTACACAACATTATATTAGCCAGAGTACACCACACAATGCCCACAGAAAGTTCGCACCCCCCCCAAAACCTATATATAAACTTAACATAGCTTTAGAGCTACCTAAATATAAAACTTGACAAAGTTATATGGCCAACAGGCCCTATTTGAAAATATTTAGTACAGTAAATCTTTATAATAATAACTTCACCCCTGCGGGTTACCATGTTTGAATTTTTGATAGTTAATTATGGCTTGTTACAATTTTAAGAAGCTTTATACATAGTCTGAATATATTGGTACCACGTGGTCAAGAAAGGTTAAATCTGATTACATCATCTTTACTATATTAATTAATACCATTTGGCGATTATATGACTCTCAAATGGGTGCCTCAGTAAGTTTCCTGATATGAATAAAGTTTTACTATCAATACTAGTAAAAGTTGTATGCAACTTTGACCGAATTACGCATTGTGCAATAACCATAGGTACTTAATAGGAATCTGCTTACATCCAGGTTTGCATATGTTAAACTAATACTTTTGTATTTATATTTCTTTGACTTTTAGTGCCGTAGTTCGGGCACGTGAATTTAATATGGTTTTACTGTGTTTTAAAAATACTACCTTGAAATTACTTATTGCACAACGCCATGCGGTTTTTTAACGGTTATCAGAAATTCACTTACTGGGGCTTATTAAAACCAGTTTTTCTTTAGTGAAACATTAAATACAATTAATATGAAAGTATTGGCGAGACTTACCGCAGTCGTGTATTGATCTAGCCTGACATAGTGTGAAGAATATTTGATGAAAATATCTTCATCTACCCGGAGTAGCAAGAGCGGCCATTATCGATGAAAGTTGAAGCCAGACAAACTTTGCATAAAACTTTCCGTTTCAACCTCGCGAACCGGGCTGTCGCTAGATGCCAGCACATCTCAGGCACTTGATAAGCTTAGAATTAGTGCCTTATCTTCGCTACAAGATTGCAGCACCAATTAAAGCGCTTCAAATTCTGTACTGCGTTTAACTTACAGAACGTTATATACTGGACATGCGCTGGTTCTATACTAGAGTCGGCACAAAATTATTTCCCACGAGAGAGAGAGAGAGAGAGAGAGAGAGAGAGAGAGAGAGAGAGAGACAGACAGACAGACAGACAGACAGACAGAGACCAAGGGTGAACACAGAACGAGTTTCAGAATAAACAGCATGTTATTAGAGAAACAGGTAGAAATAGCACCATGAAAAGAAAGGTATAAAAATCATTGTTATATAGCCTCTTCCTACAAAGCCGTAAATGTGACACAGGATATTGTCAACGGAGAACAATACGTCCAAAGAAAGGCGGCAGAATTTTGTATCCCTCCACGGTAGTGTTTACTATATTTGATGAAATCTTTTTTTAAAAGAAGCAGTTTTAAAACGTATTGTTTATGTGAATAATTACGTATATTAAGATGTAAATAAAATACGAATACCATTCAAATCCAATAACACCTGGGGAATATATGCAACTACACATATATTTGCATATTTAACAATGGCAGTATTGTAAATAATTCATAGAGAGAAGTTGTTACAAATAATTTTAAGTAGTGTATGTACAGGCAAAGCTTACAGGCTCTAGCCTGTCAAATGTGATCACCTGTTGATTTTATCCAGTGTGTGTGTGTGTGTGTGTGTGTGTGTGTGTGTGTGGTCTACCAGCAGAAACAGGTATTGTGCTGCAAATGGGGACGATCTCTGTGTATGGATGTATTTTGCTTGGTTAGAGAACTCCTGTCCAGACACGAATGAATTAATGACAAAAATTAAACATGGTTATTTAATCAAATTTGAAGTCTACAAAACACATTTTGTAATTCAGACAATGCCATAAGTAGAAATGTACTTTCTTTCCACTCCCACTGGAAGATGCAAATGACTTACTCATGGGGCCACTCTTTGGGTTTTATTAAAGACAAAAAAATCGGCATCAGCAACATAATTATCGTTGTCATTGTCTCATATATCCAGAAGCTGTACACACACACACACACACACACACACACACACACACACACACACACACACACACACACACACACACAGAAGTAAAAAAACAAAGAAACAACTTACAAAGAACTGAAGTATGAGCTAGTGAAGTAAAATTAATATGAAAATGTAAATAGTTGAAGTAAAACAAGTAATATGGAATTTTAAGTTTTATTAAAAATAATTTTTCCAATCAATTTTGAATGGGTATTGTAAACATTACTGTGTCTTGTAAACAATAATTATGTTTACTTAAAGTGAATATTATTTTAATAAAATATTAATAAACTTACAATTTGATTTAAGAAAAAATAATACTATTTTTGCAGATTATTTGCTAAGATTTAAAATTTTAATAATGATTCAAAAATTTATATTTCTGTCAGACACTCGAGAAATTTACAAGAATTTTACAATTGTTTTTTAATGTCTTTTGTTTTGATGTTATAGATTATTATTGTTGTGTGTTACATATAAGAGGCATAATAGTATGTCAGTGTATCTTTGTTAAAAAGGGAATATTCTGAATTCACATTTCAAATTTTTGATATTTAATTTTTTAAATATAATAGTTAATAAATGGATGATTTATTATTTTTCAGTATCGTAATTAGTTATTTTATGCCATCAATGTCTCACTCCTCTATTAAACAATTTACTGTGCAACAATTATACTTAACACAATGAACAAGCAAATTCATATGACCCAGCTTGTGATTTACACAATACAGTTAGGTTGGGTATAAACAAAGAATTGTATTCTTTAATATTATTTTTAACACTGCATAATAAATATTAGTGCTGCTAATCTGTGACACAAGAATTAGTACATTGTTCTATTATTATTAGTATTTTATATTTTATTGTATGCAAAGATAGTATTATAATTTTATTATTGCTGTGTATTTCATAACTGGCGCTCTGCAAAATTTAAAGAGAAAATTGTTGTAACGAGATAATTATAAAAACAAAAACAGTTAAGTAGATAATATTAAATAAACAACAAATGGAGTCCAGGTTTACCAAGAATCAGTACACATAAAACCACAATTTAAATTTATTTACACTAAAACAAAAATGGCTGAACTTATCAAACGATATATATATGTATGTATATACGTATTGTTATGTACAGGTGTCACATAGAATAACTAGTCGGAGATAGGCCTATGTTTGAAAAGGATGCTATTAAGAATGATGCTATTATTTTTGACAATCTCCAGAGATTTTATAGTCCAGTCATTGACAGTTTTCTGCTCCGAATTCTTTCACATGAAAATTCACTGAACACAAGTTAGTGTTAAAATTGGCATACTACTTAAACTGAAATATAAGATTATGAATATATAAGGAATACAAGGAATTAAAACCATTGAATAATTACTAAATTTGCTCACACAGATTACAAAAATTAAAGCAATTCTCTAGAGGTGATATGTGATGGCAACCAAAAGGAACTGCAAGAAAGAAGAGAGGAGAGTGTAAGAGAAAACTTTGGTCTGAAAGAGAATGAATCGCTATTAGAGAGAAATGCAAGCAAGGTTGCAGAAGAGCAAAACGATATGAACAATGAAGTGAGAGAAGACAAAGAGAAATTATTTCCCACGAGAGAGAGAGAGAGAGAGAGAGAGAGAGAGAGAGAGAGAGAGAGAGAGAGAGAGAGAGAGAGAGAGAGAGAGAGAGAGAGAGACAGACAGACAGACAGACAGACAGACAGACAGACAGAGACCAAGGGTGAACACAGTACGAGTTTCAGAATAAACAGCACGTTATTAGAGAAACAGGTAGAAATAGCACCATGAAAAGAAAGGTATAAAAATCATTGTTATATAGCCTCTTCCTACAAAGCCCGTAAATGTGACTCAGGATATTGTCAACGGAGAACAATACGTCCAAAGAAAGGTGGCAGAATTTTGTATCCCTCCATGGCAGTGTTTACTATGTTTGATGAAATCTTTTTTTAAAAGAAGCAGTTTTAAAACGTATTGTTTATGTGAATAATTACGTATATTGTAATAATTATTATCGATGTGTGTTGATGATAATAGATTGTGATGTATGAGTTAGACTCCGATGTAATCAAGCCGCACTGTTTGGACTCGCCAATTTGTAATCAAATAAGTAAATTGTAATGTAATATGTTTAATTGGTGTGTATTTGGTGTGGCTCTCGACGTCTTACTGGCCTGAAACACTTCCTTAAGTTTCCCAGCTGGTCGAGTCCCAATGGTAGCAAGACCGGTCGAGTAGCGTAAAGTTGATGAAGGAATATATATGTTCAGCTTCGCCGAAAGTTTCAAAACAAAATTTATTGTTTTGAAGGAAATTTTAAAAAAAATTATGTTTATAAAAAAAAAATTAAAAAAAAATTTTAATTTTATTAATTAATTAATTAGGATCAATTAATTAAGATAGGGCTGTGAAGTTTTAAACAGTGTAATGCTCTTCTGAAACTTTTTATTAAAGTTTTAGTATATTTTAAATAATCTATCACCACTCATAAGACTGTCTGTAAACCAATCGATACTTGTTTACCTTTTTATTTTTTAGGTTATCTTCACTTACGGGTGGTAAAGTCCTTGTAGATTATCAATTAGAATTATATTATTGGTAATTAGTATTATTGAAGAAATAAAGAACTATTAAGTATTGAAAAGTATTAATGTTTTTTATTAAGTAATAGCAATATTGACTCTTATCGATTAGTATCGATTCTCAGGATATCGAAAAAAGTTACAAGTATATGATATAAAAATTATATAGGGTTCTTTAAACAGCCAGTTATTACCAAAGTCAGAGAAATCGGGCTAATATTTAAAAAGTATAACGTTACAATCAAATTAATAGTTATTAATAAACACAGACATTGAATAATAATTTGTAAATATAATAATTGTTTTCACCCAACAGCTGTTGAACTAAGAGGAGGCACTGGAATTGTCAAAGAAAGATGGCTGCCGTCAAGTCGATCAAAATGTTGCTCGTTCCTGCCGTATTCCAAATAATGTATTTTCTGGCAATATTTCTGTTCTTGTTTCTGCAAATCTCTTGTTAAATGTTGTGTAGTGATTGGTGTACTGTTTCTGAGTTGTATTTAGTGTATCCGTATAATTATTAGTTCAAACACTTTCTCTGATTCCGTCACTAATTTGGATTAATGTATTATACAGTTTTCTAGTGTTTTGTGGTGTTTTTCGGAGTAGATTTATATTGTTCTGTGTTATGGAGTGTTACTTGATTGTTTCTGTTATAATATGATAGTTTTAGAAGTATTTTACAAGTCACTCGCGATTTCACAATAACGCTCTATACACTCGCTTTGTATGACTAGTATAGGTTAGGTTATCCACGTTATCAAACGTATGTCATGTTAACCGTTCAAAAACCAATAATTAACTAACTGTTTCCTTTAGTTTCAATTAAACTCTTAGCCCATATAATATTATCCTTAACATTGTTCAAATATTTTTCACATCCTGTGTGCACTTTTACATTTTCACTATATGAATGCCTAAACTTTGGTTATTTGTCAATTTTATTCACTAGATTTGATTTAAATTAATCTTTCAGTTCATTCTGGTTATTTTCAGATTAAATAATGCCATTTTATAGTGTTTTCTGTCCAAAAAATAGCAATTTTACTTTCCGTTTGGTATACTCTGATAAGTCAAGACATTTCCAAAATTTACTTCCTGTTATAATGTAAATTCAGCCATTTTATCAGTTATATTTAATATTAATAATCCTATACTGTATTAAAAGGTTCATATTCCCTTATTTTCTGGTAATTAATTGAATTAGTTGTATTCTGAAACATTATTCTGGAATATATGACTCCCATGTCTAAATTTCTGAGTTTAGTCATTTTTATTTTTATTTATAATTCTGAATATAATTTATTAAAATCTCTCTAAATGGTATGTGCAATTATATGGCATGATCTCAAGCTTATTTTGTCTAAACCCCTTTTGTTTATTCGCATTTAAATGATTAATTTCTCTGTTTTGATGAAGTTTGGTTTCCATTCTTTTGGCCTATGATTTTTTAACAATTTTTCTTACAAAATAATTTACAAACAATATATGATGTGTGATACCCTCTCTGACTTTTACAAATAGTATTATAAATTAAACATGTTTTCAAATTACACAAAAACAATTAGTATTGGTTACAATACAAATAATAGTTAAACAAAATAAAGAATATTTTTTTTAAATAAATGGTTGTCTTCAAGTCAGACATTTTGCAACAAAATTCCCATTTCCAACATGGAAATATGGTTTACAACAAAGGTTTTTTACTAACTAACATCTTAATTGCCCTCTACTATTTACAAGTATTAACTATTTTTATAGTTCTGATGTTAGTTGTATCAGACCCAAACAAATGGCCTTATATCTAAAACATTTTTAAACATTCTTGTACTATATACATAAAAACCTTATATTTATATTCTTATTTCTAACTATTATTATAAGTAGGATTCTACAGTTTTTACACAGTCTTTTATACATTGTCTTTGGGTAATTGCACCCTGTCATTAACAAATAAATAGTATGAATTGTTCAAAAAGTATAATGAAATCTGTTTTTCTTTTTTCATGTAAAACAAAATGTTATTTTAAACAGATTCATGACTTATGAATAATATATTGTCACAGTATACATTTTAAGTCATTGAAAAATGCATATTTCATTGCATCCAATGTTTGTGATTGCCAAGAATGAAACACAAGGTTCATTTTTTATAATACCCAAAACTATCACTGGTTCACTTTCACTTATATATTATGTTAATGCTAAATGGTCGTATAGTCTTATCAACATAATAAATTGGTTAGCGTTTTTCAATGGAGATTTGTTCCATGGGTACTATATTATTGTTTCATCTTAGTTCACAGGAAACTTTTACTTTGTTCACTTCTCTCTCTTAAATTTATATACATGTGGTTTTTATTTCGTTATACTTTTGTTTTTAGATATTTATTTTGGGGATATAGGGATTTGGGTGTCTTTTATAAGAGCATGACATCTTCTTCAGGATGCTGCCCTCTTCTTCTTTCTTCAGTCTTCTTTTCTCCTGCCTTCTGGGACTGGTATCTTCTCCATCTTCTTCTTGTTGCCATCAGGTTTCTTGGGATCTTCTCCATCTTCTTCTTTATTTCAGAAATACACAACCTGTATTGGTTGATCTTGGCTTATTTTAGGGTTTCTATTCTATTTATTCTCCCTCGTTGTGGGTTTGGTCATATTCTGTACTGCTTTGTTATTTACTATTTTACCTTCCTGGGTTATAGTTTGAAAACCTTTGGTTATGAGACTGGTCTTGGATGACTCATCACTAGTAACTCCTTTTATTTGAACTTGTACTTCCTTTATAATAATGATTTCTTTCCACAGTTGCTATGAATTAATCTATTTATATTAAACTTAATGCTTTCTTCCAAATTTAAACATTATAACTTCATTATTCTAATGATCAATTGCCATTCAATATTATGCTTATATCTGTCATGTTACAGATTGCTCCCCTCCAGAAGTAATTATTTCAGACATGTTTATGGATGAAATAATTTCTTATGATAATTTCATCATTTCCTATAATTCATTTTCTTCTCCATTTTTATATCGACTTTTTTTTTTTATATTAGAGTTTTATTAATTTTATATATATGGTTACTTGTTTTACTACTGATCCTTTTCGGATAGTTAGTGTCTTCTGAGATATATTATAATTGTAATACATTTTCTTTCTATATCAACTTCGTGTTGTATCCTTGGGATATTAATTCCCTAACATTCCCTATCACGTGGGCTGGGGCAGATCAGAGGGGCACTGTACGCTACTTCTCTGCTGGCCATACACCACTTCTATAAATTGAGTACAGGGGCATATCCATCCCTGCTCAAAAAAAACATAATGCTGCTGGAATTATCTTCAGTCAGTCATCGAACAAATAAATAAAAAGTAGTCTCATTTTCGACTAATAAAAATATCTTTGGATTCTCCACTTCGTAGTCTCTCAGATTATCTCACATTTTCTATCTTAATAAATCTTCATAATCATTATTATACTCATTACATATATATTTTTTCAAAACTCTTAACTTGTCTGATATATTTATTTTAATTATGGTTGAAAACCTTTCTTTTAATAATTCTGGTTACTGTTTACAATGTAACTCTCTTTCTTCTCCATCTGAATTCTCTTTATACTTTCTTCTGGTTATTCATAGTATTAGCATGGTCTTTATAAATAGTCTTTCGTATTCATTATTTGAATGGTCTTAATATATTATATTTAATTTTTTGACATTGTATCTTTACATTAGATATACAGGTTGTTATATTGATCATTTTATTTAAACACTTTGGTTCTTTCCTTTCTCTTAGAAAGTTATTAATCCACCTTCGCATTCATTAACCTTAATTCATTTATATTATATTTCATGTGGTATTTATTCTCTTTGCATTTCATATAGGTCTTATTATTATCATTGGTTCAAAATCATCTTCTCCATCTATTTGGTATGAGTTGTTCTTCTTTGCTCTTAATTAACTGTTTTTATTATCGTTTCATAGGTAATTAGTCTCTTTGCTTCCAAATTTTTTCTTTTCTTGCATACTACACTCTTTTGTGTTATTCTTCTCTACTCCTTCAGATGCTATTGTGAATGTCTAGCATTTATTCTGGATTAACGTCAATTCTCTTTTCTGAATTAATCACTTTATTTTCTTCTCAATTCAATCATAATTGACACATAATTATTTTTTGGAACTTGGTTAGTTTTAATGTAAAATTCAAACTATTCCTTTTATTTAATTGAAAAATATTTCTCATAAATCCTTGTAATATGTTGATCTTATCTTGTTTCAAAGTACTGACGTTCTATCAACATTCAAATTCTGTTTAATTCATTTATTCCCAGAATTGTTTCATTCAGAATTGTTTATAGTATTGTGATTTTACCATTATTTCTGAATGTTTTGGTATTTCTCCAAATTCAAATTCTTCTTAATTATTTACCATAAAGTTTTCTCATAAACTTAGTTATAGTAAGTTGGTCTTACTTCATTTTTAAATTTTTTGTATATTAACTTCAAAATTCCTTTCTTCTTAATTCTTCAAAAATGTTTTTCTCATAATCCAGTGGTAGTAAGCTGTGCTTGCTTAATTTTAAATTTTTTAATATTAAGTTCAAAATTCTCTCTCTTTCTCTTTCTTCCATAAAGTTTTGTTCTAAATTATCAGGTTGTAGTAAGAAGTACTTACTCAATTTTAAATTTTTATAATTATATTTCAATTCAAAAGTCTTTCTTTTTCTTTCATAAAGTTTGTTCCAAAATTATTAGGTTGTAGTAAGATGTACTTACATTATTTTAAAATTTTTAAAATATATAAAAAATTCTTTTTCTTTCTCTTTCTTCCAAAATGTTCTTCTCAAAATATTAGGTTGTAAGATGTACTTACATTATTTTAAAATTTTTTAAATATATAAAAAATTCTTTTTCTTTCTCTTTCTTCCAAAATGTTCTTCTCAAAATATTAGGTTGTAAGATGTACTTACATTATTTTAAAATTTTTAAAATATAAATTCTAAATTCCTTCTTCTTATAATTCTCCAGAATGTTCTTTTCCAAATATTAGGTTGTAAGATGTACTTACATTATTTTAGGATTTTTAAAATATATAAATTCAAAATTCTAAAACTCACAACTCATTCTTCATAATATTTCTTCATAGAAGCTTGATTGTACACTCCTTTGATTTTTCCTGAAACGATTTCCTTCAACTCATATGTATTGTTATGCTTATCATTTACCACAACATATGGTTATATATTGTACTCTACACTGGCCCATATTATTTATACTTTTGTAAGTTGATCTTCTCTTTTTCTTTCCTTATAAATGCCTTTTCCTTTATATACCCAGGAAGATGGACGATTTTCTTTGTGTCACTGCATTGCTCATATTTTTATTGGTCATGTTCATTTTCTTACATAGTCTTCACTCATAAAACCCAGTTTTGTTTCTATGTTTATTCTTCGTATCATTTCCTTTCAATGATATTTATTTCGTCTCCTTCAACATTGTTTTTCGCCGTAGTCGGTTATCATGATCTCCGTCCCTTTTCTTGATGGTGTGTGGTATCTGTGTCAACCAGGGTCCATCATCTCGGTTGCTCTTATAAAATTTACCCTAGGGCGCGACACTCGGTTATTATTACTGTTATTATTGTTTTTATTACTAAATTTATCATGATAGTAATTTCGGTTAGGTTGGTAAGGTCTGTTACCATTATTGTTGGGATATGGATTTCTCTGACTGTATGGAATATTATTATTATGTTGATAAAAATTGTTTCTATTGTTTGGATAGGGGTTGTTATTCCTAATGCCGTTAAAATTACTGCTAAACTGGTCATTACGCGGCGGGTTGTTAGGGCCGTCGTAATTACTGGGCTGGCTCCCTCTATCATCATATTGTATACACCAATACTTTTCTGGTCCATGTTTTGTGTTACTTGACAAATATCTGTGAGGATCTTCATCTGGGTTATCACTTATTATTTGTTTATCTGAAACACCATAAGCTGGTTTACCATCACATATCCACTCTGAGAGAATATATTTTAGTCTAACCGTACCCTGGAACTGTCCTGGATGGCACACTAATGGAATACATTCTGGTGATTCACCTGTGCCGTCATTACAGTCTGGTACGATATCACATTTCCATCTTTCTGAAATCCACTGTCCAGTTCTGCGCTGATATTGATCTTGTCCACATGTCGTATTCTGTTTACCTCTGGTCCTTTCCCATTGGTACACTACTGTCTTGTGGTAAATTATTTTGGAAATTACTTCGATTCTCCTTCTATAATTCATAGAATTCATGATGTCTTTGTCATAGGTAATTGGGATATTATTGCCATCAATTAACCCATGTTTCATCATCTCCAACTCTTCCTTCGTTTTTATTACACTTCTTGGATACATTCTCCTTTTCCTAGGTTTAATATCTTCCTTGTTTCCGCTAATTCTAATTCCAGGTAATACCACTACTTGTTCCTGCATTTTATCATTTGGTACTTCTTCTGGTTCTGGTTTGCTATCATATTCTATTTCTTCGGTCTTCTCCTTTCTTAATTCTTCCCTTTTTAATCTGTCCTCTCTTATTTCCTTAATGTCCTCTTCCAGTTTCTTATTGGTTTCATCAATCTTCTTACCCAGGGACTGGTTGTCTTCCTTCAGCCCTTCCATGTTCTTGTTCAACCCAGTCAACTCTTCTTTTGTGGATTGGTTATCCTTCTTCAATTCTTCTAACTTTCCTCCCATCCTCTCTTCAATCTTCTTATTTAGGGACTGGTTGTCTTCCTTCAAATCTTCTAACTTCTTATTTGTTTCTTCCTTGCCGGATTTGATATCTTCTTTCAAAGACTGGCTATCTTCTTTCCTTTCCTTATTACTTTCGTCTATCTTCTTGTCCATTTTCTTACTCAATTCCCTACTATTTTTGTTAATTTTCTCTTCCATCCTTTGCAGGAATATTTCCAGGTATTTGTCCATTTTAATATCCTCCGTTGTCTTGGATTTTTCCATCCGCTTCTCCTGTAGATTGCCCTCCCCTGTCTGTGTGGGCATCTCAGATTGTTCTTCTGGTGGTTCAGGTTGTTTGGATGCCACCGGTGGCAACGACTCTTCCACCTCTACTGGTGTCGCCTCTTTGTTGTCCATATCGTTTTCGATTTCTTTTTCGGCCTCCGCCGCCCGTTTCTTAGATGTTGCACGTCGTTGCATTTTCCCTTGAAATTCTCTGGCTTTGTAGCTGTTGCCTAGCTCCAACTAGTGATTGGGCAGAATGTATTGGCCTTCCAATCGCTAATTAAAGCCCCTAAAGTTGTGCGCCAATTTGTAATAATTATTATCGATGTGTGTTGATGATAATAGATTGTGATGTATGAGTTAGACTCCGATGTAATCAAGCCGCACTGTTTGGACTCGCCAATTTGTAATCAAATAAGTAAATTGTAATGTAATATGTTTAATTGGTGTGTATTTGGTGTGGCTCTCGACGTCTTACTGGCCTGAAACACTTCCTTAAGTTTCCCAGCTGGTCGAGTCCCAATGGTAGCAAGACCGGTCGAGTAGCGTAAAGTTGATGAAGGAATATATATGTTCAGCTTCGCCGAAAGTTTCAAAACAAAATTTATTGTTTTGAAGGAAATTTTAAAAAAAATTATGTTTATAAAAAAAAAATTAAAAAAAAATTTTAATTTTATTAATTAATTAATTAGGATCAATTAATTAAGATAGGGCTGTGAAGTTTTAAACAGTGTAATGCTCTTCTGAAACTTTTTATTAAAGTTTTAGTATATTTTAAATAATCTATCACCACTCATAAGACTGTCTGTAAACCAATCGATACTTGTTTACCTTTTTATTTTTTAGGTTATCTTCACTTACGGGTGGTAAAGTCCTTGTAGATTATCAATTAGAATTATATTATTGGTAATTAGTATTATTGAAGAAATAAAGAACTATTAAGTATTGAAAAGTATTAATGTTTTTTATTAAGTAATAGCAATATTGACTCTTATCGATTAGTATCGATTCTCAGGATATCGAAAAAAGTTACAAGTATATGATATAAAAATTATATAGGGTTCTTTAAACAGCCAGTTATTACCAAAGTCAGAGAAATCGGGCTAATATTTAAAAAGTATAACGTTACAATCAAATTAATAGTTATTAATAAACACAGACATTGAATAATAATTTGTAAATATAATAATTGTTTTCACCCAACAGCTGTTGAACTAAGAGGAGGCACTGGAATTGTCAAAGAAAGATGGCTGCCGTCAAGTCGATCAAAATGTTGCTCGTTCCTGCCGTATTCCAAATAATGTATTTTCTGGCAATATTTCTGTTCTTGTTTCTGCAAATCTCTTGTTAAATGTTGTGTAGTGATTGGTGTACTGTTTCTGAGTTGTATTTAGTGTATCCGTATAATTATTAGTTCAAACACTTTCTCTGATTCCGTCACTAATTTGGATTAATGTATTATACAGTTTTCTAGTGTTTTGTGGTGTTTTTCGGAGTAGATTTATATTGTTCTGTGTTATGGAGTGTTACTTGATTGTTTCTGTTATAATATGATAGTTTTAGAAGTATTTTACAAGTCACTCGCGATTTCACAATAACGCTCTATACACTCGCTTTGTATGACTAGTATAGGTTAGGTTATCCACGTTATCAAACGTATGTCATGTTAACCGTTCAAAAACCAATAATTAACTAACTGTTTCCTTTAGTTTCAATTAAACTCTTAGCCCATATAATATTATCCTTAACATTGTTCAAATATTTTTCACATCCTGTGTGCACTTTTACATTTTCACTATATGAATGCCTAAACTTTGGTTATTTGTCAATTTTATTCACTAGATTTGATTTAAATTAATCTTTCAGTTCATTCTGGTTATTTTCAGATTAAATAATGCCATTTTATAGTGTTTTCTGTCCAAAAAATAGTAATTTTACTTTCCGTTTGGTATACTCTGATAAGTCAAGACATTTCCAAAATTTACTTCCTGTTATAATGTAAATTCAGCCATTTTATCAGTTATATTTAATATTAATAATCCTATACTGTATTAAAAGGTTCATATTCCCTTATTTTCTGGTAATTAATTGAATTAGTTGTATTCTGAAACATTATTCTGGAATATATGACTCCCATGTCTAAATTTCTGAGTTTAGTCATTTTTATTTGTATTTATAATTCTGAATATAATTTATTAAAATCTCTCTAAATGGTATGTGCAATTATATGGCATGATCTCAAGCTTATTTTGTCTAAACCCCTTTTGTTTATTCGCATTTAAATGATTAATTTCTCTGTTTTGATGAAGTTTGGTTTCCATTCTTTTGGCCTATGATTTTTTAACAATTTTTCTTACAAAATAATTTACAAACAATATATGATGTGTGATACCCTCTCTGACTTTTACAAATAGTATTATAAATTAAACATGTTTTCAAATTACACAAAAACAATTAGTATTGGTTACAATACAAATAATAGTTAAACAAAATAAAGAATATTTTTTTTAAATAAATGGTTGTCTTCAAGTCAGACATTTTGCAACAAAATTCCCATTTCCAACATGGAAATATGGTTTACAACAAAGGTTTTTTACTAACTAACATCTTAATTGCCCTCTACTATTTACAAGTATTAACTATTTTTATAGTTCTGATGTTAGTTGTATCAGACCCAAACAAATGGCCTTATATCTAAAACATTTTTAAACATTCTTGTACTATATACATAAAAACCTTATATTTATATTCTTATTTCTAACTATTATTATAAGTAGGATTCTACAGTTTATATACAGTCTTTTATACATTGTCTTTGGTAATTGCACCCTGTCATTAACAAATAAATAGTATGAATTGTTCAAAAAGTATAATGAAATCTGTTTTTCTTTTTTCATGTAAAACAAAATGTTATTTTAAACAGATTCATGACTTATGAACAATATATTGTCACAGTATACATTTTAAGTCATTGAAAAATGCATATTTCATTGCATCCAATGTTTGTGATTGCCAAGAATGAAACACAAGGTTCATTTTTTATAATACCCAAAACTATCACTGGTTCACTTTCACTTATATATTATGTTAATGCTAAATGGTCGTATAGTCTTATCAACATAATAAATTGGTTAGCGTTTTTCAATGGAGATTTGTTCCATGGGTACTATATTATTGTTTCATCTTAGTTCACAGGAAACTTTTACTTTGTTCACTTCTCTCTCTTAAATTTATATACATGTGGTTTTTATTTCGTTATACTTTTGTTTTTAGATATTTATTTTGGGGATATAGGGATTTGGGTGTCTTTTATAAGAGCATGACATCTTCTTCAGGATGCTGCCCTCTTCTTCTTTCTTCAGTCTTCTTTTCTCCTGCCTTCTGGGACTGGTATCTTCTCCATCTTCTTCTTGTTGCCATCAGGTTTCTTGGGATCTTCTCCATCTGCTTCTTTATTTCAGAAATACACAACCTGTATTGGTTGATCTTGGCTTATTTTAGGGTTTCTATTCTATTTATTCTCCCTCGTTGTGGGTTTGGTCATATTCTGTACTGCTTTGTTATTTACTATTTTACCTTCCTGGGTTATAGTTTGAAAACCTTTGGTTATGAGACTGGTCTTGGATGACTCATCACTAGTAACTCCTTTTATTTGAACTTGTACTTCCTTTATAATAATGATTTCTTTCCACAGTTGCTATGAATTAATCTATTTATATTAAACTTAATGCTTTCTTCCAAATTTAAACATTATAACTTCATTATTCTAATGATCAATTGCCATTCAATATTATGCTTATATCTGTCATGTTACAGATTGCTCCCCTCCAGAAGTAATTATTTCAGACATGTTTATGGATGAAATAATTTCTTATGATAATTTCATCATTTCCTATAATTCATTTTATTCTCCATTTTTATATCGACTTTTTTTTTTATATTAGAGTTTTATTAATTTTATATATATGGTTACTTGTTTTACTACTGATCCTTTTCGGATAGTTAGTGTCTTCTGAGATATATTATAATTGTAATACATTTTCTTTCTATATCAACTTCGTGTTGTATCCTTGGGATATTAATTCCCTAACATTCCCTATCACGTGGGCTGGGGCAGATCAGAGGGGCACTGTACGCTACTTCTCTGCTGGCCATACACCACTTCTATAAATTGAGTACAGGGGCATATCCATCCCTGCTCAAAAAAAACATAATGCTGCTGGAATTATCTTCAGTCAGTCATCGAACAAATAAATAAAAAGTAGTCTCATTTTCGACTAATAAAAATATCTTTGGATTCTCCACTTCGTAGTCTCTCAGATTATCTCACATTTTCTATCTTAATAAATCTTCATAATCATTATTATACTCATTACATATATATTTTTTCAAAACTCTTAACTTGTCTGATATATTTATTTTAATTATGGTTGAAAACCTTTCTTTTAATAATTCTGGTTACTGTTTACAATGTAACTCTCTTTCTTCTCCATCTGAATTCTCTTTATACTTTCTTCTGGTTATTCATAGTATTAGCATGGTCTTTATAAATAGTCTTTCGTATTCATTATTTGAATGGTCTTAATATATTATATTTAATTTTTTGACATTGTATCTTTACATTAGATATACAGGTTGTTATATTGATCATTTTATTTAAACATTTTGGTTCTTTCCTTTCTCTTAGAAAGTTATTAATCCACCTTCGCATTCATTAACCTTAATTCATTTATATTATATTTCATGTGGTATTTATTCTCTTTGCATTTCATATAGGTCTTATTATTATCATTGGTTCAAAATCATCTTCTCCATCTATTTGGTATGAGTTGTTCTTCTTTGCTCTTAATTAACTGTTTTTATTATCGTTTCATAGGTAATTAGTCTCTTTGCTTCCAATTTTTTTCTTTTCTTGCATACTACACTCTTTTGTGTTATTCTTCTCTACTCCTTCAGATGCTATTGTGAATGTCTAGCATTTATTCTGGATTAACGTTAATTCTCTTTTCTGAATTAATCACTTTATTTTCTTCTCAATTCAATCATAATTGACACATAATTATTTTTTGGAACTTGGTTAGTTTTAATGTAAAATTCAAACTATTCCTTTTATTTAATTGAAAAATATTTCTCATAAATCCTTGTAATATGTTGATCTTATCTTGTTTCAAAGTACTGACGTTCTATCAACATTCAAATTCTGTTT
Organism: Magicicada septendecula; assembly: GCA_034769895.1. Classification (NCBI taxonomy): domain Eukaryota; kingdom Metazoa; phylum Arthropoda; class Insecta; order Hemiptera; family Cicadidae; genus Magicicada; species Magicicada septendecula. Next base: position 47,815,108 of record CM068373.1, read on the forward strand.
AATTCATTTATTCCCAGAATTGTTTCATTCAGAATTGTTTATAGTATTGTGATTTTACCATTATTTCTGAATGTTTTGGTATTTCTCCAAATTCAAATTCTTCTTAATTATTTACCATAAAGTTTTCTCATAAACTTAGTTATAGTAAGTTGGTCTTACTTCATTTTTAAATTTTTTGTATATTAACTTCAAAATTCCTTTCTTCTTAATTCTTCAAAAATGTTTTTCTCATAATCCAGTGGTAGTAAGCTGTGCTTGCTTAATTTTAAATTTTTTAATATTAAGTTCAAAATTCTCTCTCTTTCTCTTTCTTCCATAAAGTTTTGTTCTAAATTATCAGGTTGTAGTAAGAAGTACTTACTCAATTTTAAATTTTTATAATTATATTTCAATTCAAAAGTCTTTCTTTTTCTTTCATAAAGTTTGTTCCAAAATTATTAGGTTGTAGTAAGATGTACTTACATTATTTTAAAATTTTTAAAATATATAAAAAATTCTTTTTCTTTCTCTTTCTTCCAAAATGTTCTTCTCAAAATATTAGGTTGTAAGATGTACTTACATTATTTTAAAATTTTTTAAATATATAAAAAATTCTTTTTCTTTCTCTTTCTTCCAAAATGTTCTTCTCAAAATATTAGGTTGTAAGATGTACTTACATTATTTTAAAATTTTTAAAATATAAATTCTAAATTCCTTCTTCTTATAATTCTCCAGAATGTTCTTTTCCAAATATTAGGTTGTAAGATGTACTTACATTATTTTAGGATTTTTAAAATATATAAATTCAAAATTCTAAAACTCACAACTCATTCTTCATAATATTTCTTCATAGAAGCTTGATTGTACACTCCTTTGATTTTTCCTGAAACGATTTCCTTCAACTCATATGTATTGTTATGCTTATCATTTACCACAACATATGGTTATATATTGTACTCTACACTGGCCCATATTATTTATACTTTTGTAAGTTGATCTTCTCTTTTTCTTTCCTTATAAATGCCTTTTCCTTTATATACCCAGGAAGATGGACGATTTTCTTTGTGTCACTGCATTGCTCATATTTTTATTGGTCATGTTCATTTTCTTACATAGTCTTCACTCATAAAACCCAGTTTTGTTTCTATGTTTATTCTTCGTATCATTTCCTTTCAATGATATTTATTTCGTCTCCTTCAACATTGTTTTTCGCCGTAGTCGGTTATCATGATCTCCGTCCCTTTTCTTGATGGTGTGTGGTATCTGTGTCAACCAGGGTCCATCATCTCGGTTGCTCTTATAAAATTTACCCTAGGGCGCGACACTCGGTTATTATTACTGTTATTATTGTTTTTATTACTAAATTTATCATGATAGTAATTTCGGTTAGGTTGGTAAGGTCTGTTACCATTATTGTTGGGATATGGATTTCTCTGACTGTATGGAATATTATTATTATGTTGATAAAAATTGTTTCTATTGTTTGGATAGGGGTTGTTATTCCTAATGCCGTTAAAATTACTGCTAAACTGGTCATTACGCGGCGGGTTGTTAGGGCCGTCGTAATTACTGGGCTGGCTCCCTCTATCATCATATTGTATACACCAATACTTTTCTGGTCCATGTTTTGTGTTACTTGACAAATATCTGTGAGGATCTTCATCTGGGTTATCACTTATTATTTGTTTATCTGAAACACCATAAGCTGGTTTACCATCACATATCCACTCTGAGAGAATATATTTTAGTCTAACCGTACCCTGGAACTGTCCTGGATGGCACACTAATGGAATACATTCTGGTGATTCACCTGTGCCGTCATTACAGTCTGGTACGATATCACATTTCCATCTTTCTGAAATCCACTGTCCAGTTCTGCGCTGATATTGATCTTGTCCACATGTCGTATTCTGTTTACCTCTGGTCCTTTCCCATTGGTACACTACTGTCTTGTGGTAAATTATTTTGGAAATTACTTCGATTCTCCTTCTATAATTCATAGAATTCATGATGTCTTTGTCATAGGTAATTGGGATATTATTGCCATCAATTAACCCATGTTTCATCATCTCCAACTCTTCCTTCGTTTTTATTACACTTCTTGGATACATTCTCCTTTTCCTAGGTTTAATATCTTCCTTGTTTCCGCTAATTCTAATTCCAGGTAATACCACTACTTGTTCCTGCATTTTATCATTTGGTACTTCTTCTGGTTCTGGTTTGCTATCATATTCTATTTCTTCGGTCTTCTCCTTTCTTAATTCTTCCCTTTTTAATCTGTCCTCTCTTATTTCCTTAATGTCCTCTTCCAGTTTCTTATTGGTTTCATCAATCTTCTTACCCAGGGACTGGTTGTCTTCCTTCAGCCCTTCCATGTTCTTGTTCATCCCAGTCAACTCTTCTTTTGTGGATTGGTTATCCTTCTTCAATTCTTCTAACTTTCCTCCCATCCTCTCTTCAATCTTCTTATTTAGGGACTGGTTGTCTTCCTTCAAATCTTCTAACTTCTTATTTGTTTCTTCCTTGCCGGATTTGATATCTTCTTTCAAAGACTGGCTATCTTCTTTCCTTTCCTTATTACTTTCGTCTATCTTCTTGTCCATTTTCTTACTCAATTCCCTACTATTTTTGTTAATTTTCTCTTCCATCCTTTGCAGGAATATTTCCAGGTATTTGTCCATTTTAATATCCTCCGTTGTCTTGGATTTTTCCATCCGCTTCTCCTGTAGATTGCCCTCCCCTGTCTGTGTGGGCATCTCAGATTGTTCTTCTGGTGGTTCAGGTTGTTTGGATGCCACCGGTGGCAACGACTCTTCCACCTCTACTGGTGTCGCCTCTTTGTTGTCCATATCGTTTTCGATTTCTTTTTCGGCCTCCGCCGCCCGTTTCTTAGATGTTGCACGTCGTTGCATTTTCCCTTGAAATTCTCTGGCTTTGTAGCTGTTGCCTAGCTCCAACTAGTGATTGGGCAGAATGTATTGGCCTTCCAATCGCTAATTAAAGCCCCTAAAGTTGTGCGCCAATTTGTAATAATTATTATCGATGTGTGTTGATGATAATAGATTGTGATGTATGAGTTAGACTCCGATGTAATCAAGCCGCACTGTTTGGACTCGCCAATTTGTAATCAAATAAGTAAATTGTAATGTAATATGTTTAATTGGTGTGTATTTGGTGTGGCTCTCGACGTCTTACTGGCCTGAAACACTTCCTTAAGTTTCCCAGCTGGTCGAGTCCCAATGGTAGCAAGACCGGTCGAGTAGCGTAAAGTTGATGAAGGAATATATATGTTCAGCTTCGCCGAAAGTTTCAAAACAAAATTTATTGTTTTGAAGGAAATTTTAAAAAAAATTATGTTTATAAAAAAAAAATTAAAAAAAAATTTTAATTTTATTAATTAATTAATTAGGATCAATTAATTAAGATAGGGCTGTGAAGTTTTAAACAGTGTAATGCTCTTCTGAAACTTTTTATTAAAGTTTTAGTATATTTTAAATAATCTATCACCACTCATAAGACTGTCTGTAAACCAATCGATACTTGTTTACCTTTTTATTTTTTAGGTTATCTTCACTTACGGGTGGTAAAGTCCTTGTAGATTATCAATTAGAATTATATTATTGGTAATTAGTATTATTGAAGAAATAAAGAACTATTAAGTATTGAAAAGTATTAATGTTTTTTATTAAGTAATAGCAATATTGACTCTTATCGATTAGTATCGATTCTCAGGATATCGAAAAAAGTTACAAGTATATGATATAAAAATTATATAGGGTTCTTTAAACAGCCAGTTATTACCAAAGTCAGAGAAATCGGGCTAATATTTAAAAAGTATAACGTTACAATCAAATTAATAGTTATTAATAAACACAGACATTGAATAATAATTTGTAAATATAATAATTGTTTTCACCCAACAGCTGTTGAACTAAGAGGAGGCACTGGAATTGTCAAAGAAAGATGGCTGCCGTCAAGTCGATCAAAATGTTGCTCGTTCCTGCCGTATTCCAAATAATGTATTTTCTGGCAATATTTCTGTTCTTGTTTCTGCAAATCTCTTGTTAAATGTTGTGTAGTGATTGGTGTACTGTTTCTGAGTTGTATTTAGTGTATCCGTATAATTATTAGTTCAAACACTTTCTCTGATTCCGTCACTAATTTGGATTAATGTATTATACAGTTTTCTAGTGTTTTGTGGTGTTTTTCGGAGTAGATTTATATTGTTCTGTGTTATGGAGTGTTACTTGATTGTTTCTGTTATAATATGATAGTTTTAGAAGTATTTTACAAGTCACTCGCGATTTCACAATAACGCTCTATACACTCGCTTTGTATGACTAGTATAGGTTAGGTTATCCACGTTATCAAACGTATGTCATGTTAACCGTTCAAAAACCAATAATTAACTAACAGTTTCCTTTAGTTTCAATTAAACTCTTAGCCCATATAATATTATCCTTAACATTGTTCAAATATTTTTCACATCCTGTGTGCACTTTTACATTTTCACTATATGAATGTAACTTTGGTTATTTGTCAATTTTATTCACTAGATTTGATTTAAATTAATCTTTCAGTTCATTCTGGTTATTTTCAGATTAAATAATGCCATTTTATAGTGTTTTCTGTCCAAAAAATAGTAATTTTACTTTCCGTTTGGTATACTCTGATAAGTCAAGACATTTCCAAAATTTACTTCCTGTTATAATGTAAATTCAGCCATTTTATCAGTTATATTTAATATTAATAATCCTATACTGTATTAAAAGGTTCATATTCCCTTATTTTCTGGTAATTAATTGAATTAGTTGTATTCTGAAACATTATTCTGGAATATATGACTCCCATGTCTAAATTTCTGAGTTTAGTCATTTTTATTTTTATTTATAATTCTGAATATAATTTATTAAAATCTCTCTAAATGGTATGTGCAATTATATGGCATGATCTCAAGCTTATTTTGTCTAAACCCCTTTTGTTTATTCGCATTTAAATGATTAATTTCTCTGTTTTGATGAAGTTTGGTTTCCATTCTTTTGGCCTATGATTTTTTAACAATTTTTCTTACAAAATAATTTACAAACAATATATGATGTGTGATACCCTCTCTGACTTTTACAAATAGTATTATAAATTAAACATGTTTTCAAATTACACAAAAACAATTAGTATTGGTTACAATACAAATAATAGTTAAACAAAATAAAGAATATTTTTTTTAAATAAATGGTTGTCTTCAAGTCAGACATTTTGCAACAAAATTCCCATTTCCAACATGGAAATATGGTTTACAACAAAGGTTTTTTACTAACTAACATCTTAATTGCCCTCTACTATTTACAAGTATTAACTATTTTTATAGTTCTGATGTTAGTTGTATCAGACCCAAACAAATGGCCTTATATCTAAAACATTTTTAAACATTCTTGTACTATATACATAAAAACCTTATATTTATATTCTTATTTCTAACTATTATTATAAGTAGGATTCTACAGTTTATATACAGTCTTTTATACATTGTCTTTGGGTAATTGCACCCTGTCATTAACAAATAAATAGTATGAATTGTTCAAAAAGTATAATGAAATCTGTTTTTCTTTTTTCATGTAAAACAAAATGTTATTTTAAACAGATTCATGACTTATGAACAATATATTGTCACAGTATACATTTTAAGTCATTGAAAAATGCATATTTCATTGCATCCAATGTTTGTGATTGCCAAGAATGAAACACAAGGTTCATTTTTTATAATACCCAAAACTATCACTGGTTCACTTTCACTTATATATTATGTTAATGCTAAATGGTCGTATAGTCTTATCAACATAATAAATTGGTTAGCGTTTTTCAATGGAGATTTGTTCCATGGGTACTATATTATTGTTTCATCTTAGTTCACAGGAAACTTTTACTTTGTTCACTTCTCTCTCTTAAATTTATATACATGTGGTTTTTATTTCGTTATACTTTTGTTTTTAGATATTTATTTTGGGGATATAGGGATTTGGGTGTCTTTTATAAGAGCATGACATCTTCTTCAGGATGCTGCCCTCTTCTTCTTTCTTCAGTCTTCTTTTCTCCTGCCTTCTGGGACTGGTATCTTCTCCATCTTCTTCTTGTTGCCATCAGGTTTCTTGGGATCTTCTCCATCTGCTTCTTTATTTCAGAAATACACAACCTGTATTGGTTGATCTTGGCTTATTTTAGGGTTTCTATTCTATTTATTCTCCCTCGTTGTGGGTTTGGTCATATTCTGTACTGCTTTGTTATTTACTATTTTACCTTCCTGGGTTATAGTTTGAAAACCTTTGGTTATGAGACTGGTCTTGGATGACTCATCACTAGTAACTCCTTTTATTTGAACTTGTACTTTCTTTATAATAATGATTTCTTTCCACAGTTGCTATGAATTAATCTATTTATATTAAACTTAATGCTTTCTTCCAAATTTAAACATTATAACTTCATTATTCTAATGATCAATTGCCATTCAATATTATGCTTATATCTGTCATGTTACAATATGAAGATGTAAATAAAATACGAATACCATTCAAATCCAATAACATCTGGGGAATATATGCAACAACACATATATTTGCATATTTAACAATGGCAGTATTGTAAATAATTCATAGAGAGAAGTTGTTACAAATAATTTTAAGTAGTGTATGTACAGGCAAAGATTACAGGCTCCAGCCTGTCAAATGTGATCACCTGTTGATTTTATCCAGTGTGTGTGTGTGTGTGTGTGTGGTCTACCAGCAGAAACAGGTATTGTGTTGCACATGGGGACGATCTCTGTGTATGGATGTATTTTGCTTGGTTAGAGAACTCCTGTCCAGACACGAATGAATTAATGACAATAATTAAACATGGTTATTTAATCAAATTTGAAGTCTACAAAACACATTTTGTAATTCAGACAATGCCATAAGTAGAAATGTACTTTCTTTCCACTGCCACTGGAAGGTGCAAATGACTTACTCATGGGGCCACTCTTTGGGTTTTATTAAAGACAGGAAATCGGCATCGGCAACATCATCATCGTTGTCATTGTCTCATATATCCAGAAGCTGTACTCACACTCACACAGAAGTAAAAAAACAATTATTTTCTTCAAAACAAAGAAACAACTTACAAACAATTGAAGTATGAGCTAGTGAAGTAAAATTAATATGAAAATGTAAATAGTTGAAGTAAAATAAGTAATATGGAATTTTAAGTTTTATTAAAAATAATTTTTCCAATCAATTTAGAATGGGTATTGTAAACATTACTGTGTCTTGTAAACAATAATTATGTAAACATAAAGTGCATATTAAAGTGTATATTATTTTATTAAAATATTAATAAACTTACAATTTGATTTAACAAAAAAATAATACTATTTTTGCAGATTATTTGCTAAGATTTAAAATTTTAATAATGATTCAAAAATTTATATTCCTGTCAGACACTCGAGAAATTTACAAGAATTTTACAATTGTTTTTTAATGTCTTTTGTTTTGATGTTATAGGTTATTATTGTTGTGTGTTACATATAAGAGGCAAAATAGTATGTCAGTGTATCTTGTTAAAAAGGGAATATTCTGAATTCACATTTCAAATTTTTGATATTTAATTTTTTAAATATAATAGTTAATAAATGGATGATTTATTATTTTTCAGTATCGTAATTAGTTATTTTATGCCATCAATGTCTCACTCCTCTATTAAACAATTTACTGTGCAACAATTATACTTAACACAATGAACAAGCAAATTCATATGACCCAGCTTGTGATTTACACAATACAGTTAGGTTGGGTATAAACAAAGAATTGTATTCTTTAATATTATTTTTAACACTGCATAATAAATATTAGTGCTGCTAATCTGTGACACAAGAATTAGTACATTGTTCTATTATTATTAGTATTTTATATTTTATTGTATGCAAAGATAGTATTATAATTTTATTATTGCTGTGTATTTCATAACTGGCGCTCTGCAAAATTTAAAGAGAAAATTGTTGTCATGAGATAATTATAACAACAAAAACAGTTAAGTAGATACAGTAATATTAAATAAAGAACAAATGGAGTCCAGGTTTACCAAGAATCAGTACACATAAAACCACAATTTAAATTTATTTACACTAAAACAAAAATGGCTGAACTTATCAAACGATATATATATGTATGTATATACGTATTGTTATGTACAGGTGTCACATAGAATAACTAGTCCGAGATAGGCCTATGTTTGAAAAGGATGCTATTAAGAATGATGCTATTATTTTTGACAATCTCCAGAGATTTTATAGTCCAGTCATTGACGGTTTTCTGCTCCGAATTCTTTCACATGAAAATTCACTGAACACAAGTTAGTGTTAGTAAAATTGGCATACTACTTAAACTGAAATATAAGATTACGAATATATAAGGAATACAAGGAATTAAAACCATTGAATAATTACTAAATTTGCTCACACAGATTACAAAAATTAAAGCAATTCTCTAGAGGTGATATGTGATGGCAACCAAAAGGAACTGCAAGAAAGAAGAGAGGAGAGTGTAAGAGAAAACTTTGGTCTGAAAGAGAATGAATCGCTATTAGAGAGAAATGCAAGCAAGGTTGCAGAAGAGCAAAACGATATGAACAACGAAGTGAGAGAAGACAAAGAGAAATTATTTCCCACGAGAGAGAGAGAGAGAGAGAGAGAGAGAGAGAGAGAGAGAGAGAGAGAGAGAGAGAGAGAGAGAGAGAGAGAGAGAGAGAGAGAGAGAGAGAGAGAGAGAGAGACAGACAGACAGACAGAGACCAAGGGTGAACACAGTACGAGTTTCAGAATAAACAGCACGTTATTAGAGAAACAGGTAGAAATAGCACCATGAAAAGAAAGGTATAAAAAATCATTGTTATATAGCCTCTTCCTACAAAGCCCGTAAATGTGACCCAGGATATTGTCAACGGAGAACAATACGTCCAAAGAAAGGTGGCAGAATTTTGTATCCCTCCATGGCAGTGTTTACTATGTTTGATGAAATCTTTTTTTAAAAGAAGCAGTTTTAAAACATATTGTTTATGTGAATAATTACGTATATGAAGATGTAAATAAAATACGAATACCATTCAAATCCAATAACATCTGGGGAATATATGCAACAACACATATATTTGCATATTTAACAATGGCAGTATTGTAAATAATTCATAGAGAGAAGTTGTTACAAATAATTTTAAGTAGTGTATGTACAGGCAAAGATTACAGGCTCTAGCCTGTCAAATGTGCTCACCTGTTGATTTTATCCAGTGTGTGTGTGTGTGTGTGTGTGTGTGTGTGTGTGTGTGTGTGTGTGTGTGTGTGTGTGTGGTCTACCAGCAGAAACAGGTATTGTGTTGCAAATGGGGGACGATCTCTGTGTATGGATGTATTTTGCTTGGTTAGAGAACTCCTGTCCAGACACGAATGAATTAATGACAATAATTAAACATGGTTATTTAATCAAATTTGAAGGCTACAAAACACATTTTGTAATTCAGACAATGCCATAAGTAGAAATGTACTTTCTTTCCACTGCCACTGGAAGGTGCAAATGACTTACTCATGGGCCACTCTTTGGGTTTTATTAAAGACAGGAAATCGCATCGGCAACATCATCATCGTTGTCATTGTCTCATATATCCAGAAGCTGTACTCAGACACACACAGAAGTAAAAAAACAATTATTTTCTTCAAAACAAAGAAACAACTTACAAACAAATTGAAGTATGAGCTAGTGAAGTAAAATTAATATGAAAATGTAAATAGTTGAAGTAAAATAAGTAATATGGAATTTTAAGTTTTATTAAAAATAATTTTTCCAATCAATTTAGAATGGGTATTGTAAACATTACTGTGTCTTGTAAACAATAATTATGTAAACATAAAGTGCATATTAAAGTGTATATTATTTTATTAAAATATTAATAAACTTACAATTTGATTTAACAAAAAAATAATACTATTTTTTGCAGATTATTTGCTAAGATTTAAAATTTTAATAATGATTCAAAAATTTATATTCCTGTCAGACACTCGAGAAATTTACAAGAATTTTACAATTGTTTTTTAATGTCTTTTGTTTTGATGTTATAGGTTATTATTGTTGTGTGTTACATATAAGAGGCATAATAGTATGTCAGTGTATCTTGTTAAAAAGGGAATATCCTGAATTCACATTTCAAATTTTGATATTTAATTTTTTAAATATAATAGTTAATAAATGGATGATTTATTATTTTTCAGTATCGTAATTAGTTATTTTATGCCATCAATGTCTCACCTCCTCTATTAAACAATTTACTGTGCAACAATTATACTTAACACAATGAACAAGCAAATTCATATGACCCAGCTTGTGATTTACACAATACAGTTAGGTTGGGTATAAACAAAGAATTGTATTTTTTAATATTATTTTAACACTGCATAATAAATATTAGTGCTGCTAATCTGTGACACAAGAATTAGTACATTGTTCTATATTATTAGTATTTTATATTTTATTGTATGCAAAGATAGTATTATAATTTTATTATTGCTGTGTATTTCATAACTGGCGCTTTGCAAAATTTAAAGAGAAAATTGTTGTCATGAGATAATTATAACAACAAAAACAGTTAAGTAGATACAGTAATATTAAATAAAGAGCAAATGGAGTCCAGGTTTACCAAGAATCAGTACACATAAAACCACAATTTAAATTTATTTACACTAAAACAAAAATGGCTGAACTTATCAAACGATATATATACGTATGTATATACGTATTGTTATGTACAGGTGTCACATAGAATAACTAGTCCGAGATAGGCCTATGTTTGAAAAGGATGCTATTAAGAATGATGCTATTATTTTTGACAATCTCCAGAGATTTTATAGTCCAGTCATTGACGGTTTTCTGCTCCGAATTCTTTCACATGAAAATTCACTGAACACAAGTTAGTGTTAGTAAAATTGGCATACTACTTAAACTGGAATATAAGATTACGAATATATAAGGAATACAAGGAATTAAAACCATTGAATAATTACTAAATTTGCTCACACAGATTTACAAAAATTAAAGCAATTCTCTAGAGGTGATATGTGATGGCAACCAAAAGGAACTGCAAGAAAGAAGAGAGGAGAGTGTAAGAGAAAACTTTGGTCTGAAAGAGAATGAATCGCTATTAGAGAGAAATGCAAGCAAGGTTGCAGAAGAGCAAAACGATATGAACAACGAAGTGAGAGAAGACAAAGAGAAATTATTTCCCACCGACGAGAGAGAGAGAAGAGAGAGAGAGAGAGAGAGAGAGAGAGAGAGAGAGAGAGAGAGAGACAGACATACAGACAGACAGACAGACAGAGACCAAGGGTGAACACAGTACGAGTTTCAGAATAAACAGCACGTTATTAGAGAAACAGGTAGAAATAGCACCATGAAAAGAAAGGTATAAAAATCATTGTTATATAGCCTCTTCCTACAAAGCCCGTAAATGTGACCCAGGATTATTGTCAACGGAGAACAATACGTCCAAAGAAAGGTGGCAGAATTTTGTATCCCTCCATGGCAGTGTTTACTATGTTTGATGAAATCTTTTTTTAAAAGAAGCAGTTTTAAAACATATTGTTTATGTGAATAATTACGTATATGAAGATGTAAATAAAATTACGAATACCATTCAAATCCAATAACATCTGGGGAATATATGCAACAACACATATATTTGCATATTTAACAATGGCAGTATTGTAAATAATTCATAGAGAGAAGTTGTTACAAATAATTTTAAGTAGTGTATGTACAGGCAAAGATTACAGGCTCTAGCCTGTCAAATGTGATCACCTGTTGATTTTATCCAGTGTGTGTGGTGTGTGTGTGTGTGTGTGTGTGTGTGTGTGTGTGTGTGTGTGTGTGTGTGGTCTACAGCAGAAACAGGTATTGTGTTGCAAATGGGGACGATCTCTGTGTATGGATGTATTTTGCTTGGTTAGAGAACTCCTGTCCAGACACGAATGAATTAATGACAATAATTAAACATGGTTATTTAATCATATTTGAAGTCTACAAAACACATTTTGTAATTCAGACAATGCCATAAGTAGAAATGTACTTTCTTTCCACTGCCACTGGAAGGTGCAAATGACTTACTCATGGGGCCACTCTTTGGGTTTTATTAAAGACAGGAAATCGGCATCGGCAACATCATCATCGTTGTCATTGTCTCATATATCCAGAAGCTGTACTCAGACACACACAGAAGTAAAAAAAACAATTATTTCTTCAAAACAAAGAAACAACTTACAAACAAATTGAAGTATGAGCTAGTGAAGTAAAATTAATATGAAAATGTAAATAGTGAAGTAAAATAAGTAATATGGAATTTTAAGTTTTATTAAAATAATTTTTCCAATCAATTTAGAATGGGTATTGTAAACATTACTGTGTCTTGTAAACAATAATTATGTAACATAAAGTGCATATTAAAGTGTATATTATTTTATTAAAATATTATAAACTTACAATTTGATTTAACAAAAAAAATAATACTATTTTTGCAGATTATTTGCTAAGATTTAAAATTTTAATAATGATTCAAAAATTTATATTCCTGTCAGACACTCGAGAAATTTACAAGAATTTTACAATTGTTTTTAATGTCTTTTGTTTTGATGTTATAGGTTATTATTGTTGTGTGTTACATATAAGAGGCATAATAGTATGTCAGTGTATCTTGTTAAAAAGGGAATATTCTGAATTCACATTTCAAATTTTTGATATTTAATTTTTTAAATAAATAGTTAATAAATGGATGATTTATTATTTTTCAGTATCGTAATTAGTTATTTATGCCATCAATGTCTCACTCCTCTATTAAACAATTTACTGTGCAACAATATACTTAACACAATGAACAAGCAAATTCATATGACCCAGCTTGTGATTTACACAATACAGTTAGGTTGGGTATAAACAAAGAATTGTATTTTTTAATATTATTTTTAACACTGCATAATAAATATTAGTGCTGCTAATCTGTGACACAAGAATTAGTACATTGTTCTATTATTATTAGTATTTTATTGTATGCAAAGATAGTATTATAATTTTATTATTGCTGTGTATTTCATAACTGGCGCTCTGCAAAATTTAAAGAGAAAATTGTTGTCATGAGATAATTATAACAACAAAAACAGTTAAGTAGATACAGTAATATTAAATAAAGAACAAATGGAGTCAGGTTTACCAAGAATCAGTACACATAAAACCACAATTAAATTTATTTACACTAAAACAAAAATGGCTGAACTTATCAAACGATATATATATGTATGTATATACGTATTGTTATGTACAGGTGTCACATAGAATAACTAGTCCGAGATAGGCCTATGTTTGAAAAGGATGCTATTAAGAATGATGCTATTATTTTTGACAATCTCCAGAGATTTTATAGTCCAGTCATTGACGGTTTTCTGCTCCGAATTCTTTCACATGAAAATTCACTGAACACAAGTAGTGTTAGTAAAATTGGCATACTACTTAAACTGAAATATAAGATTACGAATATATAAGGAATACAAGGAATTAAAACCATTGAATAATTACTAAATTTGCTCACACAGAATACAAAAATTAAAGCAATTCTCTAGAGGTGATATGTGATGGCAACCAAAAGGAACTGCAAGAAAGAAGAGAGGAGAGTGTAAGAGAAACTTTGGTCTGAAAGAGAATGAATCGCTATTAGAGAGAAATGCAAGCAAGGTTGCAGAAGAGCAAAAACGATATGAACAACGAAGTGAGAGAAGACAAAGAGAAATTATTTCCCACGAGAGAGAGAGAGAGAGAGAGAGAGAGAGAGAGAGAGAGAGAGAGAGAGAGAGAGAGAGAGAGAGAGAGAGAGAGAGAGAGAGACAGACAGACAAGACAGACAGACAGACAGAGACCAAGGGTGAACACAGTACGAGTTTCAGAATAAAACAGCACGTTATTAGAGAAACAGGTAGAAATAGCACCATGAAAAGAAAGGTATAAAAATCATTGTTATATAGCCTCTTCCTACAAAGCCCGTAAATGTGACCCAGGATATTGTCAACGGAGAACAATACGTCCAAAGAAAGGTGGCAGAATTTTGTATCCCTCCATGGCAGTGTTTACTATGTTTGATGAAATCTTTTTTTTAAAAGAAGCAGTTTTTAAAACATATTGTTTATGTGAATAATTACGTATATGAAGATGTAAATAAAATACGAATACCATTCAAATCCAATAACATCTGGGGGAATATATGCAACAACACATATATTTGCATATTTAACAATGGCAGTATTGTAAATAATTCATAGAGAGAAGTTGTTACAATAATTTTAAGTAGTGTATGTACAGGCAAAGATTACAGGCTCTAGCCTGTCAAATGTGATCACCTGTTGATTTTATCCAGTGTGTGTGTGTGTGTGTGTGTGTGTGTGTGTGTGTGTGTGTGTGTGTGTGTGTGTGGTCTACCAGCAGAAACAGGTATTGTGTTGCAAATGGGACGATCTCTGTGTATGGATGTATTTGCTTGGTTAGAGAACTCCTGTCCAGACACGAATGAATTAATGACAATAATTAAACATGGTTATTTAATCAAATTTGAAGTCTACAAAACACATTTTGTAATTCAGACAATGCCATAAGTAGAAATGTACTTTCTTTCCACTGCCACTGGAAGGTGCAAATGACTTACTCATGGGGCCACTCTTTGGGTTTACTTAAAGACAGGAAATCGGCATCGGCAACATCATCATCGTTGTCATTGTCTCATATATCCAGAAGCTGTACTCAGACACACACAGAAGTAAAAAAACAATTATTTTCTTCAAAACAAAGAAACAACTTACAAACAAATTGAAGTATGAGCTAGTGAAGTAAAATTAATATGAAAATGTAAATAGTTGAAGTAAAATAAGTAATATGGAATTTTAAGTTTTATTAAAAATAATTTTTCCAATCAAGTTAGAAATGGGTATTGTAAACATTACTGTGTCTTGTAAACAATATTATGTAAACATAAAGTGCATATTAAAGTGTATATTATTTTATTAAAATATTAATAAACTTACAATTTGATTTAACAAAAAAATAATACTATTTTTGCAGATTATTTGCTAAGATTTTAAAATTTTAATAATGATTCAAAAATTTATATTCCTGTCAGACACTCGAGAAATTTACAGAATTTTACAATTGTTTTAATGTCTTTTGTTTTGATGTTATAGGTTATTATTGTTGTGTGTTACATATAAGAGGCATAATAGTATGTCAGTGTATCTTGTTAAAAAGGGAATATTCTGAATTCACATTTCAAATTTTTGATATTTAATTTTTAAATATAATAGTTAATAAATGGATGATTTATTATTTTTCAGAAGCTATGTAATTAGTTTATTTTATGCCATCAATGTCTCACTCCTCTATTAAACAATTTTACTGTGCAACAATTATACTTAACACAATGAACAAGCAAATTCATATGACCCAGCTTGTGATTTACACAATACAGTTAGGTTGGGTATAAACAAAGAATTGTATTTTTAATATTATTTTTAACACTGCATAATAAAATATTAGTGCTGCTAATCTGTGACACAAGAATTAGTACATTGTTCTATTATTATTAGTATTTTATTGTATGCAAAGATAGTATTATAATTTTATTATTGCTGTGTATTTCATAACTGGCGCTCTGCAAAATTTAAAGAGAAAATTGTTGTCATGAGATAATTATAACAACAAAAACAGTTAAGTAGATACAGTAATATTAAATAAAGAACAAATGGAGTCCAGGTTTACCAAGAATCAGTACACATAAAACCACAATTTAAATTTATTTACACTAAAACAAAAATGGCTGAACTTATCAAACGATAATATATGTATGTATATACGTATTGTTATGTACAGGTGTCACATAGAATAACTAGTCCGAGATAGGCCTATGTTTGAAAAGGATGCTATTAAGAATGATGCTATTATTTTTGACAATCTCCAGAGATTTTATAGTCCAGTCAATTGACGGTTTCTGCTCCGATTCTTTCACATGAAAATTCACATGAACACAAAGTTAGTGTTAGTAAAATTTGGCATACTACTTAACTGAAATTATAAGATTACGAATATATAAAGGAATACAAGGAATTAAAACCATTGAATAATTACTAAATTTGCTCACACAGATTACAAAATTAAAGCAATTCTCTAGAGGTGATATGTGATGGCAACAAAAGGAACAGCAAGAAAGAAGAGAGGAGAGTGTAAGAGAAAACTTTGGTCTGAAAGAGAATGAATCGCTATTAGAGAGAAATGCAAGCAAGGTTGCAGAAGAGCAAAACGATATGAACAACGAAGTGAGAGAAGACAAAGAGAAATTATTCCCACGAGAGAGAGAGAGAGAGAGAGAGAGAGAGAGAGAGAGAGAGAGAGAGAGAGAGAGAGAGAGAGAGAGAGAGAGAGAGAGAGAGAGACAGACAGACAGACAGACAGACAGACAGAGACCAAGGGTGAACACAGTACGAGTTTCAGAATAAAACAGCACGTTATTAGAGAAACAGGTAGAAATAGCACCATGAAAAGATAGGTATAAAAATCATTGTTATATAGCCTCTTCCTACAAAAGCCCGTAATGTGACCCAGGATATTGTCAAACGGAGGAACAATACGTCCAAGAAGAGGTGGCAGAATTTTGTATCCCTCCATGGCAGTGTTTACTATGTTTGATGAAATCTTTTTTTTAAAAGAAGCAGTTTTAAAACATATTGTTATGTGAATAATTACGTATATGAAGATGTAAATAAAATACGAATACCATTCAAATCCAATAACATCTGGGGAATATATGCAACAACACATATATTTGCATATTTAACAATGGCAGTATTGTAAATAATTCATAGAGAGAAGTTCTTACAATAATTTTAAGTAGTGTATGTACAGGCAAAGATTACAGGCTCTAGCCTGTCAAATGTGATCACCTGTTGATTTTATCCAGTGTGTGTGTGTGTGTGTGTGTGTGTGTGTGTGTGTGTGTGTGTGTGT